>CM060959.1:106706055-107156055 GCA_030765055.1 Mantis religiosa
TCTTAGTGTCCTCTGTGGAGAACAAGCCGTAATGTTTGCGGAAGAGTAAGCAAATTACAGCGCCCTTACTGTGGCTGCGTTCGTAACTATTATAACCAGCCACCCCTCTTATGGTAATCGAGATTAACATTCTGGTATATACATATGTAATTTAAGTAGCACGTTTCTACTCTAAAGTTGACCATCGTGAATATGAACAGAGCACCGTGTCTTCATGGTTGAATGCTATTTTCGTACCGGCATTAAAATTGGTGCGACATACAAATATAATTTAAACCGCTGCATAGAGGAGCTTATACAACGCTATCCAGCATTCAGACAAGTCTCTCTAAGCGTTCTGTTGTAAAAAGTGTCCAGGTACCGTCAAATTGACATACTATTGTTTGCAACGTAAACGTCTTACGTTTTATCAGTATGCGATATAATTTTTATTGTTGTAATTCACATACTTAATTACAATGTCTGTTAATTTTGGTATCCTTATGTCTTTCAAAACCAATAGTTGCATTAAACATTTCCAAAATACAGGATCAATTACTCACAAAAAGAGAGACACTGAATGCTATAAAGTGCCCAGTCGCAATCTAGAAGCAGTAAATAATGTTATGATAGAAAGGCCGCCTGAGACATCTTTGCGGCAGCTGGTTAGGGAGACGGGACTTTCAATTCGTTCTTGCCATACTGCTGTCAGGAGGGTGCTGCAACTCTACCCGTATAAGGCCGCGACGTGGCTCAGTGGTTAGACCACTTGGCTCTCACCAAGGCGGATGGGGTTCGATCCCAGGCGACCGCAAAGTGAGACATGTGGTGGACAACACGGCGCTGGGGTGGCTTTTCTCCGGGACCTCATGTTTCCCCCGCCATCTCATTCCATCGGTGCTCCATCTTCATCTCATGTATCATCAGTGTCACCGCCTGCAGTGCCCTATGTAGTACAAGCAGGCGTTAAACACTACACATTTCATTTCTACCCGTATAAAATCACACGGTTGAATAAGTTGCAAAAGCAACCTGCCAGTGTAAATTTTTGAAACTACTTCCTGGAGTATTTAGAGGATGATGAGCAACTTGATATATTCTTCTCCTCAGACAAATGCTGGTTCTAGTTGACAGGCTGTGTCAACACACAAAATGCTCGCATGTGGGGTTTTGAGCCTCCAAATCAATTTGTGGAAGCCCCACAGTACTCAGAAAAGATTGACATTTGGTAAACCATGACACGACAGCGAATAATCGCCCCAGTTTTCTTTGAAGGACGATTAAGCCCTCGGCAAAATAGGGAGGAAATTATAACCGAAATTATTGATCAACTAGATGAATATGAGAAATCCGATGGCTGGTTCCAGCAGGATGGTGATCCTGCACATACCGCCAGTGGTACAATTGCTTTCCTTTAAAAACATTTTCATGGGGGGTAAGATGGCAAATTTCAAGAACATATTTTCCGAAATGTGCTCAGCATGAATAACCTGAATTATTGTGTTTTCTCCTCAACAAATTCATTAGCAAACCTGTGTGGCCACCAAGAGCTCCAGATCTTAGTGCTGATATTTAATTTGCCGCATTGACTCAGCTTTACTTATTTGTGTTCAACTATTTCTTGCCATTTTGTTTCCGTAAAGCTGTTCACAGAAGTTAATGTTAAGCAATTACTGGTTTCATTGTTTTGATAAACGTAAGAAGCAGCTCATATTCGGTTGATTTACATTTGTTTCTTTTCCGCCTCTGTGATGTGAGGTAGCGTGTGTGCATCACACTCAAGAGGTCGCGGTTCGAATCTCGCTAAAGATTAGTTACCTGGATAAGGTTTTTCCAGGGTTTTTCCTTATGCTATGAAGACGAATGCCCGGTAACTCTGAGCTCTAGGGAACCTGGACTCATTTGAGCATCATATCACCCATTTCATTCCTTAATTTTTTCGGTCATTTATTCATTGGTTTATTCATTCATTCATCGTTCCATATGAAGTGTACTGTTGAAAGGGGAAAAAATGTTTCTTTACTAAAATGTTTTGTAACTAATACTGTTATTAATTTGACATTCCTTTAATAAATTATATCAAGTTACATATATTCACAGTGAAACACCAAATTGGAGGATATTGTTTGTATTTATCCGCCATGTAGTGTTCACATTCATTAAAACAAACTGTAACAGTTATCGTATCTACGCACCAGGCGAAATTACGCACTGTTATATTGAACGGGCAGGAACCACCTCTCAAAGAGTATATTTACCTGCCGTTAGAGGGAGGCTTCATAGCTGCGGTCAGAACATCAAGTACGATCGCAAGCCGGTACAGCAATCATATATTAACTCGCTCCATTAGCGATGCTATTGATGACGTCAAATTTTGCGGATTAAAATGAAATATGAAAGTGAACACCGTGTATATGTCTTTTGTATTTTGATTTCAAATGTTCAACTTATTTTTGAAATATGTAAATTGTCAGCTGCAGCTAGGACCAAAGACAGTGTGTGGCATGATCTCAAATTAGTGAAGCTACATAATAAATAATAGATTGTTAACCATCTTCCTTGTTAACTTATATATGGAAGTGTCAAAGCCTAAAACTTGTGAGTCACTTAACACTTCAGTGAATATAGGGTTACCGTGTTTTAAGATTACCCTTGATTATACTTTACATTAAAACCATATAACGTTCACGTCATATATCATAAAAAATTGGAATAAATAGGTTTAGAAAAATTATGTAATGTGTTAAAATGATATTTGTACTGCATTGAGGCATTATTATGTAATAAATCAATCACAAATTTCAGGTTTTTCTCTGAATATACTTTTGTATATTTGTGCTGAAAATAATGTATGTACTATAGAGCATTTCAAATTCTTATTGAATATAACCATTAACAGAACTGCTCTGTTCTCTTTTGAAAGAGATAGTGCTATTTTTTGTACATAGGCTTGCTGTCCTCATTTAAAATGTATATATGCATTTCTGTAGTGGTGTTTTTTTTGTTCTGTTTTCACACTTTTCTTCCAGGAAATTTCTCAACATTCTGTACAAAGAAATTGCATTACACTTAAGCTTATGGCATCCTTTCCTGTTTTCCTGCACCTACAAAATCATTATTTCAGTGTTAAGTTACCTTTTTCTAATTATTGCAGTAAGAAGCTTTGGAATTATAACTTGAGGGACAGGGAATACAGATGTGCTGTATAACCCCAAGATCATCTTCAGTGATCTCACTCTCTCGTTTATTAAAGTTGTAATTTTTTAAGACAAGTTTATTAATTTGCACCAGAAATATTAAATGTACATGAAACAACATTATATTAGAAATATTAAAGCTATAATGCTATGTGGCAGTCATAATTATCCATATTTAACAGGAAATTTTCAAGTTGACAAGTCAAATATTGAGATATGTTTTTTAAAAATTCATTGGTCAACTTCTTTCGAAATCACACCTCGCACGCTGATGTATAGTTTACCGCACATTTCCTCAGCGTATTTGACGCGTATTATGCTAATATGCAATAGTTGAAATGTACCGTAAACTATTCATGACTGTGCGAGATGTGACTTCGAAAGATGTTGGGTTGTCTCAGATGCTGAACACGGGAGAGTAAGGGTGGGGGGAAGCGAATGCGCCATAGCTCGGTCGCAATAGAAGCTCACTACATTACCGACCGAATCTCCTTAGTTGCAATAGCTGCCGGGTGTGAAAGTTCAGTGGGAGTGCCCTATACGGCTTCAATCACCACCTCGGAGTATATATGGTAGTCATGTGTGAACTTGGTCATCAATGATCGAGGCGATGCTCCTGCGGAGTGTTTGTTAATGTGTTAATGAAAGTTAGGCTATGTATATCTATAAAATACGTTAAAGAAGACAAGTTTACAAATATTGATTTTGGAAACATGAAAGTCAATGACAAACCACCTGAACTGGTTGCTGCTGAAAACATTGCCTTAGCAAAACAGTTATCTTTAAACAAGAAGAGAATTCGAGATGTGGGAATGAAGAAGCTTAAAAAATGGCTTTTGGCAAGTTCGAAACACTCGCGTGGTAGGTATAAATAATAGAGATTTACCTACAAGTACTCATAAAAATATTTGGTGAGAATATTACAACCACAACTTTTACACCCTAAAGCACAGCATTAAGATTTAAGTAGAAATATACAAAACTGGATTGTACTGCTGATCAATGGCTGTCTTTTGCTAGTAAAATGACGGGCTAGGCGTCTGAGGCAGGAGAGTTGCCAATAGTAAAACATGCACTCGCTGAAGTTATCAACACCGTGTAACCACACTAGCGTTACTGTAATGTGGAAACTAATGACTAGTGAGTTAAATAATGATACACTAAGAAACCAGCACCCCGGTAGACAAGGGGGGTCAGATGTGAGAACTTCAAAATTTTGAATGATGCATGATAGCAATTTGGAATATTGTGATAGTTCTTAATACGGTAAGTTTGCTGAATCAATATTTTCTAACTTATAACTTGAGAATTTATAGGCGAAAGTAATTTCTGTAACATATGTAACAAAACAATCGGCATCTAAGTTATTGATTTATTTAAAGGCTATAATCAGAATTCCATACACTTTGTCAACCTGTATGAAAATCAATTAAATAATAATTAATGTTAATAATAATATTAATGATAATGATGATGATAATGATGATAATAACAACAACAACAACAATAATAATAATAATAATAATAATAATAATAATAATAATAATAATAATAATAATAATAATAATAATAATAATAATAATAATAATAATAATAATAATAATAATAATAATAATAATAATAATAATAATAATAATAATAATAATAATAATAATAATAATAATAATAATAATAATAATAATAATAATAATAATAATAATAATAATAATAATAATGATAATGATAATGATAATGATAATAATAAAGATAATGATAATGATAATGATAATAATAATGATAATAATAATAATAATAATAATAATAATAATAATAATAATAATAATAATAATAATAATAATAATAATAATAATAATAATAATAATAATAATAATAATAATAATAATAATAATAATAATAATAATAATAATAATAATAATAATAATAATAATAATAATAATAATAATAATAATAATAATAATAATAATAATAATAATAATAATAATAATAATAATAATAATAATAATAATAATAATAATAATAATAATAATAATAATAATAATAATAATAATAATAATAATAATAATAATAATAATAATAATAATAATAATAATAATAATAATAATAATAATAATAATAATAATAATAATAATAATAATAATAATAATAAATTATTATAATCATGCTGTTGGCAACAATAACAAAAAGGATAATTATTGTATGTTACAACCACAGTTGTCGGTATCTTAGTGTAGTTGCTGGAATGTCAAAGTTGCTTAAGCATTAGGTCAACGTAGTGGCAACTGCAACTGCCGCACCGTGGCTCAGTGGTTAGACCGCTTGGCTCTCACCAAGGCAGCTCGGGTTCGATCCCTGGCGACCGCAAAGTGAGATATGTGGTGGACAACACGGCGCTGGGCGGGTTTTTTCCCCGGGACCTCCGGTTTCCCCCGCCATCTCATTCCACCGATGCTCCATCTTCATCTCATGTACCATTAGTATCACCGCCTGCGGTGCCGTAGGTAGTAAAAGCGGACGTTAAACACTACACATTTCATTTTGCAAGTGAGATTTGTGGTAAACAAAACGTCATCGGGACGGGTTTCCTTCGGGTACACCGGTTTCTCCCGCCATCTCTTTACCCCGGTGCACCATCTTGATGTTATGTATCAGTGGCACCGCCTGTATAGCCGCATGTAGAAAACGTGGGCATTAAACACTACCAAAAAAGTAGTGGCATGCATATTCGCCTCACACTAGTTTAGTAGTTCCTGGGGATTATCCTACACTCAAATGACTTTCGTTCACTCTCCCACCTTGCGGGATGAAATAGATTGTGTATGAAGTTGAAAACTGCTTGTTCGAGCTGTTGAGGTTTATTTGGGCGAACCGCTTTTTTAAAACCTGTCATAAACAAGTTCTTTGCCACTAGGTAACACCATTGTTTGACGTGCAAGTGACGTTGAATTCTTAAGGTGTGTAAGTTCTTCTTCAAATTGCTGACTGCGATTTGTTCCATTGTGATAGCTGGAGGTAGTGTAATCGAAGTAAATCATGAACAAGCGTCAGGGGATGTTTTCCTTTCCATTAGTGTAACGTATGTCCATGGTGAACTGTCCACTGATATTGATTTATCGGTTCTTTAAGAATTTTAACTTCTTTTAAACTGTTTGTTTGGTTTGAGAATATACAACATAGAATCTGTTGTTCTTCATAGGAATTCTATCACAATTTGTAACCAGCTTGATATATATAGTGGGCTCGAACAACAATGACAAAATCTGAGTTCTATTGTTTTTGTTATTACAGAAAATTTTTGATACTCGATTATCCAATATCTTTCCAAATCGTTTACATGTTAGATAGTACAATTTACAATTTGTGATACTCCATTATCCAGCATCTTTCCAAATTTTTACAACATTTGATGATACAATATATAATTTATATACGGAATTAACAATCAATTTTGGAATATCACAACCATTTGAGTGTAACCTGCTGGATGGCATCGAAGTATGACACAAAACTTAAATCGTCAGGTAATCAGCTAAATATGGAGGAATTTCTATGGTAGTACTCGAATCAGAAATGTTCTGTATTCAATGCCAGACGGGAAGAGAAAAGCATGGTGTTGTGAAAAAACATGACAACGAAACTATAACAGTGCTCTCAAGGAAGAGAGTATTTAGAAAAGCTAACGGGAATTAACAGCCTTCCAGTCAACTTTCAGAGGCTTCTCAGAACACAAAGGCATCATGTATACAGCGATTCAATTGCTACGCATATAATGTGTAAAAAGCCATTACGACGCGCAAAAACTACAAAGGACTGCAAACCACCAGTTTGGCCATTACGCATTATCTATGTCAACAAGATAGTGAGCTCGTTGTATACAGAATGCTCTTTACCTTTTGTTGCCGTAGAAAGAAGCAGAACATCCACCACACATTGTTGATCAGATATATAATAGTTCAAATTTTAATGTAGCAGAGGTTCCAGTTTCTTCAAGCAGTGGAATATAAAATCCATACCTAAAATCAAATACTCCATCACAAGGCTTTGTATGCACAGAAAATTTTGAACGTCGAACTTCAATTTTAGAAGACCAAAATTGGACAGCAAACAAGAATTTGTGAGAAAGTTGCAATAAAAACAAATTACAAAATTCTCATCTGGCAGCTGATGAGTAGCATAACCCTCATTGGTTTCCTATAGTATGTGAAAGTCACAATGGATGCATCAATTGTACTGATGAAGCAAGTAACAAGAAAAACCGACAACTATCTTTATCTGCATAGATACGGAAGTAGAACAATTTATTGCCATGTAAGTACCTTGCTCTCCAAGGTGTTCAAAAATTCCATCATGTGTTTCAAACACCGATGTTCTAGAAACATTTTATATCCCGGCTACCATAAAACCGTAATGCCCACCAAATCTTCTGTAGTCACATACTTAGCCTCGTCACTGGTCTCAGACTAATCAAACAGGACCAGTAGAAACATTTCAGCAATCTTTGCTAATTTAAGAGAGCCATATGAACATACACATCTCAGAACCAGATTTAACACACACTACTGAAACCTTAAAGGCTGAAACTGAAAAAATTATGCCTCAATCTATAAACATTTTAACATAATCAAATCAATGAGAAATATTGTGATAAAATTACTAAAAGTGTCACGGAGCTAGACGGAGAAAGAAAATGGACAATGGGATCGTAATGTCTCACTCTGTAAAAGAATAGCATCTCCTGTAAACAAGAAGTTTAAATACAAAGGTTGTGAGAAAAGTACAATGTTTGTCATTAAACAAGATGTAGCATTTACTACCGGGAGTAAGCGTGAAATACATTCTGTTAAAAGTACTGAAGGCAACGCTCCCTTTACCTCTGTGAACTCTACAACTACATATAAGTTTAGTGAAGCAAAGGAAAGCAGGATGCATTCCGACAGAAAGTAAAAAGTTGCACTAATTCAAACTGAAACATTTTGGCGCACCACTTCACCACTAGAGTACGCCATATACTCATACAATATATTTATCTTTTAATGCATGGTCTACGGAACGCTATACAATCGATTGATAAAGGATAATATCAGATAATATCCTGTCGACTATCGATCCCACTCATCGATTGATTATTTCGATTATCTGAAACTGAGGTAATCAATGAACGTGGCGTTGTTCTTGCTGGAGTGTATGTTAATGTGTTAGAAAGTTAGGTTATGTATTTTTATAAAATATGTTAAAAGAAGAAAAGTGTACAAATATTGATTTTGGAAACATGAAAGGCGATGAAAAACCACCTGTATTGGTTGTTGCTGAGAACATTGCCTTAGCAAAACAGTTATCTTCAAACAAGAAGAAAATTCGAGATGTGGGAATGAAGAAACTTGAAAAATGGCTTTTGGCAAGATCGAAAGACTCGCGTGGTAAGTATAAATAGTAGAGGTTTACCTACAAGTACTCATAAAAATATTCAGTGAGAGTACTTCAACTTCAGCGCACTAAAGTGTAGCATTAAGCATTTAAGTAAATATATACAAATGTGGGTTGTACTGCTGAACAGTGGCTGTCTTTTGCTAGTGGAATGGAGGGCTAGAGCTCGGTGGTAGGAGCGTTGCTAACAGTAAAAACATGCCCTCTCTAAAATTACGAATTCTGTGTAACCAAACTAGCGATACTGTAATGCGGAAACTAGCCAGACTAGAGTATTAAATAATGATACACTAAGAAACGAGCACCCCAGTGTGCTGCAAGTGTAGTGATTGCAGAGAATTTCAAAATGTTAAATGTTGCTGATAGAAATTTGGAATATTTTGATAGTCCTTAATACATTAAATTTTTGAAACTGTTTTTTTTTTTTTAATTTAAAACACGATAATTTATAGGCGAAAGTAATTTCTGTAACATATGTAATAAAACAGTCGGATTCTAACCTTATTGATCCATTTAAAAGTTATAGTCAAAATGTCATACATTTTGTTCATCCTGTATAATAATAGTAATAATAATAAACATGCGGTTGGAACAATAACATAAAGGATAATTATTCGGATATTCTTTAGAACATGTCCTGTAAGAGATTTTGTCTAAGTCCAACATCGGAGGCACGCACGAGGGCTGACGGAACCTGCCGAAGTAACCTCGCAGTTGTGCTCCTGACACGGTTATTGGCGTAAGCTTGTGTTGCCAACCTTTAGACCAACACTCCAAGCATCTATTTTGCAGATGATCAAAACTTCACAGGTGCACAGTACATGAGCCATTGTAAACCATTGATAGGAAGGTAGCAGCTAAACTGTAAAATCTGAAAATGAGTGTTCAACTGGGACCCTGGCATTCAGTAAAGAAAGTTATTAAGGTGAAAGTTGTATCTGAAACCAATGGCTCGCTTTATAAGTTTTATTGACCTTGCACCTTTATGCAAAGATGAGGAAACGTGTATGCAGTTTCTGCATGAAGAAAGTTTGTTAAGAACGAGAATGTTGTGCCGGAAGTGCGATACCGTCCTACAACAATAAAAAATACAGTGTATTTTTTAAATGTTCATTGACTACAGCTTTATTTTTTATTTATTTTTTTATTTTTTTATTTTTATTCTTTTTTGTGATTTACGTCCTCTAATGTTAAGTCATATCGGACGATTCTTTTTTAAACTTAGATAAGAGAAGAACTGGCATTGCAACAAAAAGTAGTGTAGTTTTTGAATCAATGTTGGCAGTGTTGACAACAGTGTTGACATATTGACTTCGGCACATGCCACTTCGGCAGGTTCCGTCAGCCTTCATGCGTGCCTCCGATGTTGGACTTAGACAAAATTTCTTACGGGACATGTTCTAAAGAAGAGCCAATTATTCTATGTTACAATCACAGTTGTCAGTATGTTAGTTTAGTTGCTGGAATTTCAAAGTTGCTTAATTATTCAATCCATGTATTGGCAACTGCATGTGAGATTTGTCATTGGGATGGTTTTCCTCCGGATACTCTTGTTTCCCCTGCCATCTCCTTCCACTGGTGTTCCATCTTAAATTCATATATCATCAGTGACAGCGTCAGCATAGCTGCATGTAGTAAAAGTGGGCATTAAACACTAAAACAAAAAAATGAAGTGGCATGCATATTCCCCTCACATGTTGAATTAATACTTAGGAATTATAATGTACTTATGATTTTTGTTCATTCCCCTTATCCACTACCTCATGAGGATAAAAGTAGTCCACGGCTAACTTTATTGATCCATTTAAAAGTTATGGCAAATTTTCCATGCCTTTTGTCCACATGGTACCTCCTATTAGTATATATAAGTTTCCTTAAGTATAACAGTATCACTTTGGTTACCAGTATTGATAGCTTCAGCGCATGCAAGCTTTCACTGTTGACTATGCTCCAACCACCGAGGCCATGCCTACCATTAAGCACTTTAAGTGCAGGAAGTACGAAATCCTTTACACCTGATAACTTCTATAAGCTGTTAACTCATATTTGAAATTATTTTACTTATACAGGCAGCTTCAAATGTCCTTGCTTCTAGCACTCTTATCTTGAGATGATAATTCTAGAAGATCGGGGATACTTTCTAATTCAGAAAAAAGTGTCATATTGAACCAAGGTTACATTAGGTTAGGTTAGGCTATTTTTACATTAGTAGGGATAATTTTTATTATATATTGTAGACTTCTAAGAGCTAAGTGATGCGAGCATGACAATTACACATGTTTAGTGGCTTATGTACTTTTTCATTCTTTAAATCACTTTACTTCTGAATTTACTTTATTTATTAAGCATGAAACTTTTAGCAACCAAATGTAAGGTACCTTAATATGTGTCAGTTTTGGTTGTTATAGCTGTTGAAAGTATTATGATTATATGTTATATAGAAAATTGTGCTTATATGTATTTTCACAATAAACTTCTTAGAACGATGGGTCCATTGAGGATCCTGAACCTTAGTATTGCTGAGGTATTCTTTTAGTAAGAAGCAGGGGAGGCTTCTGAGGTAGTGCTGCTGTGCCATGGCACCATCTATATGAAAACGAAAGAAAGAGAAGTGTATAGGAATTGCGCGAAAAGATTGTTTCTGAGTATCTGCTCCCTCGTGTGAATAGGCGCATTAAACACAAGCCCTCTGTCCTGGTTGTTTCCAGTGGCTTGGCGCCGATTCCAGAACGGCACCATCTACGCTCATAAGCACCTGTGTTAAGGGCTAGGATATGCGCTTATACACGGCTTCTTATGGCACAAAGTGGTGCCAAGGTTTCTCTGATGCATACGTTACGCTTCATCTGTTAGAGTACAGTAAAGCATGGGACTTAAGATAACTGTCTCTCTGTTGTGAAATTGTACACGAACACTTCGTATCACATTCTCTATGAACTGTACTCGTTATGCCTGTGCGTAACAAGAGTACGGATGTAATAAATATCTATTTCCGTTTCCCTGTATGTTCTGTTTGGTACAGAATATTATAAAATAGGATGGATTATTGATAAGATTAAATCGTTCAAAATTGGTACACATATTTATATTTCACCCTTATTTATTTACTTATTTATTGATTTATTTATTCATTTATTTATGGCACCGTCAATACAATGCCTCACCGGCCACCCCTGGTAAGAAGAGAGCAGGTGCAGCCTTAAACAAATGCTTACGTTCAACTTTTATCACCTCATATTCTTGCTGCAACAAGTATTTAGAATAATAGGTTATTTTATTTCATCAAAGTTTATTAACAAAGCATATGATTGTTTCAGGGGCTCATTTTACGGAGTCACATATACACTTACATTCAAATTAAGGTAGCCAAACTGTTTTTCATTTTTAGAAGAAATGATGATTCCTCTGTATCATTTTTAATTAATGATGGTTAAGTCTCTTGATCAATGATTGAGTGAGAACCCATTTGATGTTGAAGTTTCTCGAAGATGGTACTTGCTATCTCAGTGGTTAAGAAAATGAAAGCCTGTACACAGCGGCCAAATTATGAAAATCCTAAGTTATATAATATAATCGTTAAATTAAACAGTTTTTGGTGTATAAGTATTTCT
Organism: Mantis religiosa; assembly: GCA_030765055.1. NCBI lineage: Eukaryota > Metazoa > Arthropoda > Insecta > Mantodea > Mantidae > Mantis > Mantis religiosa. The sequence goes on from CM060959.1 coordinate 106,718,264, forward strand.
ATCTGCTGACTCCAAAAATAAAGTCAACCATTTTTTAGTTGTAATTTTGAAAATATTTTTTCCCTGTTTATTAATATATATGGTATATAAAATGCTGATTAGAAGAAGTATTTTACATGTATATTTCTTTTCATTGTGTCAACAAGTAACTTATAACATTTGGTGTTTGTTCCTTAGAATTCTGAGTTATTAGAATGTTACAGTACTGTGATAATAACGTAATCTTCGCAGTTGTATAGAACCTTTCTTAAAAGAAGGAAGCTAATTCTATGCATTCTTCTTTTGTCAATTGAGATGGAAGTGTAATACAGTTCATAGTAGCGAGTTAAGAGTAATGTAAAAGTGTATAGTATATACGAGGGATGTTCAATAAAGAATTATCACTTATTTTTTTATTTTGACAACATACTTTTACTCATTCTCATAATTTTGATGGTCCTTCCCTAAATAGTCTCCCCTGAATGCGATGCACTTGTCCCAGCGTTTCTGCCAGTCTTCAAAGACATGCTGGAAACCATTTCTTGAGAGATCCTTCAAAATCGCCTGTGCAGCCTTCAACACTGCTTCTGATGATGAATAATGCCTCCCACAAAGGTATTTTTTCAAGTTAGGGAATAGAAAAAAGTCTCATGGGACTAAATCCGGACTATAAGGAGGGCAAGGGATGCATTTCACGTTGATTTTTGCAAGATATTCAGCAAGAACATTGGCAATATGCGGCCACGGATTATCGTGGTGCAGCATCCAGCCTGCTTCACAGAAATGTGGTCTTTAGCACCTGATATGAACTTGCAATGTTTTCAGGACACCCCTGTAGAATTGTCCAGTTACTGATGTGTGTGCAGGTACAACATTCTGATAAACCATTCCATGAATATCAAAGAATGAGATGACCATAACTTTCCCAGCAGAAGCAACCACTTTTGCTTTTTGGGGGTTGGTGATGAAGGAGATTTCCACACTGAGCTTTGCTATTTGCTCTCAGAATCAAAATGATGTAGCCAAGTTTCATCAGCAGTGATTACGTTTGAAAGAAACTCCGGATCTTCCTCTAACATCAACTTTAACTGCATGTTACCTCCATTGCAGCGGCAGGCGATACTGAACATGTCTGAACTTGCCTGGTTCTCACAGGCGGGAACCAGGAGTACCAGCAGTGAAACTACTATGGCATGTTTGTTTCACATTAAGCTAACAGAATATAAGAATTTTAATGTGAAAAATTATCAAATTATGATCATTCTTTATTGAACAGCCCTCGTAAGAAAGATGCCTCAGAAGTGTGTTAATGATAGAAACATTTTGTGTCGTGTGTGTGATGAGCTGACATTCAAAACACAAAGGTGAAAATTTATTCCTCTTAAAGAAGAGCTTATGACTGTTATTTTAACAACAAAATAGACCAGAATAAGACATAGGCCTGGCCCCTGAAATCTGTTGTGCCAAATATGTAACACTATTAACTGGCTAGTTGAAATGATCCCTTCAAATACTATTGGCAGTTATGATATGGCACAAACTTAAGGGTCATTTGATTACTCCTATCTTGACAGATACATCTGGGATAAGTTCGAAGTTCAGACTTTGATTGAATATCCATTTTGCATTCAGCAGTTCAACTGTTGATTCATGGGCCAGAACTTCCCATACCTACTCTACCAGATGACATAACAATGACTGAATGGTTTCCTGATGCTGCAGAATCACAGAATGATACAGATTTTTCTTAAGATGAACCTCATCTTTTAATACAGGAGGATTTCTTTGATTTGGTTCAGGATCTTAGTTTAAGTAAAGGAAAGGCAGAATTACTTTTCTCAAGATTGAAAGAGTGAAAACTATTGCAGGGTGACACATAAGTAAGGTTTCTGCACCACTACGGAAAGAAATTTAAGCATTTGTTTACTAATGAGAAAGCCTGCAATGATGTTGAGAATTTGTTCCAATCACTGGGTGGTAGCATAAATCTGAGGATTGACATTTATTCATAGATTCCTCAAAGTTTGAAATATGGAATATAAATAATGGAAACACATCTATTCATTTATCCCAAACATATGGTTTGAGGGAAAATTATAGGAATATGAATTTCTTATTATCTGCAGTGAAGTATGACAATTTCTCTTGACGGATACGTGCAGATTTGAAAGTTTTTTTTTTTTTTTTTTTTTTTTTTTTTTTGTGTGTGTGTGTAATTTTACATCCTCCAACGTTAAGTCATATCGGACGGTGAATGCAAATGGGTGAAATGATTCTCAAATGTATCCAGGGTCCATGGAGCTTAAAGCTACCAGACATTTGTCTGTAAGGATAAGGGAAAACCCCGTAAGAAACCGTATCCAGGTAACTCACCCTGACTGAGATTCGAACTCGGGACCTCTTGAACATGAGGCAGACATGCTACCATCTACGCCACTGAGGTGGGCTAGATTTGAAAGTTATAGCCATCTTGGGTTACAGCTTGGCTACCAAATTTTGCTGCCTCTTGTAAATGTAGAATATCAGAGATAAAAGTAATCATTACATTAAACGGTTTTGTCCAAAAAGAGAGTAATTTAATTCAGGACCAGTTAAGTTCGTTACCAACCACTTGTGTGTTCTGAAAAAATCTTGCTGCCTCCACTGCATTTCAAATTATTTTGTGAATTGCATGGGTCATAATTATAGTGTATTTCTCTTTCTGAAAATAAGTTCCCAAGGTTCAGTGAAGCTAAAATTAAAAAACAACTATTTTTTGGCCCTCAAATAAGGAAACTTACAGAATTTGAAAAGCATTTAAATATGCAAGAACCAGCTGCTTATACGGCATACAGTTTTAGAAGGCATATGAGCTGAACCAATGCATGTACACGTGGCTGTCCTGTTGACATCTGATGCACCAGAGAGCAGAAGATAGAGGGAATGAGGAAAGTAGCATTTAATCGTAAAACTATTTGTAGTCGGTATATTGACACTCGTCACTTTTCTCGTATTATTGAGGAACTAGTTTCAAATTGTTTTCTCCATTTATGGAAAACTAGCCTCCACAAAACTAGTCCCTCAATAATATAAGTTTTTTTTTGCAATTTACGTCCTCCAACATTAAGTCATATCAGACGATGGATGAAATGGTGCTCAAATAAGTCCGGGGTCCATGGAGCTTAGAATTACCCGACATTCGTCTTTCAGGATAAGAGAAAACCCCGGAAAACCTTATCCAGATAACTCACTCTGGCCGAGATTCGAACTGAGGACCTCTTGAATGTGAGGCAGACACGCTGCCATCTACGCTACCGAGGCAGGCAGAAGAAAAGTAAGTGACGAGTGTCAATGAACCAACTAAAAATTGTTTTACGATTAATGGTGACATCACTGTTACTAAATTCCTCCAAATACACATAAAGTAGCATTTGTTTTCTGACAAATTGTCAGAACATAAACTTACGTAGCAATGAATAATTATGGTAACATAATTGTAACATTCAATATTAACATGCTTATTTACTGAAAATAATGTACATGTACATTTGAAGTGACTTATTGTAGAGGAGTTGCTAGCTTAAATAAAGTTTCACCATTATTTGAAGCAAAAGGTTAGAAACAGTGATGTATTTAACATTTGAATGGTTTGAACCGTTTTCCGAAACATGTCCAAGTAAAGATAATTTAAGTGATGTTTGTGTTTGAATTATCGACTCATTACTTTCAAAAGTTTCACCAATTTCTGTGCTAGAAGTTTTGCCCTGTTTCACAATATGTGATACAGTATGCATACTCACCTTGCATGCTCAGGTCATTATTTGTCGGCTTTGTGAAAAAGTGATCCTTTCGCACACTTTCTCAGATGAAATTTCTTAAAGAAATTAAAATAATATTTAAAAATAGTATTTCTGGCTTGAGAGCAGAGTACTTTACCCATAGTACCTGCGCTTCTGTTACCAGGCTTTGAAAGTGACATTGTTAACAGTTCACAAAACACAATGTAAATTGAATCGAGAATATATTGACACATTGCTTCACTCACACTGTTTATTCACAGGACATGTTTCAAGAGCTCTTGCTCCTATCCTCAGCTGATACTCGACTAGTGCAAGTTGTAGTGGTTTCTTCTTTCTCCGTATTGTCAATAGATGGCGTGATGTATTTGTCAAAGATGTCCGGTGGTGGAGTTTCAAAATTCATGACTCTATGACGATTTTTGTTAATGAAGATTTTTTCCCATACGGAAAGGTCTATGGGGTGATTAACGTATTTTATTAGAGATGTTTCCAAATTGATGTCATGTCTAGTATTCAAAAAATGAAAAGCCACTGCTGATTTTTCTGTTTCACCATTTTTAATGTTTCTCATATGTTCTTTAGTTCTGATGTTAATATTTCTTTTTGTTTTTCCTATATAAATTTTAGGGCAAGTTTCACATTTGATCTCATAGATTCCTGGTTTTTCTTTGGTATTGATTGAATTTTTGGGAGGGCAGATGTCTGGGGCATTTTTACAGAGTTGGCTACAAGTGTTACATATCTTTCCCATGTTGGGTGCAACACGAGGACTGCAGGTTGTCTGCTTGCGCATACGTGTAAACCTGTACCGTTCGACTTAGAAAATATTCTCGCATCGCACAAAAGAAAGTTTCTCCAGACGGACTATAGAATAAATACAATACAGATTGTGTAATAAATACATGCAAAGTGATATTTTAAATATTGTTTCCGAGACACAAAAGGTTAATGTTTACATGTTTAACAATTCAGTGCTGCCAAATAAATATTACAGTATTTATGAACGTGCAATGCTACATGTTGTATTATTCAAATACTTCTGTCGGCTTCTGTACATGATGATTAGCTTATATGGTATAAATCATAGAACTACATATTCTGTATCATTCACTATGACAATGTATGGACATGTTCATGTAGTAAGATTCTGAATTTACACTTGGATTGAATAACACTCATCTTTATCAAAAAAACACCTGTACAGACTGGACTGGGCTGCGCTATGGAAGTGATTTGGCATGGAGGTCCAAACATGGTGCATTGTACCTATACCCCCAAGTGGGGCAACCCTGGGAAGAAGATGAGGTGAGAACAGGCAGAGGGCAGCCGTCCCAAAGAGCCACGACAGAGCTGCAGAGGGCAGGTCCCCGCAGCAGGCCAGTACAGCTGGCATCCCACCCTACTGAGGTCCGGAAATTGCCCCACCAGACCAGGTTCGGGGACTGGAGGCCGTCCTACCAGAGGAGGAAATTTTACCAAGTTTACATCATCCTTCCATGCAACGCCGAGACACCCGCTGACATTTCTACCCTGAAAGAGACCACCAGATGAAAGATAATGTGAAATAATGGAGATGAAATGGAGGGACAGAAAATTTGGGGTTTGTAATTAACATACCCAGCATTCACCTGATAACTTGGAAACCCCCTAACCCGTAAAAAGCCCATGGGTCATGGGAATCGAACCCAGCCCTCCCGAATGTGGGCCACAGACAAAATTACATAAGCCATCCTGCTCGGCTCCCCTGTGCAGAATAGTAGGTGTTTCTGCACAGATATTTTTTTAAGAACTGTTAAGTATTTCTTCTTGCCTGATAGTAGCCTGAGATGATATTTGGGAATCTTTTGCTATGTGTTGCAGCAAAAAATGCTGGTATAAAAGTGAAAGAGAAGCATTTGGTTACTTCAGGAGTGTTGTATGGAGTTGATATTGTCTCTTTTACAGCCTGGAACCCAACTACTCTCCAATTTAGAATATGTCCTTCTACTGCAAAATGATTGTTTAGCAACCACAAACATATATCTTCCTTTAAATTTAAATTGAGTCGATTAATGACACTAAACAACACATTTATATTTAATTTATTACAATAACACTGTTTTCAACACTTCCAAGAAAGAAATTGTAAAATATATCTTCCTCATTTAGTTAATTGAAGGAAATTAATCATTTCTTCATACTAGCCGTATAGTTTTTTTATATATAGAGTCAACATGAAAAATGCAATACCATGGCCGGGATCTGAATCACGTATCTTCTGGAAGATCCGTGGTTCAAACCCCAGCCGTTGCATTGAAATTTTCATGTTGACTATGTATATATCTTCCTGCTAATATAATCAATTTCCCACTAATGAACTTGCACAGTGAGGTAACATTTAAATGAGAAGAAACTATTTCCAACATTTCATTAGGATTTAGCTACATCAGTTCTACGGCTAAATACTGATATTGCTTCTGCTTCACTTCTGTTGTAAAAATAATTCATTTCGTATGCTCTGTCTCTTAGGACCCTTAATCTGTGAGCTAAGCTTTGTAGCTTAGGACCCCTCAAAGCAACTATTTCCAACATTTCATTAGGATTTAGCTACATCAGTTCTACGGCTAAATACTGATATTGCTTCTGCTTCACTTCTGTTGTAAAAATAATTCATTTCGTATGCTCTGTCTCTTAGGACCCTTAATCTGTGAGCTAAGCTTTGTAGCTTAGGACCCCTCAATCTCTCAGTTATGCTTTGTGATTTAGAACCAATACATATTTACAAAACTATTGTAAATCATAGTAGTAGGTACCTAATTGTTTAATTTTATTATTACTATAGTAAAGTTATTAACTTACGATAATTACTACCTTAAACCATGCAAATCTGATTTCACCTAGAATTTTGTATGCATTAATTTGTAACCCTTCTTTTCTTGTAAATATATTGTAAATACTTTTTATAATTGACAGAACCTATTGCTTCATGTAAGCTTAATGGTGAATAAAGAATTATAATTATTATTATGATTATGAACCCTCATATGTTGGCAGCTATACATAACTTTACATTTGCAAAACATTTGATGTAGCAAGTGCCATCTGTCGAAACTGAGAAAGGGCATTGGGTTCTCACTACAACAGTTATTGTTTGTTAATTATAGTTTTTCTCCCCTCCTGCTTAAAAACCAATTTGTTAATGTGCACAATGTAAATCTTAGTTTTCAGTGAGCAAAGAACTTTTCACTCATTTTTTTTTTCTTGTTTCTTTTCTTTTCTCCAGAGTCCTATGAAGACAACTTCATGAGCATATGGAAGGGCTTATTTTATGCAATGTGGTTTGCTGACAAGTTGCTTGTACAGGTATTGTGCAGTCTTTTCACTTTTTTCTGGTATTCTTACTAAAAATGAAAAGAGATTACGAGGGTGAGTCAAATGAAAACCTTAAATATTTTTTTTAAATATTATCTATTGTGCAGAAGTGGTACAAAGCTGTATCACTTTTCAACATTATCTCCCCCACGCTCAGTGCAAGTCCTCCAGCACTACAAAGTGCATAAATGCCTTTAGAAAAAAATTCTTTTGGTAGTCCGTGCAAACCACTCATGCACCGCGTGGCGTACCTCTTCATCGAAACGGAACTTCTTTCCTCCCATTGCGTCTTTGAGTGGTCCACACATATGAAAATCACTTGAGACAAGGTCCGGTGAGTATGTTGGATGAGGAAGACACTCAAAATGCAGGTCATTGATTGTTGCAACTGTTGTACGAGCAGCCTTGCATTGTCATGTTGGAAAAGGACACCTGCTGACAGCAATCCATGTCGGTTTGTTTTGATTGCAGGCCACAGATGATTTTTTAGGAGATCTGTGTATGATGCACTGGTGACAAGTGGTCCCTCTAGGCTTGTATTGCTCCAAAATGATGCCTTTTTCATCCCAAAAGAGTCAGCATAACCTTCCGTGCTGATGTTTCTGTTAGAAACTTCTTTGGTTTTGGTGATGAGGGATGGCACCATTCCTTGCTCGCTCTCTTTGTTTTCTGTTGGTGGAAGTGAACCCAAGTTTCGTCCCCAGTAGAGATTCTTGAAAGGAAACTATCACCTTCCCATTCAAAGTGTCGAAGAAGTTCTTCACAAGCATCAACACGTCATTTTCTCATTTAAGGAGTCAGCTGCCATGGCACCCATCGTGCAGACACTTTGTGAAACTGGAGCACATCATGCACAATGTGGTGTGCTGACCCATGACTAATCTGTAAACATGCTGCAGTGTCATTCAGTGTCAATCGGCGGTTTTCCTTCACTATGGCTTCAACTGCTGCAATGTTCTGTGGAGTCACAGCTCATGCCTGACCTGGACATGGACCATCTTCCACTGAAGTCACACCATTTGCGAAATTTGTACTCCATTCGTAGACTTGCTGCTGTGATATACATGTATCACTGTACTGAACCTTCATTCGTTGATGAATTTCAATAGTTTTCACACCTTCACTACGCAAAAACCGAATAACAGAACACTGTTCTTCCCTGGTGCAAGTCGCAAGTGGGGCGGCCATCTTTATACTGATACTGCGACGGTATGTGTACATTTGCACTATGCTGCCACCTACAGGCAATTCTGCACACTGTTTGTAGCATGCTTACCAACTTACAGGATAGCGGTGCAAAATTTTGATTTGTTATTACAAATTTAAGGTTTTCATTTGACTCACCTTCGTAAGTTGCATGTAAAGAAGTGTGGTTCTTATTAAATTTTAGATGAGTCGCATTTTTTACACATCTGCTTCACTTTCGTACCTATTTTGAGGACATGTTTCGCAAATCTTCGTTTGCATCTACGGCTCTTGTGCGACTGAAGCTAGATCCAGCGGTGTGGGTAATTCTGGGGTTGTTGCTGCCATCTGTTGATTTAGTGATGAACTGAAATGTGGGATTCTCTTCTAGCGGGATTTCAAAGTTCATTAGTTGGTTTTTATGTTTTTCTATGTATATCCTCTCCCATATGACGAGTTCACTATGTTTTTGTACGTATTTTTCTGAAAATCATGAAATTGAAGATAGCACAGAATTACTAAAATACGTACAAAAACATAGTGAACTCGTCATATGGGAGAGGATATACATAGAAAAACATAAAAACCAACTAATGAACTTTGAAATCCCGCTAGAAGAGAATCCCACATTTCAGTTCATCACTAAATCAACAGATGGCAGCAACAACCCCAGAATTACCCACACCGCTGGATCTAGCTTCAGTCGCACAAGAGCCGTAGATGCAAACGAAGATTTGCGAAACATGTCCTCAAAATAGGTACGAAAGTGAAGCAGATGTGTAAAAAATGCGACTCATCTAAAATTTAATAATTTTTCGCTTCACTGTGGTGTTCCAATACAGTTGAATCTCGATAAAGTGTGGTTCTGTTATAATTTTGATATAGTATCACTTTATTGGCCTGCTTGAATACCCAGTTTCAAGCTAGCTGAGCATTATTGGCTGACTCATCTCCAAAACACAGCAAATCACATTTTTTCACTTAATAGGATATTTTTTGAGGACATACCATTCACTCTCTGTGACTGTTTATCTTAGTTCTTTGAAGTTTAATTTCCCAACATACAGCATTATTGGTGGTGGAATTGGATGACGCGTACAGTAATGCAAAGATATGAACAAATGATAAGGAAATGTTCCAGACGTAAGTTTTAGGGTAGCTCCCACCATTTACAAATTATAAATATTGAGGGAAACCTGGAGAAACTTCAGTCATGGAGCTTGGTCCTGATAGGATTTAAACTACGGACTTCTCAAATGTGAGGCTCCCAGGTTTCCAAGGGTCAATCTTGTTCAACTTTTTTGTGATTTGTGTGTATTCTTCCTGTGTTCAACAATCCAGGAAAGAGTGACATTTTTTACTTTGTCATTTGTAACAAAGTTTGTACTCTGCAAAGAAGTGTTAATTTAAAATGCGTTAACTAATTGTACCAAACATTAACTTGAAATGTTACTGCTAATATTCAATGATAGCACAAACAATGATAGTACAAAAGTGAATCGAGAAGATATTGACACATTGCTTCACTCACACTGTTTATTCACAAGACATGTTTCAAGAGCTCTTGCTCATATCATCAGCTGATACTCGAGTATCAGCTGATGATAGGAGCAAGAGCTCTTGAAACATGTCCTGTGAATAAACAGTGTGAGTGAAGCAATGTGTCAATATCTTCTCGATTCACTTTTGTACTAATTTGTGATTCACTGTCCCTACGCTTCTTTCAAGTTTATACTTTGTGTACAAACAATGATGTTTGTAGGCCATTTTCCCATTGTGTATCATAAATTAAATAGAACCTGTCTTCAGCGGAATTGAAGGGGACTCAACACAAATTTCAGTTTAATGAAGGTGTTTGTCCATTTCATCTGACATAAAACGACCTCCCAAACGTTGCTCACTTTTTAACCCTTGTGTTCTCCTTGTAAATAGTACGCACTCTTGGTCCTTCAGTTCATAATGACCCATTGGGCAAAAGTCAAAGATAAGACTAAGTATTTTAGTTAATTGATGGAAATTAATAATTTCTCCACACAGGCCATATATTGGCTAAGGTTTGTGATAGAGTCAACATGAAAAATCCAATGCCATGACTGGGATTTTGTTATATGATGAAGCCTGGGACTCAAGTACTTAGGATAGTAAGTCACCACAGTGTATCTCGAATGCGAGATCCCCTAGTGGTTTAACAGGCAAATATATGAGTCAAATGGAGAATTTAATGTCATGATGGCAAGTTGGCCGTGGTATCTCAATGGGTAAGAGCAACTGGTTGGAAACCAGAAGATCCATGGTTTAAATCCCGGCCATGGCATTGAATTTTTCAGTTTGACTCTATCAAAAACCTTAGCCTATATATGGCTAGTGTGAAAAAATGATTAATTTTCATCAATTAACTAAAATAAGAAGAGTTAAATGATGAAGCCCAGGACTCAAGTGCTTACGATAGTATGTCGCTACAAACTGTGTATCTCGAATGCGACAACCCCTAGTAGTTTACCGGGGAAATATATGAGTCAAATGGAGAATTTAATGTCATGATGGCAAGTTGGCCATGGTACTTCAATGGGTACCAACAACTGGTTAGAAACCAGAAGATCTGTGGTTCAAATCCCGGCCATGGCATTGAATTTTTCAGTTTGACTACATCAGAAACCTTAGCCTATATAAGGCTAGTGTGAAGAAATTATTAATATCCATCAATTAACTGAAATAATAAGAGTTAAAAGATGAAGCCTGGGACTCAAGTACTTACGATGGTAAGTCACCACAAACAGTATATCTCGAATGCGAGAGCCCCTAGTGGTTTAACAGGTAAATATATGAGTCAAATGGAGAATTTAATGTCATGACGGCAAGTGGCCGTGGTACCTCATTGGGTAAGAGCAACTGGTTACAAACCAGAAAATCCGTGAAAATCCATAGTTTAAATCCCGACCATGGCATTGAATTTTTCAGTTTGACTCTATCAAAAACCTTAGCCTATATATGGCTAGTGTGAAGAAATGATTAATTTCCATCAATTAACTAAAATAATAAGAGTTAAATGATGAAGCTTAGGACTGGAGTACTTACGACAGTAAGTCACCACAAACAGTGTATCTCGAATACGACAACCCCTAGTAGTTTACCGGGGAAATATATGAGTCAAATGGAGATTTTAATGTCATGGCGGCAAGTTGGCCATGGTAACTCAATGGGAAAGAGTGACTGGACGGCAACCAGAAGATCCGCAGCTCAAATCCCGGCCATGGCATTGAATTTTAAAGTTTGACTCAGAAACCTTAGCCTATATATGGCTAGTGTGAAGAAATTATTAATATCCATCAATTAACTGAAATAATAAGAGTTAAAAGATGAAGCCTGGGACTCAAGTACTTATGGCAGTATGTCACCACAAACGGTGTATCTCGAATCCGAGAGCTCCTGGTGGTTTACTGGAGAAATATACGAGTCAAATGGAGTATTTGTCGTGAAGGCAAGTTAGTCATGGTAGCTCAATGGGTAAGAGCGACTGGATGGAAACCAGAGATCTGTGGTTCGGTTCCCGGCCATGGCTTTGAATTTTTCAGTTTCACTCTATCAAAAACCTTAGCCTATATATGGCTAGTGTGAAGAAATTATTAATTTCCATCAATTAACTGAAATAATAAGAGTTAAAAGTTGAAGCCTGGGACTCAGTACTTACAATAGTAAGTCGCCACAAGCGGTGTATCTCGAATGCAAGAGCGCCTAGTGGTTTACTGTAGAAATATACAAGTCAAATGGAGTATTTGTCATGATGGCAAGTTAGCTATGGTAGCTCAGTGGGTAAGAGCGACTGGACGGAAACCAGAGATCTGTGGTTCAGTTCCCGGCCATGGCTTTGAATTTTTCAGTTTGACTCTATCAGAAACCTTAGCCTTTATATGGCTGGTGTGAAGAAATTAATTTCCATCAATTAACTAAAATAATAAGAGTTAAGTGATGAAGCCTAGGACTCAAGTACTTACGATAGTAAGTCGCTACAAACTGTGTATCTCGAATGCGACAACCCCTAGTAGTTTACCGGGGAAATATATGAGTCAAATGGAAATTTTAATGTCATGGCGGCAAGTTGGCCATGGTAACTCAATTATTAAGAGTGACTGGATGGAAACCAGAAGATCCGTGGTTCAAATCCCGACCATGTCATTGAAATTTTCAGTTTGACTCTATCAAAAACCTTGGCCTATATACGGCTAGCGTGAAGAAATGATTAATTTCCATCAGTTAACTAAAATAAGAAGCCTGGAACTCAAGTACTTAAGATGCCACAAAAAGTGCATCTCGAATGCAAGAGTCCCTAGTGATTTACTGGGGAAATATACGAGTTAGATGGAGAATATAACGTCGTGACAGCAAGTTGGTCATGGTATCTCAATGGGTAAGAGCAACTGGACGGAAACCAGGAGATCCGTGGTTCAGATCCCGGCCATGGCATTGAATTTTTCATGTTGACTATCAAGGCTAAGTATAACTTAGCTTCCGGTGAAGGCCGGGTCATTTTGGTCATACTTGCCGACATTTTGCTTATCCTGTCATGAGCTTCTGGACTCTTGTCCGATCTGTGCGATGTTGTTCAGGCTTATATCCTCACGGTTCTCTGGTGGCTCTGCCCCTTAATTCTTGGTTGGCTGCCTGTCCACCTATTTAGTCGGTGCCGGTATCACTGGTTCCTAATGGCTTTCTAAGTGAGTTCTGTAGCCTTTTTCATCGTTATTTGTTTCCTTATGTTAGTTTAGGTCTTCTGGACTCAATTTGTTTTTATTAAATGGTAGAGACTGTTTCTGTGAGCTGTCAGACTGTAGATGGTCTCGTTGCTCTGACTCTTGTCTCTCACTGGCTGACTCTCGACCATTAACTGCACGTATGAGAAAGGAGTGTGGAAGAATAATTCTATCTCATTACCGCTTGCTATGTTTTCAGGTTTGTATCCTTCAATTATTTAAAGTAATTTAGCAATCCAATCGACGATGGTTTTGGTGCCTTTTAGTTCACCATAGATTTGTTAAAATGTATCTGATGTATTTTGCGGAAAGTCTCCAACCATCCATTAGACGCTTTTGAATTCAGTCTTACCTAGTCTTTCAGCTACCTTCTTAGCATATTCCTGTAACATATGCTCTGATATGCAGATTTTTTGCCTTAACGCTAACAAACCACTCCCAAACTATTTCATTAATGTCCTAGGTTTCAGTTTTCTTAAGTTATTATTTTATTATTAGTTTTTATTTTCTCCTTAGCACAATTTTCCCACCGCTTCAGATTTTGCGTTTTAGTCTTTAGAATCTCATAATCTTGATAACAATAGAAACTCTAGCTAAGGTAAAGAGAAAACAACTTCAGAAGAACAAGCAAGAAAAGATTAAGGTGTACAATTTAAGAGAGAACAAGGAGATACAGGAGCAGTTCATACAGAAAGTGGAGGAGTGTCAGAGAATAGACGAGAGGATCAAGGGAATGAACCTGGAAGGAAAGAGGAACATGTTCATGAAGATACTACTAGAAGTGGCAAGTAAAGTATGTGGAACAACAAAGGTGGGGGACTACAAGAAGAAAACAAGCTGGTGGAATGATGACATCAAGGAAGAAGTAAAAAGCAAATATGGAAGAAATACTTGAAGTAAGCTTGCTGAGGACCATGAGAGGTATAAGAAACAAAGAAGAAATGTTAAAGACCTAGTGAAAATAGCGAAAAGACAAATCTTGGGAAGAATTTGGACAAAGAATGGAGAAAAATGTAAAGATACCCAGAAACTGTTCTATACAGTACTGAAAAACATGGGAAAAGAGAAACAATGCCCTCTATAGAAGATAAGGAAGGGAAAGTCTTAACAATAGAGAAAGAAATAATGGAGAGAGGTAAAGAATATTTTAATAATTTACTGAATGGAAATGAGAATGAAAACAGCCCATGGTCAAGAGAGGAGACAGGGAGAGAATGGGAACAAGGAGAAGACTTAAGGATAAATTAAATGCAGTTGACTATTAACCAACTCAAGAATGGAAGGGCATGATGGAATCGCCCGAGAAATGATTAAGAACTTGGGAAAGGAAGCAGAAGACTTTCTATTCAAGATTATGGTGGGGACCTGGAGAACAAAGAAGGTACCTAAGGCTTGGGAGGTACCAGTCATCATCCCCATCTTTAAGAATCAAATCAAAAGGAGGTATTTGAGAGTGCAGTAATCATCGTGGCATGTCCTTGTTATCAGTGCCTGGTAAGGTCTTCTCAAAGATCTTGGAGACTAGATTAAGAAAGGAGGTAGATGCTAAACGTGAAGAAGCCCAATGTGTCTTTGGTCCAAATAGAAGCATGCAAGATCTCATTCACTTTTAGGATAACCAGTGCAAAACAACTGGAGAAGAACAACACCCTTCATGCTGCCTTTATTGACCTGAAACAAGCATTTGACCGAGTCCCGAGGTCCAAACTCTGGGAAGTCCTAGAGGAGTATGGAGTCAGCAAGTCATTTTTCAGTTCCATCACAAGTCTCTGTAAGAACTATTGGAATTATGTACGGGCAGAAAATGTGAGGTCTGCAGAGTTCACTACGAGACAAGGAGTCTGGGAAGGCTGCAGTTTTAGTTCTCTTCTTTTCATTGTGTACCTCGAAGCTGTGTTCATAAGAGAATCAAGAAAGACAGTCAGAACTTACCTCATGGGGCTAGTACGATTTTCTGACCTGGCATTTGCTGATGGCCTGATTGATGTTGCCTTCGGCAAACAAAACCTACAACGCATCAACGTATGGGTGGAAGAGCTTAAAAAAAACTGGATGTGAATGTGGAAATCATCAACTCAGACGGGACGTTGGAGGAGGAAATAACAGAGAGAATAGGAACAGTAGGACTCTTGTTTAATGCCATCCGAACGAACTTCAACAAGGAGATCTCTAAGAGCACAAAGCTGTTTACAAATCCACCTTTGTACCCACACTGATATATGGCTGCAAATCCTGGACGTTGACAAAAAGTACTAGAGCAGAATCCAGGCAGCAGAGATGAGATACCTCCGGAAAGTAGAGGACTAAACCAAAAGGGGCAGGATCTGGAATACAGCCATCTAGAAAGTATTGCATATGAAACCATTAGGGAAAACCATTCAAGAATACCATTTGAGATGGTTCGGCCACATCCACCGAATGACTGCTTACCAAGGTTAATGAGGGAGGTGGTAGTGGAAGGTAAGAAGGCTCGAGGAAGACCACAGAAGACATAGGAGGGGATTAGAGAAGCACTGCAGGAGAGGGGACTCTCTGTACAAGAGGCCGTTGCCATTACTGGAGATCTCTTGTATCCTTGACACCTTATGGTACAAGAGAACTGGATTAAGGCAAGACAGGAATCTCGTAAACTTGAGTTTTGCCTACGTTGAACACCTTTATGATCTGCTTTACACAACATTTATTTTCTTCACTAGCATAAATTACTTTCACTCTCATGTTGAGGTCTAGTACAAATTTTGTTTACAAAGCCATGACTGTAGGAAATAAACCACCACCTTTGTTTAAATTTGGAGGTGTACTGTTATACTGTCTGTTATGCTTATTTATGAGTGAAGGATGTCTGTGACACGTTCTCAGTATTTGTGCCATCATTAATGCAGTTGCCGCCTAGATAGGACAGGTAACAGTAATATGCTTATGTTTCAACTGAAACATCACATACTTAGAACAGACAATGCATTTTTTCACCGGGTGACTGAAAATTTTCTAAACTGTGCGTTCCACAACTGGAAATTTTTTGTTAAAATGCGTATGTTGATTTTCGTTGTTTGCATAAGACCATTTCTGTTTACTAAAGCGTATCTTTTACCCCTAAATTTAAGGGACCATGAAATATTTAATTTAAGACATATTTCTGCTTAAGCAGGGGCCCGTTAAAGGCTGGTTTTTCTGTATATATGTAGATGCATCTTTTATTGAGCCAGTTAGATGTAGCATTGGAGATGTATTAATATAATTTGATCTTCACAAACAATAGTACAATTCAATGTGAAGTTTTATATAGAGTGTGCAAGTTTTATAAATAGCATATGTGAGTCGGTTTACTGACACTACATTACTTAATTTTTTGTAAAAGTAGGACAAGTTTTAAGAGCTCATTTGCTCGTATCATCATGGTGTCCTTGTATTGGAGACTGTTGTACTAATGTCATCCTGTGGTGTCTTTTCAAGAAATTTTTGGTGACGTTGCTTGGAGCTAACTCAAGAGTTGAAAAGGATTTGTTTTTCAAGATGTTTTAAGATGTTTTAAGTTTGAGATGCTGTTTAAAAGTATAGGTTCAG
This sequence comes from Mantis religiosa, assembly GCA_030765055.1. NCBI lineage: Eukaryota > Metazoa > Arthropoda > Insecta > Mantodea > Mantidae > Mantis > Mantis religiosa. The sequence continues at coordinate 106,734,870 of CM060959.1, forward strand.
GTTCAGTTTTACGATTTTCTAGCAAAAAATCTGCTACTACAGCTGATTTTTCTTCTTGTCCATATTTCAGATTCCTGAGATGTTTCTTCACCTTGTTTTCAATTTCCTTTTTGTTTTTCCAAATTCTGTTGCAGTCTTTGTAGTTGAAGTGGTATACTCACAATTTTTTAAAATTATTGTTATGGTATTGTAGCCGATTGCGTTTTTGCGACGAGCATGGCCTGCGTGCACAAAGATACAGATAGTGCAGCGCGGAGGTAAAAGCTTTCCAAAACAGATAGACAGATAGCTGACTTGAAGGTTCGATTTCTTGTTTGTTACAGAACATTTAATTAATTTCTAGAAATATGAGTAGAGGTATATAAAGAAGCCGTGACTCGCCAGTAGACAGAATCGTAATTGGAACTTGAGAATCATCTGCGTGCAGCTGTGTTTTGAAGGTTGTATTTGTGTATGTTATGTAATTATGCTACTGTAAGGGTTGACCAAAACATGTTTCTACGGAAATAAAGAGCAATTTTTAATTTCTGCAACCTGTACTTTTTATTCTAGGAACCCACAAAGTTACAGTATCTTTTAGTGCACAATTTAGTAGGTTTTGGATGCAGTTTTAGTTTTACTTTTAAACTACCTTTAAACTACAGTACACACAAGATAAGAGCGCTGGATTTACGAGGTGGTGTGGGCAGTGTGAAGATGCTAGAGCTAACGCTCTTTTGTTACTGCAGTGTGGTCAACCTTGAAAAACACAGTTCAGCAAAATAACGTGTAAGATAAGCGAAGATATGCGCCGCAAGTGTGAGATCGGTGGACAAATATTAAATTGAACTCAATCCGATAAGCTATATGTTTATATATGTTCTATTTATGAAACACATACAAATAGTAAACAGATATTATGACAGCTATAAATACTAACTCATTTGCTTTGTGATTCTTCGATTTTTGAGTCCACTGCATCAGTTTTATCGCTAGTATCCTCTGATATGTTGATGATAATTTCATCAATCGCATTTTCTATTACACCATCAATCCAATCAATATTTCATTTCCAGCTCTTGGACCTTCTTTCAGTATCCTTCCCAATCTGTCGCAGTCACAGAAGAGAATGCTTCTATAGCAAGTTTCTGCAGATTTGTAGCTGACATATCACCAGTAACGTTGTGTCCTCTGAAAACGTTCTTTATTTTTGCCCACGCCAGTTCAATTGCATTCAGACCACAGTTATACGGAGGTCAATGAATAATAGTGTGTCTCCTTTCGAGAGCCATAACATCCACAACATAAGTCTTGCTTCTACGTTTGTTGGCCTCTATTAAACTGTAGAGTGTAGTTTTCGTCATTTCATAATTACAGGCAATCCCCTTCTTTCCAACCAACATATCATTGTTGCTTTCAGGTCGTATCTTGTCGAAGTTTTGTCCAACTGTCGAGAATTATACGGTGCATTATCAATTACAAAATTTGAAATTGGTGGAAGGTTAGGGAGAACTTGTGAGCTAAACCATTTTTCAAAATTATGCGAATTCATTTGTCCGTGATAATCCCCTTGTGTGGACCTGGCCGCAAATATTATTTGCGCCTCTTTAATAAATTCTCTTCTGGATCCAACACTGGCAACAATTAGTCTTTTAGAGGCACTGCCCCAAGCAGTGACACGCAAAAGTCTTTCTCCTTTTGCCAACATTTCCCAACCGTCATATTACTGTCTGTCCAAGATGCGTCCAAATAAAATACTTCCCTGTTCAGTTCTCTTTCATTCTTTATCTGTACAAGGAAACGAGCATGCCAGTCAACGATGTCTGCTCTCTCCAGCAATAGCACATGTTTATTTTGCACTTTCTTCCACACAAAGCCCATCGATTTTAAAACGTTCCATCACTCCATCTTCACTGTATTTTTTCTCCCAAGACTGGAGTTAATTTATTTATTGTAGGAACCACTTTCTGCACTGTGTAGAAATCCTCAATTGTATCTCGAATCACTTGCTTGTCAAATTCATCAATCTGCAGTTTTCCTTGAACTCTGGTCCTAAAGAAAAGAGGAAAAAATACCAGTGTAGCGTTGGTAATGGAGGGAAATAGAAAGCTATGTAGAAATATACAAAGGGCTAAGAGCAAGAGAAAAAGAAAGATAAAGGAGCAAGATATAAGGAAAAGGAGAAAGCCAAAAAGGAAAGGATTGAAGGGAAAAGAAGAGAAAGAAAACATCACTATTAGTTATTACCATACACAGATCACAACTTTACCTGCTTTTTCCTGGTGTTTTTGGAGATTCATTAGGATGAGATGCACAAAGCAATTTAATACGCCTGACAGTGCTGACGCTTTTTCCTGTGTAAGCAGCTCGTTCTATTGATTTGCTGAGTGGGAACATTAACTGGTTGTTATCCTTTTCTATATTGCAACTTTCGCTATTATTTTGCGGCCATCACTATTCACGACTGTACGTGCATGTTTCTGATTTGGAGTTCGTTGCTCGGAAGCTACATATGAATGATGAGTTTGGTGTACCCTCAGCCATAATTACAAACTGGTTAAGCTATAGTAATTAACCTCAAACTTGCACAAAACGAATGCACACAGAAAACAAAAAGTGCATGTAAAAGCTTAGCATATTAGTCACTAGATGTCAGAGTGTACTAGTGTAGTGTACTAGTATAGCACATTTCATGTTTCCAAGTTGTCATCTGTGTTTACGGAGTTAGCCGAAACCTACCGAGTGAGGACTTGGAGCCAGATCGCTCAAGATATCGTGCGCATACTGTACTTAAAAGTAGTTTTACTGGAACTGGGCATGTTCCAGTAAACCAACACATATACACTATCTTTAAATAGTAGTGCTACTTTATTATATTGACTTCAGGCATTTGAAAAATTAGAGTTTTGCATAAAGCTCTGTACTGTTTGGGTTTGTGATTCCTTTGATGTGGCCACTTTATTAGTACCATTGAGAAATGGCAAATAAATACTAAATACATGTTTAAAAGGATCATTCTAACAAATGAGAAGATTTATAAGTCACCAAAAGTAATATACAGCTTTTAAATTTAAAGAATAATCCACTTAATAATCAATTTCTAACTGCTACAGCCCGCTTCGGTAGCATAGATGGTAGCGTGTATGCCTCACGTTCAAGGGTTCCTGAGTTTGAATCTCGGTCAGGGTGAGTTATCTGGATAAGGTTTTTTCCGGGTTATTCCCTTATCCTGCAAGACGATTGTCGGTCTATGGACCCTGAGCTCATTTGAGCATCATTTCACCCATACCATTCATTGTCTGATGTGACATAACGTTGGAGGATGTAAATTACACCAAAAAAAAGAAACTGCTACATTTAGTTGCTAAGGCCTAAAAGATTCAAATGCAGCGGCTGACAAACTATTGGGCCCTCCTAAAAATCTAGTCTCTAATACTTGTTAAACTTTCCTCTTTGTCTTACATAATTTTTATCAGCCGTTTTTACTTTTACATTACCTTGAATGTTTTCTATTTCATTTAATTTACATTCACCATTTTTCATACAATTTGTTTTGGTAAATTGGACCACTCCTTTTTATCCAATTTCTTCGTAAGAATCTTAATTTTCCCATATTTCATTTTTTAGTTCTTTAATGTTACAATAAAGTGTTTAGATTGTCTCCCTTTTTTGTAGTTATCTTCTATATAAATGTCCATGTTACTGCTTTTCTATATTCTTATTGTCATTACCTTATTTATACTGTTATGTTTAACTCACTCAAACTAATTCCTTTAATTTTTAATACAGTGAAACCTTGTTAACCCAGACCTCTTTAACCCAGATGTGGATAGCTGGATCACATGGGAAAAAAAATGTTTAGCATAGTAAATGACAACTTGTTTTACAGATGATAAATTGCTATTCTCAGTAGGTACATTACTTGAATTCTCTTCCTAGTGCATAAATTCATTGCATTCATCCCACCACCTGCCTTGGTAGCGTAGATGTTTGTGTGTCTGCCTCACGTTCAAGAAGTCCCTAGTTCGAATCTCGGTCAAGGTGAGTTACCTGGATAAGGATTTTTCCAGGGCTTTCCCTTATCCTGAAAGACGAATGTCGGGTAGCTCTAAGCTACATGAACCCCGGACACATTGGAGCATAATTTCACCCATTTCATTCATTGTCCGATATGACAAAATGTTGTAGGACGTAAATTACACACACACACACACACACACACACACACACACACACACACACACACACACACATACACACACACACACACACACACACACACACACACACACAAACATTCATCCCACCTGCTTGAGATCAAGTCGGAAGAGAAACTTTGATAAAGCTGTGGTCTTGTGTGTGGGTGGGTTGTCAGAAAACAAGATTGAACAAGAAGAAAACATAAGCGTAGAAGAAGATTTTGTAACATTTGATGGCTGTTCTGATGTTGATGAAGACATTGTCAATTTGTGGCAAATTAATAATGACGGAGGTTATAAACTGAGAGGAAGGCATTATTGCATCATTCAGTGTTACTGAAAATTAAAATAAAGAGTATTCATATGCAGACCGTGTTGATGAACCAGCTGTGGTTATGACCCCCAACAAGCAGTAGCAAACATTGAGAAATTGATGATTTTTTTTAGAGTCAAGCTGAAACTTTGCCAGATGAACTTCTAACATTAAAGTAGATGCAAGATTGCACTGCTTGTAAGTCATACACTTAACTGAGACAGTAGAAGTTCACTGCCTTTTTTTTACTACTGACTAGTTTGTAGCTGTATTTTGTACAGTGAAAATACATTGGTTATTGCAGTACATACATGTAGTGTAGGTGCTTTTAGGTGAAAGTGAGCCAATAGTAATTTCTAAACTCCATTAAAAATGTTTTGGTGATGTGCAATTTTATCGTTTTTCCCTCATTCTCCAGATAACCCGGATTTTCTTGTAGTCTGATTAGCCCTAGTCCCAGTTGATCTGGGTAAACAAGGTTCTACTGTAAATATAAGTTCTGAGGCGTTCACAGTCGGCGGCGTCAAATACATTATATGCATCTTCCGGGCTTGTAGACTATGGTCCAGTTGGTGTAACATCCAACGTTTCACCAAAAACTGTGTCCGGCATCATTAAGGTTACAAACTTGAGAGTTCCTGAGTCCAAGACTGGAGCTCTCTGTCTCCCAGTACACTATATATAGCCGCGCATGAAGGGAGGGCATGGCCTGTTAGAAGGAGCATGGCTGCTATTGGGTGTCCTTCGGCCAGTGGGATGACTCTGATCCTGGTATAAAAGAGAAGGCTTCCTGTTCCTCCGGTTTTCTTACCATTTCTTTCAGAGCTGGGATCCATGTTTGGCGGATAAGCCAAACCACAACTGAGCCACACAACTGACCACAACTGAGTTAACTTCCATTTCCCTTGAGAACAGCAGCTTAAGGATGCAAACTTGCACAAATTTACACGCACTTCCTTAAATAGATATTATGTGGAAGTTACTACTTACACACCTTGGATAGAAAGTTTCTTTATTTTCATATTACATGGTTTTATCATCTGAAATTTTGTGTTGCTTTCAGGAGGAACTAGCTGAAAAAATAGGTGGTCTGATTCTTCATTGCAAGAAGTCCTCTATGGCCGTCCCATTTATCAAAGGCTTCTTTGAGACAATGATGATAGAGTGGTATAGCATTGATCAGTTTCGATATGACAAATATTTAATGGTAAGTCAGCTTTCCATATTTCAGCACTTTTAAGCTATATCTTCAGGAATCTTCCTGAATGAAAATATGTTTCTGTTATAGAAACATAAATAAAGACTTGCCAGAACCTGTTGTGCTGGAAAATTTAGGTAATTAAGCTAGTAATAGTGAAGCAAAATGTAGAAATACCTAATTTATGAAATTAGTAATTTTATTCCAATGCGTAAGGACTATGATACAATGAGGCACAAAATTAATATAATTTTGAGTCAAACTAATACTCAGTGCTCCACTTATTGCTAGTATTTACCTAGAACGTTTCGTTAGGCTCTACCTAACATCATCAACTGTGTCGACTAATGGACGTTGGTTTGAACTCATTGGAGGCGATAGGTGCATCTGTCGGTATCTTGATGAACTTGAAGTTTGGGTTTTCTTCAAAGGTAGTGTCGAAATTAAACAATTTTCTTTCATATTTCTTTCTGAAGATTTTTTTCCTGTGTGGTTAATGCAGCTGAATCTTGGACACTTTTTTAATAAGTGGATTTCTCGCTGCTATATATAACTATTAAAAAGTGTCCAAGGTCCAGCTGCATTAATGCTGTGGTTAATGCAGCTGGACCTTGGACACTTTTAATAAGTGGATTTCTCGTTGCTATATATAACTATTAAAGTGTCCAAGGTCCAGCTGCTATAGTTATATATAGCAACGAGAAATCCACTTATTAAAAAGTGTCCAAGGTCCAACTGCATTAACCACGAGGGAAAAAGTCTTCATAAGGAAATATGAAAGAAAATTGTTTAATTTTGACACTGCCTTTGAAGAAAACCCAAACTTAAAGTTTATCAAGATAACGACAGAGACTCACCTATCGCCGCCAATGAGTTCACCAAACCAATGTCCATTAGTCGACATTCCTTTGAAGAAAACCCAAACTTAAAGTTTATCAAGATAACGACAGAGATGCACCTATCGCCTCCAATGAGTTCACCAAACCAATGTCCATTAGTCGACATTCCTTTGAAGAAAACCCAAACTTAAAGTTTATCAAGATAACGACAGAGACTCACCTATCGCCGCCAATGAGTTCACCAAACCAATGTCCATTAGTCGACATTCCTTTGAAGAAAACCCAAACTTAAAGTTTATCAAGATAACGACAGAGATGCACCTATCGCCTCCAATGAGTTCACCAAACCAATGTCCATTAGTCGACATTCCTTTGAAGAAAACCCAAACTTAGTTTATCAAGATAACGACAGAGACGCACATATCGCCTCCAGTGAGTTCACCAAACCAATGCCCATTAGTTGACAACAGCTGATGTTAGGAAGATAAAACGAAATGCACTCAAGGTAAATACTAGCAATAAGTGGAGCATTGAGTAATAGTTCGACTCAAAATTATATTAGTAATTTTAGTGTGGAGAAATGATTAATTTCCATCAGTTAACTAAAATACAAGCTACTATACTTACAATCACACTACAGTCATAACATTATTTATGATCTTTGAAGTACTCAATACAATCTTGCAAAGTATAAAAGCACTGATCTATCAAAAACTGTTTGACTCTCTTCCTAAATCGAATTGGGTGCATGTCCGATATTTCATTGGTAATCAGATTGTAGTACATTACAGTGCCAGTATGCAATATTGAGGCAATTTTTTTATGATTCTAAGTATCTTCCTTGGCCCCCTTCTGTTCATTCTTATCCTGAAGATATTCTCCCAATTACTTGTTATAGTTTAAAGCATCTTTATGAAATTTTTGGAATCAAATAATAGCATATGTGTCTTTCCAATTTCTTGTTGATGTTTTTCTGTATATAAAAACAGTTAATGAAAGGTTTTTGTTATTTGACATGTAATAGTATCCTTTTTTTTTCCAGCTTGTGCGTAGATTCATGCGTCATATTTTCAAGTATTGTAAAGTCAATGAGTGGAACTTGGACCTTGTCAGAGAAATATCAGACATATTTAAAAGCACAGTACTATGTGTGCAAAGAGATCCTCCTCAGAGTTTTACGTTACACTTTTCAGAAGTGTATCTACAAGAACTTGCAAAGATGGGTGAAGGCAACCTTGCTGAAGACACAGTTGAAGTTTTTTTGAATCCTTTCATTGCCTACGTAGCTCAACAATCAAATGGCTCTGCGCGAATTCCAGTTTCAAAAAACATTTTTCATTATTTGATCAACCAGTCTAATACTGGCATTGAGTTTCAGGAGAAAGTCAAGGCTTGGAAACAGGTAAGAGCAGTAGGAAGATATGAATTTGAAAGGATGGATCAGGTTTGAAATATTTGGGAACTGGCCATGATATAAATGTAGGATCTGCATCATGCTGTGCTCTCATCACATGAGTTAAACATCAAATGAAACAAATTCTGATTATATTTGGGAAGAAGGACCCTAAAATAACTAAAAGTTTTTAACAATTATATGATAATTACAAATGGTGATCTAAAATTGAGGTAAATTTAATTTCTTAAAATTCGTATGGTGTACTAATACTGTGTATCTTGAATGCGAGAGCCCCTAGTGGTCTACTGGGGAAATATACGAGTCAAATGGAGAATTTAGTGTTGTGGCGGCAAGTTGGCCATGGTAGCTCAATGGGTTAGAGCGACTGGATGGAAACCAGGAGATCTGTGGTTCAAATCCCGGCCATGGCATTGAATTTTTCATGTTGACTCTATCTATCTAGTACAGAAAAGTTTTAAATTAAATTATACATGAATAAAATGATGAAACAATCTGGTGGTTGCACACATGACTTTATCTACTCTTGTACAAACTGTTCTCATAAATATTTATTCCTCTACGTACCTCATGTTTCTCAAGGTAAACATCTGCAGAAATTATTGCTAATTTTCCTGTAGATGCAAGAGAAATGTGGGAGTACATTACGCTGTAAGTGAGAGTAAAGTCTTTAAAGAACTGGTTGCTATATGATAGCTTTGAAATTCCTTTCTCTTTGCATGGTTAAGAGACAAAAGAACTGTTGTTGCACTTACATGATTTCTACTCTTGTACAAACTATTGTTATAAACGCTTATTCTACTACCTACTTCATGTTATTTGAAATAAAAATTATTTAACTAAATTTTTTATAAAGAAGAAGGAATTATTAACATCAACTTCTTAAGTTAAGTGGAGATTCTGTTACAAATATTTTTATTTGTGTAAAAATTATTTTATTGCTAATTTTCTTGTGGCTGCAAAGGGAATGTGGGAATACAGTAGACTTTATATGATAGTCAAATATTTTTAAAGCATCATGAACATTGTTCAGCCTTCTTTAAATTTCCTGCACTATTCACACACAACATCCTCACTCATACAGTGTGAACCATTAACATGGCTCATTTTATGCTGAATTTCTGCTGCCAATTCTCTTCTGCCTGGAGAAAACAAATGACACTTCACAACTCATACTTGGTAGGAGAAACAATGATGGTGACCATATTTAAATATTTGTGGCTCAACTACAACTGTTATGTGTTTCAAATGGGAATGTGTTAGTCCTTGAGCGCTACTAGGTGAGCAACCAATCGGAGTCCTGCAGTGTTGTACTGCATTCCCCCTGAGTGGTGTGTGACGAGCGCCAAATTAATCAATCTCTAATAAATACTATTCGGCTAAGACAAAAATTCAGATTTTGCTAAAACTGATCCATGAGGAAGGACAGAGTAATGTATTTATAATAACCTTAAAACCCCATATTTTAGCTCAAATAGTTTTCCTAATACAAATAAATAAAGTAGATACCATATAACAATGCATTGCAATGTAAGCACTGTAATGAATATCATTACTGGTTGGCATGATGCGTGAACATATATTTGAAATTACACAGAACTGAAATATAAACCTTTGACATGATATGGTAAAAGAAATTTGTACTTTGAATAAGGCAAGATGTTTCTTAAATTTGATGCGAGGAAACTACACTTCTTGCTAGTCTGGCAGAATGTGTCTGGTCACATTATATCTTTGTTTATGAATGGTTCGTAATCTCTATTTACTCTATAGAGTTCAAAGCAGTACTATACAGTTACTCTTCCATGAAAAAGTGTATCAGCTGGATCAATGAGACGCGATCTACCTTCCCCCCTTACTACTTTTGAACAATCCAATAGAGTTAATGTGAGCCCAAATTATGTTGCAAACAGAAATAATATTTTTAAACTGACTGACGTTGAACGACTTATTCACAAAGAAATTGACAAGGAACACAACAAGACTGGGAAAACTGCGTGATAACTACAAGAAGACGACTTTTGGAAAGAAATAGCACGTAATGAGATTTTGGAACCTATGATCATAAATTTGCAGTACTCAGACGTTGAAAATGACAGTGACGAATTATCTCTTAACACAAGTAACATTCACAGCTATACAGATGCACCGCTGGTATTTTCATTGGATTAGTAAAATAAGTAATTTATAAACTATAATTAACTTTAAATATTTAAAACATTTGCATGGTACACGAATATTCATGTTGCAATTGTGGTTTCAACAACTTCATTATTATAAAACTTTGGAAAATTCAGTTTGTGTTCCCTTACGCCTGGCGCCAAGAAGACTCGCAAGTGTGCAAGAGAGAGGGAAATATAAAAAGAGTGGGGATAGCGAGGTAGCAACGGTGAAGGCTCTAACGCATCCGATTCGCTACAGGTAAAAACTCTTCCCATTTGAAACACATAATAATGTATTGACCGTGGTCCGGGTAGACGTTATGGTGGAACAGTTAGGCATAGCGCTGTGTACAGTTCTGCCTTCTATGCTTATCTGATCAGGCAGCAGAGCAACCAGAGGATGGAAAAAAAGATAGAAAAGCTGTCTAGTTAACTCTTTCACTTGGAAAATACTGAATTTGCCTCTATAGGCATAATCTTCATAACTGTTCATATTAATCAATCCAGTTTATATGGATCAATTCCTTTTTAATCAGGAGTCTGAAGATACAATTAATATGCTTCCCTCCCCACCAAAAAAGCCAAAAATTAAAAATAAAATACTGAAGTCACCTGAAGAACTAGTCAAACATCAGCTGATGATGGGGACGCGTGGTCCTTGAAAAAATGTAAGTGGAGCTAATGACATACTAAGTTTAAAATTCATGTGCCCTCTTAATGCAATACTTAGACCTTTTCTGATATTTGTTACATTGTTTACATAAATTAGCTATCTTACACCTAGATGTTTGTTTACAATAATTATCCATGTGTACAATAGTATGTATCATCAAAATACAAATCCTGAATTTGCCAATAAGATTTTTTTTTTTTTTTTTTTTAAATTTTAACTTAACACATGGTGAAGTAGTCTTAAAAATTTACAAAGAATAATCTAAAAATTGTACTCTTCCACTCCACTTATCACATTTTCCCCATGACTTTAACACAAAAGACATGCAGGGATCCATTCCTTTCATATCATATTGTGGCTAAACAAATCATTTTAGCTACATATGTTAAAGACACAATCACTCATCTTTTCTAGCTCTACCTAGTTATAATTCAAAAGTAAATTATAAAGGTACGATGACATATCAAAACTTTGATCAATTTTATTTTTTATTTGTGCAGCCATGCACTTTAAGGGAATGTGGTACAGAAAATTATGCTTCAGCTTAACATCAGGAAATTGCCATTGAAATCTGCGCACTCATACATCTAATACTTTGTATATCTATTTATATTTTTAGCTGTAAAAATCATATTTAATTGTATGTCTAAAGAAAATAAAAAACATTATTTTTGCTTAGTAACACCAGTTTATTTTGCTAAGTGCATAACATCAACACCTTGTCACTTCATCTCTAGTTTTTAAAATTATTCTCCTTATGCACAGTGCTTTCATTGGTACATTTAAGGCATAATCATCTCTCTAGTACTGAATTTATATATTTTGATATTTATACATTGTGTAATATTTACTTATTGATATAGTACCAACTTAGCAAGTAAAAGTGTGAAGCATATAAAAATAAAAAGTTTCAGCAAATTTCTACTTTCAACAAAGAATTAAAGGATTGGCAGTGTCATGGGTTGGGCCTAAAAATGAAAACTAAGTCTTTATTTATTAGTTACAAAACTAATCAGAGCACCAGTTAATTGTCCTTAAATTGACTTGTCATTTATCACGAGGGTGAGTCAAATGAAAACCTTAAATTTGTAATAACAAATCAAAATTTTGCACTGTTATCCTGTAAGTTGGTAAGTGTGCTACAAACAGCATGCAGAATGGCCTGTAGGTGGCAGCATAGTGCAGATGCACACATACCGTCGCAGTATCAGTATAAATATGGCCGCCCATTTACAACTTGCACCAGGGAAGAACAGCGTTCCGTTATTTGGTTTTTGCATAGTGAAGGTGTGAAACCTATTGAAATTAATCGACGAATGAAGGTTCAGGACGGTGTTGCGTGTTTGTCACAGCAGAAAGTCTATAAATGGAGTAGGAAGTTTGCAAATGATGTGACTTCAGTGGAAGATGCTCCACATCCAGGTCAGGCACAATGAGTTGTGACTCCACAGATTGCAGCAGTTGAAGCCATAGTGAAGGAAAACTGCCAAGTGACACTGAATGACATTGTAGCATGTTTACAGATCAGTCATGAGTTAGCACACCACATTGTGCATGATCTGCTCCAGTTTCACAAAGTGTCTGCAAGATGGGTGCCACAGTAGCTGACTCCTGAAATTAAAGAACGACGTGTTGATGCTTGTGAAGAACTTCTTTGGCGCTTTCAACGGGAAGGCGAGAATCGTTACTGGGGATGAAACCTGGGTTCACTTCCACCAACCAGAAACGAAGAGAGTGAGCAAGGAATGGCACCATCCAGCATCACCAAAACCAAAGAAGTTTCGAACAGAATCATCAGCAGGCAAGGTTATGCTGACTCTTTTGGGACGAAAAAGGCATCATTTTGGAGCATTACATGCCAAGATGGACCACTGTCACCAATGCATCATACACAGATCTAAAAAGTCATCTGCAGCCTGCAATCAAATCAAAGTGACGTGGATTTTGCAACATGACAATGCAAGGCTCCACCTGCCCATACAACAGTTGCAACAATCACAGACCTGCATTTTGAGTGTCTTCCTCATTTACCATCCTCACCAGACCTTACCCCAAGTGATTTCCGTATGTTTGGACCACTCAAAGACACAATGGGAGGAAAGAAGTTCCGTTTTGATGAAGAGGTACGCCACGCTGTGCATGAGTGGTTGCATGGACTACCAAAATAATTTTTTTCTAAAGGCATTTTTAAGTTTTTTATTTGACTCACCCCTGTACTTTCAGATTACTTTTATACATACTTTTTGGGTGCTTGTTCTTGATTTGCTGAAAGCTTATTCATTTTTCTTCTTTAGATAAATGATTTTTACAAAAATTTGTGCTTTGAACATGTAGGTGTATCTTACAAGAATGTGAAATAATATCATGTGTTGAAGCAAATCATACATGAAAAATAAATAAGGCATAAGTCACTTATTTTTTTAAATTAAAATTATTCAGATGTAAGTAACTTTTTAATTATTGTTACATGTGTTCCAGGCACCCTATATCCTATACAAAACTGAGTATTTATTATCTTTTTTTATGTATTAATATTCCATAAGATAATCACTAAGTGAACTAGAATGTAAACTAGTTGGAAAACTATATAACTTTTTTTCTGTACAAAATTATTCATGGCCAGTCTCATTACCTGATAAACTTTTACCACTATTAAAGTGATTTAATCTGAAGTTAATGTAAATTTTTGACATAAAATACAGTTGAAGCCCGAAGTAATTCAGTTGTCGGGGGACATTCTCCCCATGTTATGACCTTACCACAGTACATAGAGATGCAACACTAGAAGGGACAAAAATCATTGTTCTGTGCAGTTGGAGGAAAATATGCATTTAATGATAAATTACAGAACAACCTGGGGGAGGGAAGGATATATAGATATATGTAGTAAGTTAGGGCGAGAAGGTTTTGCTTGGTCGAGAACAGGAGTGAGAAACTTGAAAGGTATAGGTCAAGAGAGGGAGCTAGATAAATGTCCATTGTGTGGAGAAGAGAATGCAGATTTCCATTGTATATTAAATTGTAGTCAAACAAAGATATGGAGAGAGCAGGCTTGGCTACGTAAATGGGACAGTTTGGGGGGTGAAGTAGTAATTAGAAAAATGTTGTCAGTAAAAGGAGAAAAGAACAGGAGAAATATAGGGAATTATTTAGGGAAAGTTAAAGAGAGATGGCTAAGAACAATTAAGAGAAAAATGTAGAGAGGGATAGGTGAAATGGCAAAAAGTGTAAAAAGGAGCAGAGGGCCTCCAATACACAAAAGCCTAGGGTTAGGTGTATGGGGACTGAATTACTATTCAATGGTGGGCAACATGATAGGATTTTCAGGATTTAGGAATATATGGCATATTTCAGTATGGATTTTATAATTGTAATCTTGATTTTGTATTTCCATTTGTTGATGTAAAAAGAAATAAATTATTACTCACTAGTTAAGCTGGGAGGTGTATTCCAGACTGTAACTGATCTTAATTTATATTCCACTGTACATATTTTACACCAACCTAATTTTTCTTTGTTTTAAAAAATAAGTAAGTTTTGTTTGATGCATTCTGTGCTATGTTTTCTCTCTGCACATTGTGGGAAGATGGAGGAGATGAATGCTGTTAGTTTCATTTTGCATTACCATTACATGATCATATTGTTCAAATGAATTTTCACGTCATTAACATTCAGAATGTTTTCTTCCGTCTCCATGTCATTTTCCTCACTACCATCTTCACCATCTTGTTCTTTACTGTCATTCTTGTTGTGCACAGCATCGTCATGCTCATTTATAAGCATTTTGAGATTTAGTGTTTTTTCATATAAAACACAGTTCCCTCACTATTCTGTTTAAGGATGACTTACTGCCCTGAATGTTAGTGCCTTCTTTTAAAATAAGTAATTTAGCTATTGTTGGAGCACTGTTTTCCTGAACATAAAAATTTTTAATCCTTCTCCTAACAACACATTTGTCGAAGTCATCTAAATCTGTTACTCGTTTTGCAATGCTATGCTTTTTACCTGGAGTTCCAAAGGTGTTCTCTTTCTCCCTTTTTTTTAATTCAAGTAAACTTTATTGTATAATAAATACATTGCAGTTTTAAAAATACCAAGCACAATAACAATAAAAAGGTGTTCTCTGATTTTAATTTTGTTTACATTCTTTTTACTGTTCTGACACTCCTGTCATCTGATACGTACTTGATCTTTTAGAACCTTTTTGAAACAAATTTTCTGATGTGATCAGTTCTTTGCTTTTAGCTTGTTTCTTTTTGTATGTTCATACATTTGAAACATTTTCTTGACTCTGACTGTGTGATGTTATGGATCCTAATTTACAAAGTACACTGATGACATAATTTATGCAAATATCTATTGCAAAGTTGCTACTCCTTACATAGAAAATGAAGCTAGTTACAGTGAAGCAATAAATATTACACAAATATAAATATTTGCTAATAAAGCTACACTTATCATCTTCTTTCCAATAGAAATTGATTTGCTTTTGAAATTGATTTCCATTGGAAAGAAGAAAGAAGTATTAACATCAATTTTCTTAAGATAAGTGTAGCTTAGTAGCAAATATTGATATTTGTGTAATTGCTACTCCTTAATTGCAAAACTTTGATTATATCTTCAATAGCACGCTGCACACACACGCGCACACACACACACACACACACACACACACACACACACACACACACACACACACACACACACACACACACAAAGCAACAGTAAATTAGCGAGGACTATGCCTAAGATGCAGACGACATAACTACATTACCCCCTCCCACCCCACGTGAACTGCATGATTTTATTCAGCAGTATTATATGAGCTGATGTAAAGGACAAGATCAAGAATGGTGGTATCATTCATGGCGGTGAAAATACTGCAGAAGCTCTGTTTGTAGAATAATTTTATCTCAACTTTCCGAGAATAAAATAAAATAATTAACAACTATTTTTAGCAAGGACATACTTTCACCCATGTTAAATTTGAATCCGCAGTATTTCGGGCTTCTACTGTATTACTAACATTTTATTGAATTTTGTGTTACCATCACAGTAAGGTTACATAAAAAATGAAGCTAGTTACAGTGAGGCAATAAATATTACACAAATACAACTATTTGCACCAAAAATTTTGATGACTGAGGATGCGGATGAATGTTCATGAAATTGATCTCATCAATTAATAAGAAAAATTTACGTTTTCTTAAAATAAGGGAAGTTTTTGTTGCAAATAGTTGTATTTATGTAATCACAGTAAGGTATTTAAGGAAAGTTAGAAGTTGGAAAATGGCTGCATGAGAGAAGCTGATAATGCTGAGTTGCTCTATGGTTATTATGAAAACCTGCAAGAGGTGTAATTTTTAAACCAATGCACACTGATCAAAGTGACTGTGAGCATGGCTGTGGTATAAATACAAGAGGTTAGACTACAAAAAAATTCCTCTTCTTTCTTTGCTATGAGCATTAGTATGCTCTGAGATTTTATACAATTGGCAATATTCATTTAATGATAGGCGATGGTGTGTGAATTTCCAAAGCTGCCATTTTTGGAACGTTTACAAAACAATGGCTTTAAGAAGCAAAACAATAGTTGTGTTTAATCTTCTTAATCCTCGATCAGTGATACATACTTTCATCCACTTTAGTATAGTGTAATGTCCACAATTTTAAACCATTTTAATACTTCACAGCTGCCTTTTTGGACCTGTGTTTAATTTAGCATAAAATTCTCACAGTTGTTTATTATACTGGGAGAAATGTTTTAATTCTAATTTAATTCTCGGCAGATTTTCTCCATTGCTAACCCTTCTTTAATATAAACTTCAGTTTTTTTCCCGCTTAATTTGTCACTACTGAGTCACTATAGTAGGACTCTCAAATATCTGGATCACTTTGAGTGACAAGATATTGGACAACTAAAATTATTTCATTTAACCTAAGAGTTGGTTTTGTTTGGCAGTTATTTTAGCGCACAGTAAAGTACAGGTCCATTTCTGTTTTGAAATGATTAAATTAACATTTTTGTATGTACAAATTGATTTTTATAATTGGAGTTTTACTGTAATTCTAAAATTAACACTAATTCGAAGTTTAACCTTCTGTCGGATGCGTCAGCTTTCTTGATGCCATTAGTCGCGATGTATATGCTGGATACATATGACGTTAATTGTGTTTTAGTATCTTTTCAATTGTTTTAAAACAAACGAATCGTATTATGAATAAGAAGCGCTTCTCGGACATAGTCGTCCTGAAAATATTGTCACGCAAACGGCGAACTCGGTGGCGAACTGGCGGACTGGCGGTGGCGGGGAGACGCAGGGGTGGCTCCTCCTCCTACCACGCGAAGGTGTACAAAGGTTCCAGAATGTTTTCCCCCTCCATAACGGAAGATTCGAGAGGCTTCGGGGCGATCGATACAAGCGAGGAGAGATTTAGTCGAGTTTTAGTTTTAGTTTTAGTTTTAGTTTTCACAGATGAAAAGTTTCCAGCAGACAAATTCAGTTTTCATAGTTTTGGCATTCCCCACAACTCCAGGCAGTTTATTATTATTATTATTATTATTATTATTATTATTATTATTATTATTATTATTATTATTATTATTACTATTATCATTATCATCATCACCATTATCATTATCATTATTATCATCATTATTATCACTATTATTATTATTATTATTATTATTATTATTATTATTATTATTACCATCATCAATATCTTCATCGTTATCATCTTGTATCTTTTGTACTCACCAAAATAGTAATTTTCATCATTTTCTAGAACTTTATTACTTTCCTTTTCATCACATCATAATATGTATCGGTGTCGACAGATTGTGTTTCAGTTATGTGTTCATATTCGGAATCAGTTTCTTCAAAATTATCCTCAATCGGCAGTGCATCGTCGTTGAAAATAAGGCTATGTACCTCCTCCAAATACTCTCATTTACCTTGCAACAATGCAACCACTTACATCAGCATTCTCTAGCAATGACATGGTTGGATCCGATAGCGGTGACAATGAGTAACGCGATTTGGTGCGGTGTATCTGACAGATACAACAGCACACATGTGATGATGTTTGCCTAATTTGCAAACTTAGCATTAGGAGGAAATGGTTGAGACTTGCAGGAAACAATAACAAAGGTATGATGGAAGATGTCCAGGCTCGGCAAGCTCTTACCTCTATTTATTGCCATAATAATGAAACAAACTTAGGTCATGTATCTCACAGATACATGCGTGACTAACGAAGGGTTAAAAGTAAATTCTTCACCTAGATGTTTTATTTGAGGTTGCAGTTCTGATTGCAAAAAAAATTGAGAAAATCACATGGAAGTTTGTCCACTTAACTACAGAGGCTGTGATATGTAGACTGAAGTGAATCATAAGACTATCGGAAACTGTGTAGTTCAGTTATCAAAATCTGTTATTCGCAATAGTATTTGATATTAACACAACGTTAACTAACAATTTTCTATAAAAGCTTGACGAAACCTAAGAGTTTTAAGATAATATTAGCAAATGTGATGTTAAGTATTTTTTATATCGGTTAATAAAACTACCAATAATTAAATTACTAATACTAGTTCCAGAACCATGTTAACTCCATAATTGTCCAGCCTTAGATTGGAGCAGAATGTTGGCTTTATCATAAATCTATACTGGGTGGGTTGTGTGATCTTGCAAGTGAAGACGAGCAGTGAAAGTTAAAATGGCAGCGTTTGGAAATAGAATCGGGCAATGGCAGCAGATTCAGGGATCTGGAATTCAGCACTGTTAGGTTTCTTCAAATACAACAACTAGAAGTGTGTAACAGTAAATATATGAAGTTTCTGCTCATCAGCAAAACATTTTTCCCTCTGATTTCTTTTATGGCCCACTATGCACTCCCTGCGGCTTGCTTTTAGAAAAAGTTTTGCAGGTAATACTAAGCTTATATGTTTTGAATTTAGCATCACCATAATACAGATTAAATAATATCATTTGAATCTTTACCAGAATCATTTTCCTGGAAACAGCTGGGATGATATGGAGAAGCTGGAGATAAAGGACGATGAAGCTCAAATTGAGGATGAAGCTCAAATTGAGGATGAAGCTGCAAACACAGAAAATAAAGATGAACATCTAGATCCAAGAGCAGGAAGAGTGGATGTTGAACTTCCTGTTATAAATTTTAATGCTCAATCCATAGCAAAGGCTTTGAAAAATGAGGAAGCTGTCAATGGTAAATGCAAGGCTTACCTTAGAAGACTGGCAACAGAGTAAGTGTATCACATTTTCCAAATGTTATGTGTCGTAAATTATAGTTAGGGTACTAATGGTAAAATAAGAAGAAAAGTTTAAATGAATTACTTGTTGAAATAGATTTCATTACAGCTTTCAAGAAAAACTATTTCATTTAAGTGTGCCTAAAGCATTAGGTTTTGATGCCCTCAAAAACATCAAATATGTGCGACAAAATCTGTCTTATAGGCTTTATGTAAATAGAAATAACAAACGAAGTATCAAAACTTCCCACGGAAACCTAATTTGAAATTCCCACAGAAGAGAAGTATGTAGGATAAAAAATACACATTCCAAAATATAGCTTGACATGACAGAATTCTGCAGTACTACCATGACTTTCAAATGGAATGATTTTTATCCTTAAATGCTACAGGCCAGCAAGTCCTGATATAAATTTAGTCAAAACAGAAATCACTAATATGTAGCAACTTTAAACGTCACAATCGGTGTCCTGCAGTGTTGTCACATTGCATTCCCTTTAAGTGGAATGTGATGAGTGCCAAGTGAATCCATCTCTAATTAATACTATTTGTGCGAAGACAAACATTAAAATTATGTAAAATGTGACCCACAAGCCTGCCTCGGTAGCGTAGATGGTAGCATGTCTGTCTCACGTTCAAGAGGTCCCGAGTTCGCATCTCGGTCAGGGTGAGTTACATAAATAAGGTTTTTCCGGGATTTTCCCTTATCCTGAAAGACGAATGTCGGGTAACTCTAAGCTCCATGGACCCCGGATACATTGAGCATCATTTCACCCATTTCATTCATCGTCCAATATGACTAAATGTTGGAGGACGTAAATTACAGAAAAAAAAAAAGAAAAAAAAAGTGACCCACAAGGAAGATAGGTGTGTTTCTAACACTACCATAAAGCACCATATTTTTAGCTCAAATAGTTTTCATAGTAAAACTAAATAAAATACCAGTAGGACATAGGAATATAAGACTGTAATGACCATTATATTGATTGGTATGTATGTGTGTATGTATATTTGTAGTTACTAGAATAGAAATGTAAATTCATCCAAGAATAGTGCACACTCTGGCGGTTGTCCATAAATACAGCAGAGAAATGCCAGGCAATCCTATTTACTAAGTGCTGCTTTCCCGTCAGTCTTCCCACATTTATGTATTCTAGGCATAGGATCGGGTGGACAAACTCCATTAAAAACTTGAGAGTGATGCTGGACAAAGGCATCTTTCGGGGAGCACATTCAGGATTTGTCACGCTGGACATGCAGAGCCTCAGCTTCGTTATACCCGGTACTGTGGTCCAGTATGCCGACACCCCTTAAGTTACACATTTTTCAGGCTTTAGTGCCCCCATCTAATGCTTTATGTGTGTGAAGTCTGGGATATGGCTGCAGCCTCCAACCTGTTGCTACTTCAACGGGTGCAAAATAGATGTCTTCGGTCTTTGAACACCTTCGGTGTTCTGTAGTTCGTAGCTTCCTCGTGAGGTATCTCCATGAAGCCTAATCTCTTCGTTATATGGAGGATGAAATTAGGTGCTGGGCCACCAAATCGTATGAAACTTTATCCTTCCATCAGAGCACCCTAGTTAGGTCTCTTGGGGATTATTATCCCATAGATCGCTGCATGAGGCATTACTGGCTCCTCCACATGACTTTGGGCATTACGGGTAACCTTAAGGTACATATACCAACCTCAAAATTACACTACCCAAGAACTAGTCTGGAAACTTCAAAATTATGTTTTTCTAAATTTTAATTAACCACCAGTGGTGCAGTGGGTCGTTGCACCTCTATCCATAGCGGTTGAGGAGCTTAAGCTACCTCCCATCTTTCCCCCCACCTAAAGCTCACCCATCACCCTGCATACCCCTTAGTCCTGTCACTATGTGGTCAAGTCCTTTCTAGAACAGGTACACAAATAACATACCTTTTGGGCTTTCCCTCAGTCCTCCAACTGCTCAACAATGAATGTAAACTATTGTAGCTACTTAGATGTGTGTTACCTGATATGTTAAAAGAATTACGCCAAGGTGTTTGAGAGAGTAAACAGTTCACTTTCTGTTAGCCTGTAGAAAACTTATTTGTTTCAGCAGACCTTTATCTCTGTGGTATCTTTATCAGTTCCAGTAAGCTCTTTATCTCCATGATACAGTATCCTTCCGTTATCTCTCCGCCCTGAACCTTTTGTGCGCGTCGCCGTGACACTGCTCCCTCCTTAAGGTTGGTCGTACCAAACAGCACCATCATAGCGGGCCAGACGATCCAGGTGTACCACCAACATCTTACCTCGGGGCACCTTCTGGATGCGGTAGACCACATTGTTAATCCTCTTCACCACTCGGTACGGTCCTTGCCATGGTTGCTGAAGCTTCGGGCAGCGTCCCTTGGTTCGGGTAGGGCGGTACAACCAGACCAGGCCAAGGCGGCCGGGGTTCGATCCCAGGCGACTGCAAAGTGAGATTTGTGGTGGACAACACGGTGCTGGGGTGGGTTTTCTCCGGGATCTCCGGTTTCCCCTGCCATCTCATTCCACCGGTGCTCCATCTTCATTTCATGTGTCATCTGTGTCATCGCCTGCGGTGCCATATGTAGTAAAAGCGGGCGTTAAACACTACACATTTCACACCAGACCAGGTCTCCTTGCTGGAACCCTTGGCTGTTGGCTTGCCTGTCATATCAGGTCTTCATGCGGTCGCTCGCCTTCTGGATGTTCTGACGAGCCATTTCATGCATGTCGTGGAGATGGCCCACCAGGTTCTCCACATACTCAGTTGCTGGCTGTTTTGCGTCCCGAGGGCTCCCAAAAGCATGGTCACAAGGGTGGCTTACCCCCCGTCGAACATTAAGCTGGCTGCCGCCATCCCAGTGGTGTCGTGTGTTGACGAGCGGTAGGCCAGCAAGAACAGTGGCGCCTTGACGTCCCAGTCTTGCTGATGGTTGGCCACGACCTTCCTCAGGTGTTCTTCTGAGGTCTTGATGTACCTTTCGACCATGCCATCTGACTGGGGATGTAGAGGTATTGTGTGGGTCTGTTAACCCCAAGTCTTTCTAGTGCCTCCTTCATTAGGTTGGACTCAAAATTGGTACCCTGGTCGCTGTGGAATTCTAACGCACCCCAAATCAGCAGAACACTTGCTCCACGAGGCAGTCTGTAATTATCTTTGTGTCCTGGTTCGGGATGGCATACACCTCCTGCCACTTGGTGAAGTAGTCCACGACCACCATCAGGTACTTGTTGCCTCGGTCAGACACGGGGAATGGTCCAGCTATGTTGACGGCGATCCGTTCGAATGGCGCTCCGACGTACTGCTGCATGAGACCCCGGGTCCTAGACTGGGGGCCGCAACTCGCTGTGCACACGTGACTTTGACAGCACCCTGTCTCAGCGTCTGCTCGGAGCCTCAGCCAGTAGTAGCGCTGTTGGAGTTTGTAGATCGGTTTGCTCCGAGGTGTCCTCCTGAAGTACCGGCATGCACTTCCTCCAAGACCTCCGGCACCTTACTTCGGGGAAGTACCAACTGTTCTCTCTACGTCTTCCCATCAGGCGATTCCCATACCAGGAACAGTGCGCCCTCTCTTGTCTTCAGTGAGTCCCATTGGGCCCAGTAGGACTTGTATGTGGTGCTCCTTGGCGCGATGTCCTCCCAGGTTGGTCTTGTCCCTGCCTCCACTTCTCTCAAGAGTGGCCCCAAGTCTGCATCTGCCAGCTGCTCCCTCCTCAGGCCTGCGCTATCCCGGCCATCCCACTGATTCCATGAGGCGTTGGAAGGTAGCTGGTGCGTTGCAGAGGCTAAAGGGCATAATTGTGAACTGCCAAAGCTCTTGGCCTGTCGAGAATGCGGTCTTCACCTTGTCTCTTGGGTCCAGAGCTACCTGCCAGTAACCCAACATCAGGTCCAGGGTCGAATGTTCCACTTCCTGACACCAATTTTGACTGTGGTTTCGTAGAACTAAAAATCCAAGTTGCAGAAATTCCAAATGTTCGTTATTTCCTTAGAAATACACTCTGTTCAATGCTTACAGCAGCAGAATTACATCACATACACAATTACAATGTACCAAGGTCGACCACAACAAAGAGCTCAGTTTGAAATCACACCAGTTGCAATTACAGTTTCTCTTTACAACTCTGTTTACAACAACTCTCGTTACAACTCTGTTTACGACTACTCCTTGGCGAGTCGCCGCTTCCTTAAATACCTCTATTGATAATTCTAGACTGTTCTAAAACAAACAAGAGACGGAATGCTCTCTATCAATCAATATAAATGTTCCATTTACCTCACTTATTTGTTTCAGCAGACCTTTATTTCCATGCTATCTTTATCAGTTCCAGTAAGCTCTTTATCTCCATGATACACTCTCCGTCCATTATCTCTCTGCGCCGAACCTTTTGTGTGTGTCGCCGCGACAGTATGATATGATTTTAAGTGCTAAAACAAATACATCTTGGGCTACCCCTTAGCTGGACCCTGGCCTCTTTGCTCACAGAGCAGCCCTTAAGTACAATTACATACTTGTTATGTGTTTGCCCCTTATAATAATAACACTAGTTAGCAAGACTTACCACGTAGATGAAAATATGTACATTAAATCAAGTTTTATGAACAGTTAACGAATGTGAGTAAAAATGTTCTATCACCCTCCATTTTCTCGTTAATTAGTAAAATATGTTTAAAAAAAATAAAAGTTGTTAAAAATACAAGTATGTTAAAAATGGACCTATAAATGTTCAAAATATTTCATTCGCAGCTCCTGTGCTAAGGGTCCCGAGTTCGATTCCCGGCTCTGGGGTTGGCGATTTTAAGTCGGCCCTATCCACACCTTCACCTCTGACTAGCATATGTGAAGTGTCCCCTATGCCCAACGAGGTTCGGAGTCAACGGTATTAAGCTGTAGTTCCTCTTGCCTCACTGTTATCTTCACTATCATCCTACCATTGGAGGTAATGGACACACCCTAGGTTTGCCTCCACCTGAGAGATGGGTCTGGTCATCACGTGGTGGGGCGGGGTTACCCCAAAGGCCAAAGTTGCCATGTAGTGCATGTTGGTAACCAACCAACTTGATTAAATAAAATCTCATTCTAAAATAGTGGAGACTCATTTCATCTTAGGAAAATGGAGCTTTATAGTGAAAATACTTGTGAATTAACCTATAAGCAGCAACATTATTATGCAGAGTGCATTAATATAAAATATATTAAAGCTCCAGTTTCATGTTATCAAGTGTACCTTTTGATTCCAGTTAGCTATTATGCCTGCTCTCAATTTAATTACTTTTTTAGCTGCCTTGCTGTAAATTGCAAATGTTCATATATTTAAAATGGAAGTTAACCATTCACATAACTTCTCTTTGAGATGTGATTGATTGATTGATTGATTGATTGATTGATTTGATTTGATTAATTTGCATCCAGTGAGTTTAGTAGTAGCCACAGAGCCCTGTGAACATTGAACACGTCAAAGAAATGTACAGCTTAGCAGCATATACTCTTGAATATTCAATATAAAAGACCAGAAATAGATCAGAAGTAGTAAGGGCCATAATACTGAACCTTGGGGTACTTGGGTACTCAAATATGTTACTGTTTTCCAATTTGATGTTTGTTTTATATAACCAATTATCCTGTGTTCTTTCACATAGATATGAAAACCCATTTAAATTTCATTTTATAGTCCGTAGAATTCCAATTTTGTTATGAAAATGTCATGACTAACAAATCAAAAGCCTCTTTTAAATCACAGAAAATGTCGCTACATATATTTTTTCATTTAAGGCAATTAACACTTACTATGTAAATTTATAAGTTGCATTATTTGTCAATATTCCTTTTCTGAATTCTAACTGATAATTGACAAATGTATTGTTGAATTAGGTACTTAAACAGTCTGTTGAACATCACTGTTTCAAGAATTTTTTAAAAAATTGGCAAGAGGGATATTGATTTATAATTTCAAACATTGTTGTATTCACCTGCTTTGAAAAGATATTTAATAATTGAAAATTTCATCCTGTCAGAGAAAATTCCAATCTTTAGAGACTTACAGTTTAAATATCTAAGAAGTATACTAATTTGAGAGAAGTGTAATTTTAAGATTTTTTTGTGTGTGCATGTGTCTAATGCTCAGAATTTGATGATGAAATTATTTTTCTTTTTGCTTCCCCGTAATTAGATACTGCATCTTGATTTTTGAGAATTTCACATACAGTTAGATGATTAGTGTTCATTAAGTCACCAAATATATTTTATCGTGATCAATATTAAAAAATGTTCCTTTATTATCTTTACTAGAAAGAAGCACTACTTAAATTCTAGTTATCATTTAGACAATTTTCCACTAGCTAGAGTGAATTCCATCAGAGATTTAGGTGTTAACATGACCCAAGACTTATCTTTTAGTCAATACATTGCAATTATAACCAATAACTCTCTCAAAAAATTGGATTTTGTATTCAGAATCTCTAGAGACTTAAATGATACTGAAGTTGTGTTAATTTTTTACAAAAGCCTTGTTCAAAGCAACTTGGAATATGCCTCAGTTGTATGGTCAGCTATGTTTAAATGTCATAACGGTCACCTGGAGAAAATTCAGAAAAGGTTTCTGAGATATATATACCACAAAACTCACAGCATATTCACTTATAATCAGTGTATTCCATATATGCTACTGCTAAAGGAATTCAAAATAATGTCACTCTCTGTTCGTAGAATACTTGCTGATCAATTATTCTTTTATAAACTTGTGAATGGCCTGGTATGCAGCTAAGAATTACTTAGTCAAATCAGTTTTAATGCCAGCATTGCAAATTTCAGAAACCGTCAATTGCTCCAGTTTAGAACAACAAGAACGTAATCGTATAAAAATTCCCCTATTTTAAGGTTATGTGCCAAGTACAATGAACTTTCTTCTAAAATAGAACTGGATCATAGTTTCGCCTACAAGCAATTTAAGGAACAATCGTATGCAGGAATTAATAGCATATGATTTTCAATTGCGTTATTAATGTTTTATGTTTAATGATAACACAGTTACTAATTTCTTGTCTTCGATTATATATATTGTTTTAGTCTTAGTTTTTTGTATTCTTGTTTTTACTCTGTGTATTGTACTTAAATTTTTATATGTTTTGTCTTAGTTTTTTGTATTGCATTTTGCATTGTCCTTTGTCTTTTATATTTAAGCCATGTTTGTAAATTATTATGTATGTAGCTACTGTAATTGGAGCATTGCTCTGTTGTAGTACAAATAAATATTATAAAATCCATACTGAAAAATGCCATATATTCCTAAATCCTGAAAATCCTACCATGTTGCTTGCCATTGAATAAAATGACAAAATTTTTCTAATTACTACTTCGCCTCCCAAATTGTCCCATTTACTTAGCCAAGCCTGCTCTCTCCATATCTTTGTTTGACTACAATATAATATACAATGAAAGTCTGCATTCTCTTCTCCACACAATGGACATTGATCTAGCTCCCTATCTTGACCTATATCTTTCAAGTTTCTCATTCCTGTTCTCGCAAACCCTTCTTGCCCTAAATTATTACATATGTTTGTATATCCTTCCCTCAGCTTTAAGTAACTAAATTTACAATCTACTGTATATTGAATAAAAGTAAGCCGATTAATAATGTACTATTAAAAACTCACAAACTTTAACTACATGTTCTTTGAAGTGACTGTAGATCAGCTGAACATGTTGCCACATGTCCTTGGAAATAAAACAAAATGGTTATTGTTCAGCATAAAGTACCATTTATGCATACTAAAAGGTAATAAGTGTTTCCCTATTAAAAGGAAGTACTTATTGCTTAAACATTTCCTTTATATGTAAGCAGCAGCTGTAAATTCAGCATTAACCCAAAATTTAAAAAAGTTCAATATTTGCATTTAATAAATAAGACACAGCTAAACTAAATAAAAGCTATGTTCACTTTTAGTGACAATGTTTATAATATGCATTGTGAGTGGATAAGAAGTAAACATAGCCTTGTTATGCTGGTGCTTTATCAGTCATTCAACTGTTGGTGAAAATGTTAAATTCAGTGTAAATTATAGTTTAAAACAAAAGTGCTCAGTGAGTGTAAAACTAGACATTTTTAAAAGGTGAAAATAATAAAAAATGTAGATTAGTTCTTTATATTATAAAGTTCAGTAAGAGTTTTTTTTAAGCTTTCTATTTATGAATAGTGTTACAAAAGGTGCAGAAAGTGCACTTCATCTTGTAAAAACTATTTGTAGTTGGTTTATTGACACTCGTCACTTACTTTTCTTATATTATTGAGGGACTAGTTTCAAAGGCTATTGTCTCCATTTTCAACCTCTCTCTGAGGTGCAAAAGTACATTTCATCTTGTAAGAACTATTTGTAGTCGGTTTATTGACACTCGTCACTTACTTTTCTTATATTGTTGATATCCTTTGAAACTAGTCCATCAATAATATAAGAAAAGTAAGTGACGAGTGTCAATAAACCGACTACAAATAGTTTTTACAATTAATTTTGACGTCGCTGTTACTAAATTCCTCCAAACACACATACATTTCATCTGCTGGAGTGATAGCACTCACTGATTAAAACTGTATTTTAATTTTTCATTTGTCTTTATTTCAGATTTGAAACTTTATCAAAGGGTGAATTTCCACGACCAGAAGAAATTGCATTGAATGTTATTTCTTCAAAAAATTTAAAAAAGGCTAATCTTGAAAAAGCAGCTAAAAAGCTTGATGAATTTACTTCAAAGTTTGTATTAAAAAAGACTGTAGGCAGAGCAGCAAAGCGTCTTTTGAATTTTGAATCTCGGCTGCGTAAGGGAAGAGTAAGAAAACGAAATCGAAAAAGGAAATCCAATGTTGAAAGTGAAATTTTACCATCCAGCACAGAGCCAGAAGTTACAGGTGCTTCATCAAACATTGATGCAACTTTGCCTGTAAAGGAAACTAATTTCGCTGTCAATGAAAATTGCACAAAAAGTGATGAAGGATGTGTAAAAGAGGAAGAAAAGCTTAAAACAGAATCTTCTTTAGATGAGAGCATGCTATCAAAAGATAAGGAACTCAAACGGAAGAACAGCATTCTGTCTGAAGAACAAATAGAAGGTACCAGTGCAACTAAAAAATTGAGGAAGAACCCTTTTATTACCAACACAAAGAAAAGTCCAGCAAGAAGAAAACATCAAAATGTTAAACCTGGAAGGAGGGAATCATCTGGTAATTGGGAAGTTTCTGAAATTACGAGCGCTGCAGAAATCAGCAGCACCCCTGAAGTTAAGGTAATTTATTTATTAAGCAACCAGTAATCTTACAGAAGATATAGCCATTTTAATCTATATAAATAACTATAATATGTACATTATTTAGATACAGTTTTGCTAGGTTAACTTACTATTATTTTTAGTTCAAGTAGTTCCAAAGTCATTGTCCACTTTTAGCTTCACCTTAAGTTATATGAAACAAAGGAAAAAGAGATAAAGTTAAGTTTCTTTATTCAAATATATTATTGTGTAACATACTTTTCTGTGTTCATTATGTGTTTGCAATATTTGGAGAAACCTTCTTTTGTGCAACACGAGAATATTCTCAGCGGTGCATGTATATGCATGGTCAAGCAGACAACCTGCAGTCCTCGTGTTGCACTCAACACGAGAAAGATATGTAACACTTGTAGCTAATCTCTGCAAAAATGTCCCAGACATCTGGTCTACACCGGTGCAAAAGGGCATGTGGAGGCAATTAGTGCGGATCAGTTTTGGAAAATACTGACCATGTTTCCTTTCAGGTTTTATTGCTATACAAAGGTAGGCTTGCTGTCCAACAAAAGTGCCAATTGTACTGGTAGAAGTGAAGGCTGTTTGTTGTGTGCGTTCTTCAAATATTTAAGACTCGTTCAGTACATTGTTGACAGTCGGAAAATGGCTCGACAAATCAGTAAAATGTATGAGCTCGTGGACTGGTTCGGCTATGGCCGCGAATTGTGACCAATTTTACCAACAGATGTTAAAATCAACATTAACAACAGTAACGCCAGTGCATTTAATTCATATTTTACATCATCCAAAATTCCAAGAATATATAAAAAAACTAGAGAAGAACATAAAGAAGGAAATAAATGAAATGAAGAAAAATCAAAGAAATAAACCTTATTTAATTTCAACAGATGAAATATTTTATCATGAATTTACAGCTTCTGAACTTGATATAGCTATTTGTAAAACACCTAATAGAAAAGCCCCAGGACCAGACAAAATTCATCCAGAATTCATTAAAAATTTAGCTAAAAAAGTAAAAACTATATTACTCAACTTCTATAACCATGTCTGGAGATCTTCTGTTCCATCCAATTGGAAAAAAGCTATTATTACTCCAATACTCAAACCCGGCAAATCAGCAGCTGATATAAACAACTATAGACCTATATCATTAACCAGTGTTTTATCAAAAATTATGGAAAGAATGATTTCAGCTAGATTAAATTGGTATCTTGAACAACATAATCTTCTATCACCCTGCCAAGCCGGATTCCGGAAAAACCATAGAACCAGTGAACAAGTAATTAAACTCAGTCAAGAAATTAAAGAGGGATTTAATAGAAAAGAAGACACCTTAGCAGTATTTGTTGATCTGAAATCTGCATATGATGCTGTATGGAGATGTAATCTTATCAAGAAACTACAACAGATGGGAATTAAAGATAATATGCTTCACTGGATATCGGAATTTGTCTCAGAAAGATATTGCGCAACTTCTTATGGTTCATCATTATCAAGATTCAAAAAAATCCATCTAGGTTTACCTCAAGGAGCAGTACTTAGCACTACTCTATTCAATATCTATATAAATGATCTGCCCAAACAACTTCAACAAACAGGCATCAACACTGCATTGTATGCAGATGACTTAGTAATTTGGATATCAGGCAAACTTGAAATTCTAAAGACAAATATTCAAAATTCTTTGAATACCCTTAAACAATGGTGTTTTAAAAACCTCATGGAAGTAAACACTGTGAAAAGTAACTATCAGCTCTTCTCTCTTAAGAAAGAAACAACCCAGTATTATTACTAAAATTAGGCAAGTGAGTCAACCTTGTATATACTTTGTGGAGAAAAGTATATACAAGGTTGACTCACTTGCCTAATTTTAGTAACAATGGCACTCCACTTTCTGAAATACTTCTTTTTATTCTATATAACCCAGTATTACCTTCAGTTATGATAATATCAAATTAACCAGAACAGAAAATGCTCAATATCTTGGAATATTGTTTGACAAAAAATTAACTTGGAAAAAACATATTGAAAAAATTAGAGATAAAGCAATTAACCGTTTTAAGATATTAAAAAGACTTGCAGGAACTAAATGGGGTTGTTCAAGATCTACATTAAATACTACATACATATAAGGCCAGTTCTTAGTTACTATGGAGAAGTACTGATAACATCATCACCTTCAACTTCCATGATACTAGAGCGCACACAAAATCAAGCTCTTAGGTTAATTACTGGAGCTATAAAAACTACTCCTATATCTTCAAAATTTAAATATGTGTATAGTTTTCCAATGGATACCATCTCACTGTGGAATTTCCGGCAAGGAGCAAGCAGATATGTTGGCCAAGAAGGGTTCCAAAATATCTCAAACAACGAAACAAAATATCCCCTATGAAACAGTTAAAAGATTAATCAAAAACATCTTCACAAAACTATATAACAACTATCTAGTTTCCTCTGATAAACTTAATTGGAAAGATCTCCAAAACAAACTAAAGACAATTCCAGAACTACCTCAAAAATCTTCAGTAGCAATGTTCAGATTAATCACATGCCATGATTGTTTGAATGTACATTTATTCAAGGTTGGATTAACAACTTCTCCACAGTGCTGTTTATGTGGTAAAGACGATTTAATAAACATCGATCATCTAACTGTATGTGAAACTCTCCAAAATCAAGATCTAATCTCCAAATATTGGGAAGCAAGAAGAAAAATGATTTTATTATCAAATTCTGAGCATTAAATACACACACACAGTAACTTTTATTGCTTTACAGAAGTAGACTTGCTGCTGTACTGTTAGAAGTGAAGACTGTTTTTTCTATGTGTTCTTCAAATATTTAAGATTCATTCATTACGTTGTTGAAAATTGGAAAATGGCTCAAAAAATCAGTAAAATGTATGAGCTTGCGAACTGGTTCAGCTACTGCCGCAAATTGTGCCCGATTATACCAACAGATGTTAAAATCGACGTTAACAAATGTAACGTAAAAATTGTCACAGCGCTAACACTAATGTTAAATTTATTTAGATATTACTTTTGTTAATTTGGTAGTGTAATTTAAGGACAAGTAAGACTATTGGCAGCATTGCAGTCAGTGGAGAAACAAGGATAGTTCGGCTGCACTGAATTCTTCAATATGGCTACATATGCAGTAAGGAAATACACAAATGATTGATAACATTAAAAGAATGCCCTCCAGCACAAAATTGCACTAAAAAGTAAAGAAATTATATTAAAAATCATGGTTGTATATAAAAACATCCAAAAGTGTGAAGGACTTAGAAAAAAAATTGTCGCGTTGCATATTAGAAAGAAGAGCCCAATATTTTAATTAATCTTTATCATCAGCATCTGCTTCATCAGGTCCTTATAACTAGGGAGCAGATTCTTTGGTAAATATTTTTTCTACAAATACTTATATGCCTACAAAAGAGAAACATTCTGAATAAAGGATCATTGGCATAAATATGAAATCTTGTTTCTCATAAGTATATATTTTGAAGAAAAAAATATAAATACATAGAGTAAAACTGAAAAATTCAATTCCAGGGCTGGGATTTGAACCACAGATCTCCTGGTTTCTGTCCAGTCGCTCTTACCCTTTGAACTACCATGGCCAATGCGCCATAATGACATTAAATTCTCCAATTGACTCATATATTTTCCCGGTAAAAAATATAAAATACCACAGACGGTGTATCTCGAATACGAAAGCCCTTAGTGGCTTACCAGGTTTACCGTAGTGGTTTGTACCCACTGTACAGTAAATACTAGAGGTAGACTAAGACCTGGGCAATACTGTGTTCTCGAGAATCATGTGGTTTGCAGCTCTGCCTGCCTTTTTTGTATAGTGTGGGAGAAGGGCAAACTTAGCACATTATCTATGTAAAGATTTTCCTTGCATTGAAAATGTAAACATTTCCATTGCGGCGACTAGATAATAAAAGTGAGTCAGTTTACTGAAACTACTTCACTTACTTTTTTAAAAAATGGACATGTTCCGGGAGTGCAATTGCTTCCATCCTCAACATGATACTGACTTCTGGAGCCTACTGTTCTTGTGTTGGAGATTATAGTGCTGTGTTCAGCAAGAAATTCCTTGAAAAGATACAAGAGGCTGACAGCGCTACAGTCTTCAACAGAGCAACACAATGCAGCAGTTGACATCATATTGTCGTGAACACATTGTTGAGGCAAGGCGGCGCGAGGGACAAGTTCAAAGAGACGGGCAGTGCAGTGCCAAGATAAAAGCTCGCCGAAATGAGGGGGGAAGGAGATGGATTTCTGGAGAGTTAGTCTTTCTTCTAGCGCCGTCTTGATTGTTTGAGAACATTCCGTATAGTGAGAAGTCTATAAAAAGGGAGCTGCCGCTCGCCACTAGCAATCAGTTGTTAATTAAACTCGCGTGGGTGAACAGCTGTGTGAGCTGTGTTGTGGTTGTTGACCTTGCAAGTTGTATTGTGTATGTAATGTAATTCTGCTACTGGAAAGGTTGACAAAGTGTGTTTCTACGGAAATAAAGAGCAATTTTTGGTGTTTGTGCCCTGGACTCTTAACTTCACGAACCCACAAAGTCACAATATTGAGGATAGGAGCAATTACGCTCTTGCAAGATATTCCATTTTTTAAAAATGTAAGTGATATAGATTTAGTAAACAAACTCACTTTTACCGTAGAAAACAACTTGGTATTTAAGTTCATTGTGTTTCAAAATATAGCACAGATTTTTTTCAGATATCTTTTATTTACACAAAACTAGCTCTTAACAATTAAAATACCAAATATTTAATACATTCATACAGACAAAATATAAATTTTTCCAATTTTCGGGGATAGCCTATAAACTCCTCTTCATTTGAAAGGGAGTTTGGTTGAATAGTCTTTAAAGAAGAAAGAAAGAAAGAAAAACAAATCTAGTGCACAAAATACATGCTGAGTAGGATAGTCACCCTTCTAATCTCTACTCTAGTTTGCTATCTCTTTCCCCTTATCCCAGGATATTTTTTCCACTCTTTACTTTTCTCATCCATTTCTCTTTAACTTTCCAAAACATGTTCCCTATATTTCTGTTTCTACTTTCATTTTCCCCGTAATCATTTCAGCTCGCTATGTATTTTTTTCCATTTCTTCTTCCCTAGTTCCTGTCTCCATGGTGCTAGCTCTTTGCACTCTATCAAAATATCAACTGCACTTTCTGCTTCTCCACATAATTCACATATTTCTACGTTCACAAAATACATGTACATGTCTTTTAAACACAATTTATTGTATGGATAGAGCTTACGAGATTCATCACAAACCTTAGCCTATAAACGGCTAGTGTGGAGAAATGATTAATTTCCATTAATTAACTAAAATAATAAGAGTTAAATGATGAAGCCTGCGACTCAAGTACTTACGATAGTAAGTCGCCACAAACGGTGTATGTCGTAAGCGAGAGCCCCTAGTGGTTTACTGGGGAAATATATGAGCCAAATGGAGAGTTTAATGTCAGGACGGCACGTTGGCCATGGTAGCTCAATGGGTTAGAGCGACTGGACGGAAACCAGGAGATCCGTGGTTCAAATCCTGACCATGCCATTGAATTTTTCATGTTGACTCTATCCATCAAAAACCTTAGCCTATAAATGGCTAGTGTGGAGAAATGATTAATTTCCATCAATTAATTAAAACAATTTATTGTACTTCAAATAACTTCTTTGTCTTAGTTAATTGATGGAAATTAATCATTTCTTCACACTAGCCCTATATAGGCTGAGGTTTTTGATAGAGTCAACATGAAAAGTTCAATGCCATGGCCAGGATTTGAACCATGGATCTCTTTGTCATTAGCTATTTCCAAGATGTCTGTCATTATAGCTGTTCAGTTATGTCACAATCTTGTGAAAAGAGTCTGAAATTTCAATGCTAGTATCTATAATAACTCACTATTAAACATTTCACTATCACTGTTTCCTTTGTACACATAACAAAATATGAAATGTAGCATTTTTATGTATATATTGTATATATAATATATATTTATATGTATTGTTTATATATATATATATATATATATATATATATATATATATATAAATTAAGATTTCAGATATTTCAAAATCTAAATCACTTAAACTACTGAACTTCATGCAGTTTCAGTGTAGGACCTGTTTAGGATTATAAGCTATTTATAATTTGAGAAAATCAACGTGTACCCACATTTTCAACCTTCATTTAGAAATCTATGCCATTGAACACATCTAGACAAATATTACTGAGTTATACTATATGACCTGGTAAAAATGTAGTTTAACTTAAAACTTCCTAAAACTATGCTAACCCTTATGTTCAATCCCGTAATACTTCAAATTTTCTGAAAGCTTCATTTACCCATATTGAAAAGGAAGGGTAAGAAAGAAAGAAATCTCCACTGTTTGGTCAATTGAGACAGAGGTTTGTCCACTTAGGACTTAGAACTCAGTATAACATTACAAATAGACTTCCTTAAACACACCATTCCTATTCATATTTTCAATCTTCACATAAAACGTGCATTATTCAACCAGTAGACAAAACTTGGGCACTGATTATTGCTTTAGACTGTGAAAATTGAACAGCATTCAAAACATTACCTCTACTCTTTATTTTCAAGCTCTTACTTGGAGAGTGCACTTCAAGGTAAACTATAAATATTATTGTGAGAGATTTGAAAACCAGTCCTTCATTTTTTCTACAAAATGAGTGATAAATTGGACTAATAATTATATTAATAAAATAAATACTTGCATAATTTACTATATAAAATATAGGGTGGCACACAAAATGTCATACATTGAAAATTGTTGATATAACTTTTATAACCAAAGCATGTCAATATTATCTTTTTTACATCAATCATCAGAATGTGTATGTTCAGTGAGCATACAGTACATGTACAATATGTCCACCTTGTTGACGTACCACCTCTTCAAGATGAACTGTGACATTTCCAACCACTCTACGACACATGTCTTCTATTATTCTCTGGAAAAAAGGTTGTGATAGCCGCTCGCAGATGCATTAGAATGCATAGTTTGTTGCAGTAGACTGTCTCCTTCAAATATCCCCATAAGAAATAATCGCAGGGATCAATATCCGGTCTGTGTGACAGCCATATTGAACCACCCTGAAAACGTTCAGGATATTGATGGGACATCACACGGACCCCAAAAGTTGGTGCAGGAAATCCAGAATAACATTTGTTGTATGTGGACGAGCTCCATCGTGCATAAACCATTGAGTCTCCATTGGTAACCCTGTTGCATAAAGTTGCGGAAGAAAACTGTTCTGCAACATGTCCAAGTAGCGCGCACTGTTATTGAAAAAGATTGGTCCAATGATTCTATGGCTGGATATGGCACTCAATAAACTAACTTTTTCTCCGTAATTTTCAATCTACAACACAAGGCAATTCTCGTGCCCAAAATCTGATATTCTGCCTATTTGACGCTACCATTCAAATGAACGTAAACCTCATCAGCATACCATGGCATCATCATTTGCAAGAGCCAAAGTTGCAAACTGTAATCGCCGTACCTTGTCATGTTCCAGGCCATGCCATGGCTCAGTGGTTAGACCGCTTGGCTCTCATCAAGGCGGTCCGGGTTCGGTCCCAGGCGACCGCAAAGTGAGATTTGTGGTGGACAACACGGCGCTGGGGCAGATTTTCTCCGGGTCCTCCGGTTTCCCCCGCCATCTCATTCTACCGGTGCTCCATCTTCATCTCATGTATCATCAGTGTCACCGCCTGCAGTGCCGTATGTAGTAAAAGCGGGCGTTAAACACTACACATTTCATTGTCATGTTCCATCAGTTTGTGCAACACTGTCATTTTGTATAGGAATAATTTCACGTCAGCATGAAGTATTCTTTGAAGCAAATGACGTAAGATGCCCATTTCGGCCAAAGCTCGACTCGTGGATTTCCTGGGGACTTTGTGTCAAAGCCACTCTCACATTCTCAATATTCTCTGCAGTGCGGATTGTGTTGATACGAGGTCGCTTTTGCTCATATATATTTCTGTCAGTTTCAAATTGTGAGGCTAGTCTATACACTGTTTGCAGGGAGCCCACCTCGTACGAAAATGAACACGAAAACTTCGTTGCATCTCTACTGCGCTCTTCATTTCTGCGTAAAACAACACAGTTTTCACTATATGTGTTTGGAGGAATTTAGTAACAGTAACATCAAAATTAATTGCAAAAACTATTTGTAGTTGGTTTATTGATACTCGTCACTTACAAAAGTAAAGTGGCGAGTATCAATAAACCAACTACAAATAGAATACTCTATTACTAACTACAATACTAACTACAAATACTCTATCTACAAACTAATAGTTGAATACTAACTACAAATACTCACTTACAAAAGTAAGGGGACGAGAATCAATAAACCAACTACAAATAGTTTTTGCGACAGTTTTCACTTTTTTAGCGTCAACCGGCCTTTGCCATTTTACTAAACTGAAGCCGTGGAATCACGCATGTGTAATATTGACAATCTGTTGAACCATGCACTAACTACGGCTAATTGTCACATCATTCTAGCATTGCCAACCCGCAATTAACATATTTATTACCCAATTTCAATGTATGACATTTAGTGTACCACCCTGCATAATCTTTTTAAAAAATTGATGAAATTTCTGTGGAATGTTCTTAAAAGATAAGGTGAAATTTGTGACAAATGATTATATTTTATGTACTATTTGTTACTTCTCTGTTGTTAGCTTCTCTTTTTTACATATTACTTGCATATTTGTAATCCATAAGCATATCCATATATATTAAATGTACATTATTTAAGAATGTTTTATTATTTTTCAGGATGTTAAACATGTTTCATTCAGTGAAAAGAAAGTTAAAATAGCTCTAAATAAAAGTAGTGCACAAGGTATGTATTTTCATGCTGCTACATCCTATTCCAACTATTTAAAACATTTTTTTATTGTAGTTTCTTCATTCTTCCTGGGTATTTGCATTTATAGTTTTACATATCAAGTTTTTGATAAATACATTCATTTTGCTGTAACAGTATCTATTTAATTTGTAAGATGGACTTATTTATACAATACCTGAGGGAGAATATGACTTTCAAAACTATTTCATGAAGTATAGTCATAGCAAAATGAATAAAATTAACATATATCCAACAAGGTCATTGTTGCCCTGTTCCAGAAACCTAATATACAGTTTTTTTCAGTGGATATAATTTGATCACCATTCATGTACATATACAAGGTATTTCAGAATTCGACCAATTAACTTTAAAAGGGATTATAAATGAGTGTTGGAAAAACAATTCAAAATAAGACACTTATAATAAAACTATAATAGAAGTATTTATAAACAGTGGAGCTTCATCAATCAAAAACACTTTTTAAACCAATTCTCGAACTGTATAAACACTTAAGCTCCACTTACTTTTTAAATTAGGACAAGTTTCAAGGACACCGCGTCCCCATCCTCAGCTGATGTTCTACTGGTTCTTCAGGTGACCGCCTCCCTCTCCTGGCGCTGTTCAATGAGTTGAATGACGTCATCTACTACTGGAATTTCGAAGTTCATTGCTCTCTTTTTGTTCTTCAAAATGTGTATATTTTCCCAAACTGTTAATTCCCAATACTTTTTTGCCGGTACCAAAAGTTTTATGTCTTTGGAAATGTTGTGATTTTTTGACCAGAAGTGATGGGCTATGGCCGATTTATCTGTCTGTTTGTATTTAATACATCGCATGTGTTCTTTCATCCTTGTTTCTAGGTTTCTCTTTGTTTTTCCGATATAAATTTCGTGGCAATCCTCACATCTTACGCTATAAATTCCGGATAGTTTGTTGGTTGGACTTGTGTTTTTTTTTAGCGGGTGATTCAGCATGTTTCTCATGTTATATTTGTTGTGTGGTACTAGTTGTATCTGAAATTGACGGAAAATGTTTTTGAATTTATTAAATGCCTTAGGGTGATACGTAAATTTGCAATATGCTTTCTTTGGGTCGTCAGCTTTTAAAGTGCTAACGTCCTTGATGGTTTTCCGTCTTTTATGCTTGTTTATCATTTTTTTAATAAATTTTGGATCAAAGCCATTCACAATTGCAA
Organism: Mantis religiosa; assembly: GCA_030765055.1. Lineage (NCBI taxonomy): Eukaryota > Metazoa > Arthropoda > Insecta > Mantodea > Mantidae > Mantis > Mantis religiosa. Next base: position 106,773,317 of record CM060959.1, read on the forward strand.
CATAATTAATGTGATCTACTTCTTTGGTATATTCTTCTATAGTCAATGGGATGTTCACTAGCCTATGGATTAAACTGTGAAATACTGCATATTGGTGTTCTTTTGGGTTGGAGTTGTTGTTTTTAATGTAGCTAAAAAACACAAGTCCAACCAACAAACTATCCGGAATTTATAGCGTAAGATGTGAGGATTGCCACGAAATTTATATCGGAAAAACAAAGAGAAACCTAGAAACAAGGATGAAAGAACACATGCGATGTATTAAATACAAACAGACAGATAAATCGGCCATAGCCCATCACTTCTGGTCAAAAAATCACAACATTTCCAAAGACATAAAACTTTTGGTACCGGCAAAAAAGTATTGGGAATTAACAGTTTGGGAAAATATACACATTTTGAAGAACAAAAAGAGAGCAATGAACTTCGAAATTCCAGTAGTAGATGACGTCATTCAACTCATTGAACAGCGCCAGGAGAGGGAGGCGGTCACCTGAAGAACCAGTAGAACATCAGCTGAGGATGGGGACGCGGTGTCCTTGAAACTTGTCCTAATTTAAAAAGTAAGTGGAGCTTAAGTGTTTATACAGTTCGAGAATTGGTTTAAAAAGTGTTTAAGACACTTATGGTCTGAGAGGTCTCTAAAACAAGTAATTTTGGACCAATATGCCACTAATACCTCCTCAGCACTAAATGCACATATTTGCTACCCTGTCAGGATGTGTACATGTATGCCTCATTTGGTAGTTTTCAAACCAAGAATACCAGATTCTAAATCCAAACCCTCCTGTGTCGTCTTTTTTTTTTCCCCCTAGTTGTTTATTTACCTATTTTTTTTCATTCTTGAAATTGTTGATTGTGAAAAATATAGAATACTGCATCTCTCCATTTGTTATTGTTAGGGCCCAGATATGTACTAAAAATCAGTAAAATATGTACATATATATGTATTTTAAATTACTGAAATATGTAATTAAACTACTCAAACACAAAGAAATATGTAACATAATATCACAATTCCCCTACATGTTTTTGAATTAGGTATAGCAAATTGGAGATGTATGTAAATAAGTCAAAAATTGGAACTTGCGTATTGCTCCTAATCTTTTAAATTATGATCCCCGACAATAAGGTACAAACATGTTTTTCAAATTCTCAAATATAAAACTTCTTCTGTTGCGTAATATGGCTTTGTACTGACTGAATGATCGTTCAACTTCTCATGAAGTAATGAGTGCATATTTAAACTTGCACAAATCTTCTTCTGTGTACTCAATTTCCAAGTCTTCGGCACTACCTTGACTTGAAATTCTGTTAATAGCACTGATTGTCGTAAATCCTGGGGTTTTCTTCAAACTGGATGAGAGTTTATCCTACACTGCAGCTCCAACCGGCCCTTGTAGACTTTACAGAGAAGTGACCACAGAATGAACAATATCAAAGATCTCGGAGAGTTTAGACGATGATGCCTCCAACGATTTAATGGCAATGCATAACTGGCAAAAATTGCATTGAATGTAGGCAATATCATTTTTAAATTTCACATCACTGAATGGTTCCTTGGCTGATTCAACAGAAACTGCATCTTGGGAATCAAAATGCTGGAGAACTTGTTTCACAGAATCAAAATTCTTCGCGTAGTAGTCTACAGCATCAATCCAGCTCCCCCACCTCGTTAAGATTGGCTTAGGAGGAAGTGGAAGCTCAGGAAACTGTTCTTTGAATTTATCAACTCTGTTGTAAGCCTTTAAAAACACTTCCTTTGTATTTGAAATGAGTGTGTGAACATTAGAAAATATAGAACAAACAGTTCTGCTATGCGATGGAATGCATGGACAAGACATGTGAGATGTAACATTTTAGGATATAAAACTTGCAAAGCTGTGGTAGCTTTGCACATAAATGGTGCTGCATCTTTCACAATAAGGAACGCATTGCTGTATTTCACCACTTCGGGCCACAAAAGTCCCATTGCATCATTAAATAATTTAGCAATACTTTGATAATTGCATTTCGGTAACACCTCACAAGTTAACAACACAGGCTTACTCGCTACATTATCTTTCAATATGCCCTCTATAACATTTCAAATATGTCTTCCCTGTACATCAGTTGTCTCGTGAGTTGAGACCCGAATGGCATCATCAACACCAATTTCCAAATGAATAGAGTTTATCATTTGCATATATAGTCAGAACATACTTCTTTCTGATAGTAGATTTATCTGGCACAGTTTCAGTGTGTATTTCTCAAGAAATTCACGTAGTACTGAGTTTTTTAATTTCCAGATAGGGATACCCACATAAACCATAGCACGGCAAAGATCACTTGTAAACTCAGATTTCTGAGATCCTGAATGTTTCTGAGATTGAAGTCCAGTGAGTAACAACTGTTTTTGATATGTGGTCTTCGAAGCACGGGCCTTATGACATGACATGGATAAATGTTTTACAACACTTGAAAACGTTGAGAACAGGGAACATTCTTCTCGCAGACCAAGCAGAAAAGGACCTTCCCGTCTGTTGAAAAATTTTTAAATTCCTCTGTGTAATGCTTTAACTTTACACAGGGTGAGATTTTCTCCTTCGGCATCTTTTACTACACTGAAAAGTTCAATCTACACATGCTGGCCAACTGCAGCTGACTCACTATTTTCTCGTGTGACGGCTTGACTTCAACACGCAGTGGTAAGGTGCGCATCACGTGAACACAGACACGCAGTGGCAAGGTGCTAATCACGAGATCAACGCGACAGACCAGACAGATTGACTGTCTACTGCTAGCTATATACTTCTAATATAAACACACGTTAAAACGAATAAAATTGCAACAAAGCTTGGAAATATCAATAAATATGTAAAAATATGTATTGAAAAGTAAAATATATGGGAATATGTACTTAAGGGCAAACTATGTAAATATATTATGGCGAAGCCATTATCTATGATAGCGCGGCTAGTTTTTTTTTTTTTTTTTTTAGTCCTCCAAAGTTAAGTTATATCGGACGATGAATGAAATGGGTGAAATGATGCTCAAATGAGCCCGGGGTCCATAGAGCTTAGAGTTACCCGACATTCGTCTTTCAGGATAAGGAAAAAACCCGGAAAAACCTTATCCAGATAACTCACCCTGACCGAGATTCGAACTCGGGACCTCTTGAACGTGAGGCAGAGACATGCTATCCCCACGCTACCGAGGCAGGCAGTGCGGCTAGTGTACACAAAGAGCCGGCAAATAAAGATAGCTGAGATAAAGGATTTGCTGGCATAAATTAAGTTACGCTTCTGGAAGGTGATAGAATTTTCGGTTTTTTATTGCTCCGGAAATATCTAGAATCTATCAGTGAGGTATTTAAGAAGGCGACGACTCGCCAAGTCAGTCGCGACAGTCGTGAACAGATGTATAACAAAAGAGTCGCGAGAGTCGTAAGCAGTAAACAGCTGTAGAGTGTTATAACGAGAGCTTATGTAATCAGAACGCTGTTTGTTATTGTCATCGACCTTGGTAGACTGTGTATGTGATGTAATGTTGTTACGTGAGAATTGAACAGTGTATTTCTACGTAAATAAAGTACATTTAGAATTTCGGAAAATTGCACTTTTAATTCTACGAACCCACAAAGTCACAATTGGTGTCATTAAGTGGAACAAGGACATCACCGAGAAGATGGAAGAAATGAAGGTCGAATTAACAACGAAGACGGAAGCTGCAAATAGCAACTTGGCCGCGACGATGACCGCGAAGATGACCGACACCAGGAAGAGCAGCCGGAAGAACGAGTAAGGCCCGGCGTGGCAAGGAGCACGTCGGCGCCATCACCACCATCCCTTCGAGTGACACTGCGCGCCGTCAGCCGGCGTATGGATGACAACCTCATTGCGGACGGTTGGGCGAGAGGGAAGCCATGCCGCGTGCTCGTAGACACCGGGGCAGCCGTGACCATCATCAGACCTGACGTGACCAAGGGTTTGCCGTCGAGAAAACCGAGCCGACCATACCAGCTAGTGACGGTATCGGGTGACATCTTGCCTGTGAAGAAGGAGGCCGTACTGAAGTTGACTTGGGAAGGAGTGTCGTACGTCTATGTGTGTTCGTCGCGAAGGTGGCATGAGGAGGTAATACTGGTATTGGATGCCCTCAGTAGCCACGAGTCGACGGTCGACGTCGGCAAGAAGGTCCTGCGGCTCATTGGAGAAGAGGTCATGCTCCGGCAACCCGAAGAACGCTTTGGAATCTGCAGGGTCATCTTGAAGGAAGACGTGGTTGTATCCACGAGAAAGGAGGTGTTGGTGACGGCGTGACTGGAAGGACAGCGAACGAAGAACGTGATGCTGGACCAGAAGACGTCTGTGCACGGACTATGTGTAGCCAGAACATTGTTGTAGTGTTGAGAGGAGGTGCGAGTGAGGCTATTCAACCTAGCGCACACCGATCACGACGTCTAGGCCGGAACGGAGATGGGGACGTGCGAGCCCGTGGTCAGTGTGATAGCAATCGACAAGATACAGGAGCCGGTGCCGACGCAACACCTGGGGCCCCGGCAGGAAGGCGGCCGACCACTTGACCGCAGAACAGCTGGAGAAAGTTCGATAACTGCTGAGGCGATACCAGCGCGTCTTCAGCCAAGGCAACAGTGACTACGGCCGCATGGATAAAGTGCTTCACCGCATCGACACCGGAGACGCCCGGCCTATTCAGCAACCACCTAGACGCGTTCCGCTGGCAAAACAAGAGGCGGTACGAGATATGTGAGATGACATGAAATCCAGGGAGTCATTGAAGAGTCTGACAGCCCTTGGTGTTCCCCTGTAGTTCTGGTGACAAAGAAGAATGGCTAGTTACGCTTCTGCGTGGACTACAGGAAGTTGAACGCTGTCACCCGAAAGGACTGTTTCCCCTTACCCCGGATTGACAACACTCTGGACACGCTAGCTGGTGCACAGTGGTTCTCGACCCTGGACTTGAAGTCGGGTTACTGGCAGGTGGCTCTAGGCCCAAGAGACAAGGAGAAGACTTCATTCTCGACAGGCCAAGGGCTTTGGCAGTTCACAGTTATACCCTTTGGCCTCTGCAATGCACCAGCCACATTTCAATGCCTCATGGAATCAGTAATGAAAGAATTAACATATGACGCATGCCTGCTATACTTGGATGACATCATCGTCGGCAAGACGTTCGAAGACCATCTCGACAACCTGAGCAAGGTGCTACAGAAACTGCAGGCGACCAACCTGAAGGTGAATGCGAAGAAGTGCCAGCTCTTCCGAAAGGAAGTCAACTACTCAGGCCACATAGTCTCACCAACCGGAGTGGCCACAGACCCGGGGCAGACACAGGATGTAAGAAATTGGCCTCGCCCAAAGGATAAGCGAGAGTTGCGCAGCTTTCTGGGGCTGTGCAGTTATTACCGCCGCTTCATAAAGGGGTTCTCCAACATCGTCAAACCCCTCACCCGCCTGAGAGATGAACACCGACCTAATGTGTAGACGGATGACGCCGTAGGCGCTTTCCAGCACCTGAAGAAGATCCTGTGCAGTGCTCCAATGTTGGGATTTCCACAACCAGTCGGCGCTTTCATTGTGGACACCAACGCCAGCGACCATTGCATTGGAGGCGCCCTATCGCAAATCCAGGATGGCCATGAGCAAGTGATAGCCTACTACAGCAAGACGCTATCCAAGGCAGAGAAGAACTACTGCGTCACCTGGCGAGAGTTACTGGCGGTAGTAAAGACATTGGAGCACTTCCACAAGTACATGTATGGTCAGCCATTCCACCTAAGGACTGACCACTCCGCCCTAACCTGGCTACTGAGCTTTAGAAACCTGGAAGGCCAGACAGCATGCTGGGTACAGAGGGTGCAGAAGTACGACTTCACCTCTGAACATCATAGAGGGAAGAGCCACGGTATCGCAGATGCCATGTCCCAAAGACCCTGCCCAGAGGAGTGCCGCCAATGCACAAGAGTGGAAGAGAAGGAGTGTGCCGCAATTGTCAGAGTGGTCACGGTAGTGCCTGCGGATGGCTGGGATAGCGCAGGCCTGAGGAGGGAGCAGCTGGCGGATGGCAACTTGGGGCCACTCTTGAGGAAAGTGGAGGCAGGGACAAGACCAACCTGGGAGGACATCGCACCAAGGAGCGCCATCTACAAGTCGTACTGGCCCTAATGGGAATCACTGAAGTCAAGAGAGGGCATGCTGTTCCGGGTATGGGAATTGCCCGATGGGAAGATGCAGAGGGAGCAGTTGGTACTTCCCCGAAGTAAGGTGCCGGAGGTCTTGGAGGAAGTGCATGCCGGTACTTCAGGAGGACACCTGGGAGCAAACTGGACGATCGACAAACTTCGGCAGCGCTACTACTGGCTGAGGCTCCGAGCAGATGCTGAGAGATGGTACCGTCAATGTCACGTGTGTGCGGCGAGTCACGGCCCCCAGACTAGGAGCCGGGGTCGCATGCAGCAGTACAACATCAGAGTGCCATTCAAACGGATAGCCGTCGACATAGCTGGAACCATTCCCCATGTCCGACCGAGGCAACAAGTACCTGATGGTGGTCGTGGACTACTTCACCAAGTGGCCAGAGGTGCATGCCATCCCGAACAAGGAGGTAAAGACAATCACAGACTGCCTCGTGGAGCAAGTGTTCTGCTGATTAGGGGTGCCGTTAGAGCTCCACAGCGACCGGTGCACCAATTTTGAGTCCAACCTGATGAAGGAGGCACTGGAAAGACTTGGAGTGAACAAGACCCGCACAACACCTCTACATCCTCAGTCGGATGGCATGCTCGAAATATACATCAAGACCTTAGAACACCTGAGGAAGGTCGTGGCCAGCCATCAGCGAGACTCGGACATCAAGGTGCCACTGTTTTTGCTGGCCTACCACTCGTCAACACACAACACCACTGGGATGACGCCAGCCAGCTTAATGTTCGGCCTAGAGTTATCTGGCTTTTGGAAGCTCCCCGGACGCAAAACAGCCAGCAACTGAGTATGTGGAGAACCTAGTGGACCATCTCCATGATATGCATGAGATGGGTCATCAGAACATCCAGAAGGCGAGCAACCGCATGAAGACCCGATACGACAGGCAAGCCAACTGCCAAGGGTTCCAGCAAGGTGACCTTGTCCGGTTGTATTGCCATACTCAGACCAAGGGATGCTGCCTGAAACTTCAACAGCCGTGGCAAGGACCGTACCGGGTGGTGAAGAGGATTAACGACATGGTCTATCGCATCCAGAAGGTGCCCCGAGGGAAGATGTTGGTGGTACACCTGGATCGTCTGGCCCGCTATGATGGTGCTGTTCGGGACAACCAGCCTTGAGGAGGGAGCAGTGTTGCGAAGCCGTTATCTACAATATTGCAGCTAGTGTACATAAAAAGCCAGCAAATAAAGACAGCTGAGATAAAGGACTTGCCGGCATAGATTAAGTTACACTTCTGGAAGGTGATAGAATTTCTAGAATTTATCAATGAGGTATTTAAGAAGGCGACGACTCGCCAAGATTCAGTCGCGAGGGTTGTGAACAGATGTTGTGTAACAAGAGTCGTAGGCAGTAAACAGCTGTTGTAACGAGAGCTGATGTATTCAGAACGCTGTTTGTTATTGTCATCGACCTTGGTAGACTGTGTATATGTGATGTAATGTTGTTACGTGAAAATTGAACAGTGTATTTCAGTGGAATATTTAGAATTTCGGCATATTGAACTTTTAATTCTATGAACCCACAAAGTCACAATATGTACTTTCGTTAATTTACATAACTATCCGGGCCCTAGTTATTACCAAATCCTGTTAAAGGTAATCAAGCAAGTCAAACGAAGTTTTGAACAGGAATGTGCAGCATAAGATACTCTAATATTCTAACCATGGATAACACTTTATTGAGTTTAAAAATGACACTATATTGATCTGTGATAAATGTATCATTTTCCTTATGAATTGAAAAAATCCTTGGTCAGCTCTCAAAAAGTAACTAATGTGGAGCCACCTCCCTGCATATGTTTCATTTATTCACTTCAAAAAAAAAAAAATATATATATATATATGTATGTATGCTTACAACTAACACTCAGCACTGCCATTTGTGAGCTCTGGTTTTCTGATTTTTGCCTTTTGGTAGGCATCAGTGTACCACAAGGTAGCACATTTGCAGAAAGTCAAATACAATTATGAAAGCACCTTTTGGCACTTGTATAGCACAGATAGTTCATTTGGTAACATAGTCAGCTATAGTGAAGTAGTGCTGTGTTCGGCTGTCTCAAAAATTCACTGGGATTTTTATAGTAGAGCTCCAAATTTATAACAGAAATAGTTTTTCTTTCGAGCTGTGGATCAGGTGTCAACAAATGTGGCACCCATCTTACATAGGCCTTGTGATAGCCCAGAACATTTCTTAAAATATTACCTGCAGGTTCTTTTGATATGTTTACAGCCTGTGCTATCTCAAACAACTTTAATGCGTGGTCTTCCAGTACTAATTAATGTATTTTTTCAATGATCTCTGGAACTGTGACTTCCAGAGTGTGTCCAGAGCGAGGGTTGTCACTAGCACTCGTACGTCCCATTTTAAACTCTGCAATGCACCTTTTTATCATTGTATATGAAGGGGCAGAGTCTGTCAATGTACTGTCAACTTCCTCCTTGATTTCTTTAGGCATTAAGCCTTCCAAACAGAAGTATTTAATCACTGCTCGTTTTTCCAAATCCTCCATTTTTGTGAAACCTCTACACTTGTCTTGTTTAAAATGCAAAATGCTGTCATGCAAAAACTAAACAAGCTATTGACCTGTAACTATGGATACAAGCTAGTCTAGAGTTAAACTATATGATGCTTTCTGTCAAACTGGCCCAGTGACACCATCTCTATGTGAGGCCCAGGACTTATCAGCTGACCCTTGTACAACCAAGGAATAGGTTTTGTTAAGCCCATAAATGAAGTAATACTTTTGAAATATGTTCTGAGATTAGTGGCAAATGAAAGTATATAATGAATATTAAAGCAGAAATAAGGTTGTTGTTGTTTTTTAAAATTAGGGTTCACTTTATTGATTCCTATATTAAAAATAAATTTGAGATACACAAAGCAGTTTTGCTCATTCAGAACTATTTGTGCATCATGAATGTTGTAAATGCACATTCTTACTACCAAGCATGTTCCATGGACATATTTACTGTATTTAGTTCTGTTATTCCCTCTATATATTCAAGTTTAACAAGTATTTCAAATGTTAAGAAGTTGTGCAACTATCCCTTTGCTAGAAAGCATAGCTGTGTGTCGCAGCTAAGTCTTCTCTTAGTTTGTACAAGGAACATAAGCACAAGTTATGATAAAGCTTTATATTTTCTGGTGTCAAAATGAATCTGCAGATTGTATAAAGTAGTAATAAAGTAAGCTCCAAACAACTCCAAACATGAAGTAAAAGTCTACTGTGGCAAGTACGGGTACCCTTTGGTAGGAATTAGCAATACAGTTTTTCACAAAGGTTTATTCAGTAGTTAATTAATTGTAGATGTATTTTCCAAGGGTTCAGTATAAGTCCGAGAACATTCAGGGCTATTCTATAACTTCTGGCTAAATATACTGTTAAAAATTATTGTTACGGCTAACAACTGGGCGCTAACAAGTATGGCGGGCTTTCGTATTCTGTAAGCATGCTTGTTATGGCGACGGATCTTCTCAGCCATGTTGTTAAGCACCTTGAGCGACTCATCGCAAATTCATACGCTTTGCAGACGTGTTTTGTTTTTCCACCGCTCTCAGCGTGCCAGTACAAATACTGCAATTGCGATTACTTAAAAGACCTTCGTTCTGTACAAACCTAGTTGGAGCGTTAGCAGCTGCAAAGTCAACTGGCGGAAATTAATTGTTCTTTCACACTGGCTTGAAATTAATTGTTCTTTCACACTGGCTTGAAATTAATTGTTCTTTCACACTGGCTTGAAATTAATTGTTCTTTCACACTAACTCCTAGGTGGTTTACCGGGAAAATACAAGTAAGTTGGAGAATTTAATGTCATATCGGCATGTTGGCCATAGTAGCTCAATGGTAGAGCAGCTGGACGGAAACCAGAAGATCCATGGTTCAAATCCCGGCTATGGCATTGAATTTTTCAGTCTGACTCTACATTTCCACTAGCCAGTGTGAAAGAACAATTAATTTCCATTAATTGACCTAATAGTGGTTAACTATAAAGCCCGGGCCTTAAAGTACTTACATGTTGTAAGTCGCCATTAAGGTAGTTGTCTCATGTGTTTATGAGAACTCCTAGGTGGTTTACCGGGAAAATACGAGTCAGTTGGAGAATTTAATGTCATATTGGCATGCTGGCCATAGTAGCTCAATGGTAGAGCGGCTGGACGGAAACCAGACGATCCATGGTTCAAATCCCGGCTATAGCATTGAATTTTTCAGTCTCACTCTACATTTCCACAATAGTTATATATTTGCAGGACAGTGGGATGTCTTATAATAATCTGTAATCAATACTGAAATGAAATACGAGTTCTAGTGATTTCGTAAAATTATATATATATGTAATATGTTCTATCTTCTTGCATTTAATCTGAAAGAAACTACTTTAATTTTGGATATTTGTTTGCTTTGGTACGAGCTGCTAAAGGAATGTGGAAGTTATAGTTTGTAGACTTTCTGACCCAGACCAGCATTTCGAAGGTTACACGGCAGAAAATTGATGTAAATGCTTGATTGCAAGATAATTCTGTAGGAGAAATGAATCTCAGAGCAAAAATTTCTTTGAGATGTTCTTTACTACCGCGTAAATGACTAGAGGTCAAAAGTTAGGTTAGGAAACTCTGTACATATTTCTTGTGTAAGCGTACACTTTTCTTTACCTTTACACGCATATTTTGGTTTCACTTTACGATGTACGAATAACATAAGGTTATCTATCTCCTGCGGTGTCCTTCATTCCTTTGTGCTTCTAAATCAATTTAGAGCAAGGAAAAAGTAGTATTGTTTGCGCTGATAACATGGTCTTGCCTCTTGTTATCCGTAACCATAACTTTCTTCCTCTCAACAAGATGTTATGATTATGATGTAACAGAATAACAAATGGTGCATAGCCAGTGGTTAGCTGCTTTAACAAGTGGTTCAGCTTCAACCAGACATTACAGAATAGCCCTGATTGAGATGTTACAATAAATGGTTTAAGAGAAATTAAGCGTTTAGTATATATCAAAAGTATAAGTGTTCCTCATGTTAAAATTATGCATCATACAGCACAGAATATTATGTTATGAGCAACTAAGTGTAATATAAAAGCTAATAGAATGATAGTTGTAAGTTTTGAACAGTGTTTTGAACAGTTTTAATCACACTATTAATGGAACATCGGCTATGTTTACACTACCTCACTTACTTTCGTAAAACCAATTCATAATTTGATCCTTGTTTTTTGTAATGTGGAACTCTCAGTATGGAAAAACATCCACATTACAAAAAGCTAGTATTGAATTAACTCCACTAACTGTATGGTATTGAACGGTGGTATTGAATTACCACCATCGGACCACCTGAGCAAGTTCACTAGAGACCTCCACCATCAGTATAATAGTTGATTGTCAGCTGATGATGGGAACGTGTTCCCAAAACATGTTATGATTTTAAGAAAGTGAGTTAGTGTAAACATAACCAATGTTCAGTTAAGTGATCTGTAATAATTCCTTGATTTAATATTTTTGCATTTGCGATCAATTCATTCTGACAATTTAACTCTAAATATTATTGGTCAACTTCCTTTTTACAAACATATCTTCTATCAGCCAGGTGAATTCAAGAAAGATCCCCTGAAAATGAGAGTGATGTTAGCTCTTGAAAGCCCGGAAATCTTTCCTGAATTCACCTGGCTGCTAACCTGGGAGAAGACATTTTCATATCACAACCAGGAAAGTTTCAATTTATGGTTGCTTTTTACAATATATCCATGTGTTTGATAAAAGTTTCATTAAATGTAGTCTTTTAATGCTATCTTACATTGATTTGCAAGATGAAAAGTGTATTGTAGTGTACATACACCCAAGATTTTAGGAAGAATACATAACTGTAGATTTCATTGCCTTCACCTTAATGTTTGTTAAGTGATTGTCTTTTAGTGCTCACCAACACATATGTTGGTTGCAGATGTGAAGCAGTATCATTTAGCAGTAAAGAAGAGTCCACAGATTCCATATGATGCAACAAAGAGGCCCAGCCATGGGCTACTGAAGCCAAATCTTCCACAAGGCCCAATCAATCCATTTTATAAATTAACAAAATCAATGCTGTATTAAAATAAATTTGCCAGTGAAGAAAGAAAGAAAGAAAGAAAAACAGGTTTTAGAATTGGATATCATTATGTATTACATATTTGTCAATAACATTTTAGGAAAATGCATGTAATACATACATTCTTTTTCCATATGTATATTTTCTCAATGTCAATAAACTACATGCCATTTTTTAATACATGTATAATTTTTGTGTAAATAGTTCCTGTGAATTAAGTGTGAGTAATCAAAGGCATTTGTAACTGAAATGAATCAGTAACAGGGCTTATATTTAGAAAGAAAGGTTCTTAAAATGTTTTGAACAACTTTTGAGATTTTCTTGTGGTTTTACTTATCTCTCGTAAGTAAATGTTGGGTGAGCTACAATTCTTTTCATGATTGTTAACAAGGGAACTATCATTGTACTAACATCGCTGCACACCTGAAAATTTGATGGTATAATGCCTGCTGTATATAAATTATATAAATCATGTACACCAAAAATCTTCTGTGTAGTATAACCACAACACCTAAAACTGAAGCCTGGAAGCAGCTGTTGGACATCCCTTGTCAGCTCTGTTTCAGGTGTTGGGGACAGCGCTCCTTATGTATTCGATGTTTAGGCTGCTATCCGTCAGGAGTATATGATTCCTCCCATACAATGCTGTGTTGTTATGTATATATGTTCTTACATATTCTGGACTCATTTTCAGGTACTTCCAGCTATACTCCGCACCTGATTTTTGGCACACAGGCTCCACATAGAAAGAGATGATGCCATCAAACTCTCAAGCAAATACAGTTATGAACATAATGTAAGGTTCACAAGACAATTAGAACAAAAGTATGTAGGAGGGTTGGCTGATAAGTCCCAGGCCTCACAATAATAATAATAATAATAATAATAATAATAATAATAATAATAATAATAATAATAATAATAATAATAATAATAATAAAATACTTTTGTCATTTTATTTTTCAACATAATCTGCAGAAAGGTTCATACATTTGTCTTATTAGAGTTCTAATTTAATTAAACCATCTCTGTAGTGAAATTTATCATAGTCCTCAAAGTAGTTGTTTACCACATCAATGACCACCTGGTTGCTGTGAAACCTTCTTCTTTAAGAAATTTTTTGAGTTTCGGGAACAGGTAGTAGCCGCAGGATGCTAGGAAGGTGGATGTTCAAGCAATTTGAACTTTAATTTGCACATTTTTTCCATTGCAATGGCTGAACGATGGGCTGGAGCATTGTTGTGAAGAAACAAGATTTTTTCCTTTGCCAAATGAGATCTCTTTCTTTTGACCTCATCACTCAAATGTTGCAGTAAGCTTGCATAGTGGTCACCAGCGATACTTTTACCCTTTTCCAAGTAATCAATAAAAATAATTCCCTCTGCATCCCAGAAAACACTCGCCATAACCTTGTTGGCTAACAAAATTGACTTTGCCCTTTTTGGAGTTGGTTCACTTGGCGCAATCCACTGTTTTGACTGTGATTTACTTTCTGGAGTGTAGTGATGTATCCCAGTTTCATCCATGGTAATAAACCATCTCAAAAATTCACTGGGATTTTTACGGTAGAGCTTCAAATTCTTAACAGAAACCGTTTTTCTTTTGAACTTGTGATCAGATGTCAGCAAACATGGCAATCCTCTTGCACAGACCTTATGAAAGCCCAAAACGTTACTTAAAATATTACCTGTGGGTTCTTTTGTAATGTTTACAGCCTCTGCTATCTCAAACAACTTTAATTTATGGTCTTCCAGTACTAAACAATGAATTTTTTCAGTGATCTCTGGAGTTGTGACTTCCACAGGGCTTCCAGAGTGAGGCTCATCACTAGTCTCGTGCATCCCATTTTAAACTCTGCCACCCACTTTTTAATCGTTGTATATGAAGGGACAGAGTCTTTCACTGTATTGTCCATTTCTTCCTTGATTTCTTTAGGCATTAAGCCTTTTTCCAATTCCTCCATTTTCATGAAACCTCTACACTTGTCTTGTTTAAAATGCTGTCATACAAAAACTAAACAAGGTTTTGAGCTGTAACAATGGATACAAGCTAGTCTAGAGTTAAACTATATGATGCTATCCATCAAACTAGCCCAGTGGTGCCATCTCTACGTGAGGCCCGGGACTTATCAGCCGATCCTCGTATTTTAGCATCACAAATGCTCACACTAACACCTTGGTGATTCAATATGTCCAACATCTAATAACTCTAGGTTATATATTATATATTTGCAATAATCAAAATTGTTTTCTTTTTCTTTCCTTTTCCTTATATCCTTCCCAATTTTTTTATTACAAGTCCAAAAAGAGCCAATCTAACATGTGAAAAACAGTATTTCTATCTTCTGTTCCAGCAACTAACACCTTAATACACAAAAAATAGAAGCTAGCAACAGTGAAGCAACAAATACTATATTAATATAATTAACACTTTATTTAACAAGGAGTTTTTCTAAACTTTTTTGATTACTGAAGTAATGTTTTGCAGTGATGAAGTAGGAGTGGAAAGATAGAGTTAGACTTTAAAATTCAATGGCATAGCCAGTATTTGAACCACAGATCTCCCAATATATGTGATATGCTTAGCAAGGAGAGTAAGAGATAAGAGGAGAAGGCTGTTGCTATGGAAATGTAAACAAAGGTTGCCGCTAATAAATACGTAAAATATGAAGCTATTACCAGTGAAGCAAACAAATATATACAAATATAACAATTTGTAACTTAAAACTTCACGTATCTTAAAAGAAATAATGACACTTTTCTTATAAATTGTTCGGGATCGCGATTTCATGGAAATTCTTCCACATTGTCAGCCTGAACCAACAAAACTGTCATCATCGTTACAACCGCTAGATGTTATTATGTTCGTGTTAGTACTACCAAAATCTGAAAATAAAACAAATTTAAAAACAGAATCGACCGCCGGTATTTCAAAATTCATTATGCGATGTTTGTTTTTTAAAATAAATATCTTTTCCCAAACTGTTAAATCTATCGGACCATTTAATTGTTTTAATAATTTAACTTCTGGATTTAGTTCATGGTTAAATGGCCAAAAATGGTCTGCTACAGCCGATTTTTCAGTTTGTTTATACTTAATGTTACGAAAATGTTCTTTTGTTCTGGTTTCCAAGTTACGTTTCGTCTTTCCAATACAAATACGAAACAAATTGATAAATACCAGATCTTTTATTATTAGGAATTTTATCTTTTTTAGAGAAATGTAAATGTTTAATACTATATTTTGAGGAACTAAAGTTATACTGACTTCTGCTTGAAGTATCAAGAACTAAGTTTACCAAATAAAGGATGGGTAAGTAATTTACGAAATAACTTGGAAAATAATGGTATGGGTGATATTTGGAGAAAGAGAGAAACTAATTATAAAGGTTTTTGGAAAGGGGCTAGAATAAGATTTGAAGACATGGAGATCCAGAAACTGTTTAGTCAAATAGCAGAGAAGAGATCACTTGTTTTCTATATTCAATTGAAAAATAGTTGGGGGAGGGAGAGGTATATAGATAGCACTAACAGTGAAGAAAGAAAGGGGTTAGCATGGTTAAGAGCAGGGATATGGAGATTAAGAGGTCAAAGAAATGGATACCCACAAGACGAGTGCCCATTGTGTGGAGATAAAGAGGATATAAAACATATATTGTTTGATTGTAAGGAAACAGAGATGTGGAGGAAAGAATGTCAAATATCAAAAATGAATAGGAGAATCAGCTTAATCAAGGTTTTAAGTAAAAATTATAATAACATAGGTCAGTTTTTAAGTAAGGTTAAAAACAAGTGGGTGTGGACTGTAAAAAGAGAGAAGGAATAATAAGTGACTATTCTGTAATAATACATATTGTAACATGTCTGTAAATATACTTAATGGACTGTCCTGTGTAGCAGTGGCCTGGGCCAAAACAGAGGGCAGTCCAAAAATTGTAAAAGCTTAGTACCTCAATAAATATTACATATTACATATACTGACTTCTTTAAAAAAAAATTGAAAATGTTTAATAAAGGTTGGTACTTAATAAAGGTAAGTACTTACCAAGGATGGTAAGTAAACATTTTAATATCATAATCGTCTTTTTATTTTTTTTTTTAAGGATAGAAATATCATTAATAGTTTTTTTATATCTAAATTTTTCAATTTTTTTTTATTTATAAACTCTTTATTAAAACCATTAATTAAAGCAGTATTAAAGACTTTATTAATACCTTGTTAAAGTATTAATAAAGACTATAAGTAAAAGATTAAAAAACTTAAATATCAAAAACTGTTAATGATATTTCTATCCTTAAAAAAGTAAAAGATGATTATAATTTTAAAAGATTTACTTACTATCCTTGGATTATTAAACATTTTCAGATTTTTTTTTTTTTTAAAGATTTTGGTATAACTTTAGTTCCTCAAAATATAGTATTAAAAATGTATTGCATTTCTCTAAAAAAAGATAAAATTCCTAATAATAAAAGATATGGTATTTATCAATTTAATTGTTTTGATTGTGATAAAGTTTATATTGGAAACACAAAATGTAATTTAGAAACCAGAACGAAGGAAGATTTTTGTAACATTAAGTATAAACAGGCTGATAAATCGGCCACAGCAGATCATTTTTGGTTATTTAACCATGAAATAAATCTATAAATTAAATTATTAAAACAATTAAATGGTCTGATAGATTTAATGGTTTGGGGTATCATATATATTTTAAAAAACAAATATTGCATAATGAATTTTGAAATACCGGCAGTCGTTGGTAGTACTAACCGGCAGTTGGTAGTGCTAACAAGAACATATTAACATCTAGCGTTTGTAACGATGACGACAGTTTTGTTGGTTCCGACTGACAATGTGGAAGAATTTCCATGAAGTTGTGATCCTGAATAATTTATAAGAAAAGTATCATCATTCCTTATAAGACAAGTGTAGTTTTAAGTTACAAATTGTTATATTTGTATATAAAGGTTGCCACATTGGTGTACTTGTAAATCATGTGCAATTAGTGCTAATTGGTGCCTGAAACCAAGCTTAATTGGGTGTTCAGTTATGTTGTGTGTTATTAGCCTACTTTGTTAAAACTCTTATCAAAATACGTAGTTAAGGAACAGTAAGACTTCCAGGAGTTGGATGAAGATTCATGGCCCAAGACAAATTCAACTTGTAGTTCAGGTGTTTAACTGCCCCACCGAATTAAAGAATTTATCTATTATTTTAGGGAACTCTTCTAACAGAAAAGAGGAATATGTTTTTTTCACAATGAACCTTCTAATCTATTCAACCAGGTAAGGACTGTTTATAAAAACTCTAAATGAATCAGCTACAGCCAGGTTCATTGCGGATTGTAGCTCCTGGGAAAAAGAGATCAAGAGAATATTCAATCATGCAATTAGTTGAGTTAGATGCCATAAGAAGGCTCATCTATAGCTGTTACATCCAAAAGGAGCATCCTACCACATATAAGTTTCTCTCTTCTGTTAAAGAGAGAGCTATTTTGGGGCAGTTTTAACTCCTTGAACAATCCTACATTATCTCGGATTTGGGCTCAAAAAATATTAGAAAGATCAGATATTGTAGTGCTAGGGTCTTATTTTAAGATCAAATGCTGCAGGGTTGCGCCATTCGTTCCCCCTTGACGCACGCTCTCTCCGATGAACAGGCCTCCATTGGCCAAGGCACGCACCCATGGACAGACCAAGTACATTTCATCGCTCACTGACGCTGCTACTGGTGTGGTGTTACATGGGACACGCCAGTTACTGCCTTATCTTCAGGAGCAATACCAGTGCCTATTTGGCGAGGCTCAAGCGGAACCCATGGCTAGTGCGGCGGCCCTGAGTAGCCCCGTGGCTCACATTAGTCAGTCCACGGAGGAGAGTCTCCAAGGTCCCATAACGAAACGAGAGGTACATCAAGTGGTGCAGCATTTGAAATGCAGTACGGCGCCTGGCCCGGATGGTCTTTCTTATGAATTTTATCTTGCATTCTGGCCGATAATTAAGGCTGAGTTAATTGCAGTGCTACAGGAATTATGGGACGGAGGCTGGTTTCCAGAACATTTCGTGGATGGAATTTTAATTTTACTCCCTGGAAACACTCCCCCCAGGCAGCGATGAACTTTCGCCCAATAACACTGCGAATTCAGATTACAAAATCTTTGCAAAGCTTTTGGCCAGCAGACTAAAACCAGCGTATGAGGTGCTCCATGTTAATCAAACAGCTCTTCAACGCAATAATATTGTTGGTGCCCTTGCGGAATTAAGAGATGCGGTCGTCCATCTTGAGCAGCACCATTGTTCCTAGGCATTAGTTAATCTGGATTTTCATAGAGCTTTAGATGGAGCTCAGCACTGGTATATCTGGCGGTGTTTGCGCGCAGCTGGGGTACCTCAACAAATGATAACGGCGATTCAAGGGCTTTATCGCCAAGCGTTGTCAAGAATACTTTATAACGGCTTTTTGTCGACACCTATTCCAATGCGACAGTCAGGAAGGGGTGTCCCTTATCTATGGGACTGTTTGCTTTGACACTCAATCCAATACGCCAGATGCTACAAGATAGACTGCAAGGCTTAACTATAGCTGGGGAACGCCTTAAAGTAATGGCTTACGCGGATGACATGACGGTCTTGGCCTAAGATCACCGGGATATGGAGGAGATAGCCACGGCGATTGTGACTTACAGTCGACTTTCGGGAGCTCAGCTCAACGCCCACAAATCAGATATCCTTCCACTTGGCGCCTGGGAACATCCACCAACATTGCTGCATATGAAGGTGGTTCCACAGACCACTATACTTGGGGTATATTTACCTCTAACCTAACAGAAATGATTTCTCTTAATTGGACCCTGTGACTCAACGAGCTACATTTTAGCTTCCATGAAGATCGCTCTCGAAATCTAGCGTTGTGGCAACGCGTCTGGTACATTCATACTTATGCCTTGAGTAAACTGTGGTATGTGTCGCAGATTTTGCCGCTCCCTAAGCAGTTTGCCCAACGTTTTGAGACTCTGCTTGGATACTTCCTGTGGACGGGGAAAGCATATCGAGTTGCTCGCCCGCAATGGCGTCTTCCTCTAAAGAAAGGTGGTTGTGGTCTAGTGAATGTTGACAAGTTTGTGGCGCTGTTGGGAAAGACAGGATTGTCCTCGTTACTTGGCAGTGAGTCTCCGATTGACAAGAAGTTTTAGTATGACCAGTCACATACCGTGGAGAGACCGACACGGGAATTTCATCGTTTGGTCGCCAAGCTTCGTACTCTTAAAAATTCCGGGGAGCGACTGCAGAGGTTTCTGACTACTAAGAACCGCTATCGTCGCTTGATGGAGCCAGGTATTCAACGACCTAATGTGGAAACAAAATACAGTCGTGATTGGAAATGCGTTTGGGCCAATGCAACCAACTGTAACCTTCCGTCGATCAGATCGATCAGAACAGAGAAACTGTTTATGAAGTTGTTAATGAAACGGTTCCAACTGCAGAAAAGATTTGGCGTCATGAGAGACTGAATTCGAAGATCTGTGGTGTAATGTATGGAAGTTGATACACTTGAGCATCGCTTGTACAACTGTCAGCGGGCTGACTTGATTTGGACCTCCATCCGAGACGCATTACATAAACTTCGTCCAGAAGAATGCTTACGTTCGGTACCACAGCTGGTACAGCTGGAGTTTCGTTTCAAAGACACGAAATTTCATAATTTTGCAGTATGGTTGGTTGCTGGTACACTACATTGGCTACTGAAAGTACGACGAGGAGGCACTGTGTTAGGAAAGCACTTTATGTATATTTTTAAAGGAGCAGAGATGGACCTATATACGGAAGAAAATCTTGCGTTGGTTTAGACCCTTAAATGTGTCGTAAAATGATGAACATTTTACTGCTATGTTCATTACTTCGTCAGCCTGCATAGAACCATAATCAGCAGTATATATGACTTTATTAATTTAATGTTATTAATTCCTCGATGTAAACCTAATATATACCATCCATTCTGTATAGTATGTGAAGTATATAATTATACTGCAGTGCCGGTACTATTGAGGTAGTCGAGATCACCGAGAGGTGACAGTCATGTAAAAAATTGCCATGGTTTGCAGATTTTTGTGTTTCACTGTGACTACTCAGTGCTAGATTGTGGGTTACGAAAAATTTTATGCAGCCTATCACTCTGTTCAGAATGTGTCTTTTTAGTAGCTAGTTCATTGTATTTCTGGATTGATATTTTATGTGCAGAATCAAACTGAGCAGAATTGTTTAGTTACCAATAATGTAAATTTTCAGTTTTTTTTTAAGCGAAGTGCACTTGCCACCGTGTTTTGTAATTCGTGCACTAAACTATTTCAGATCCTTACAACCAGCCTCGTCTACAGAGCATCACCAAGTAACAAACAGTAAAAGCAAAACACTCTTTGTTTCTCTGCACTTGCAGTTAGCCATGATTATTTCAAACAATTATACTGTAAGCCAACCGTTAGAGAAGCAGCTTCGCTTTATTTAATTTGTAAGCTTGTAACCTTCGGTAATCATTAAGAACCGTATTATAATAAATTATTGTTTGCAATGATTATTATAATTTAATTAAATATAACACAATTTTTGTCTTCAAATTAAAAATGCCCAAAAGTTGTGTGATATTATCGGTGGGGCTCGTCCCCTCTGGTCCTTAATGCCAGTCAGCCCTTGATGATATTCACTATAAATAGTAATGAGCTTATTGCCGGTGCTTTCAGTTTGGGTGGCTCAATAATGAAAGCAGCACATCATATAACAGAGGCCAAATTGCAATCGGAGTGCGTAAAACTGTGAAGAATATCAGACTTAATGTTGTATTTTTATTATCACTCTTGCCTAAGATTATACTAGTTGTTCAATGTTTAAGGGCACAATGTTTTTGATGATATTGAAAACAGAAACAGCATGAAAATTGAAAGTAGAAAATAATCCCCCAGGAATCTGCGATTTAAGAGACAAATACTGTCCCGTTTACGATAATCGCGTTTGTTTTTCAAACCGTCACAAAATTCAAGTTTAACCAGCCCAATCTGACCACTTGAACCTATGTTCATGAACTATGAGCAGAGCATAAGTATATGTATATGTTCTGTGGAGCAGAGGATCCAGAGGACCATCAAGTTGAACAAGTTGAACATACTTTATATTTGGAGGCATTGTGCTGTCACAAGCTGTCTCTAAGCATTTTGGGACGATTTTTCATTGTTGCACGCAGACTCCCTCATCTTTTGTTTTTGCATCGTTTCATGTTGCCAACTTTCATAACACTGAAGCGGCACATCACTTTGTAAAAGTTGGTGTCTATGTGTCAGTTCAATTTAAAAGGTTGCTTCTTTATATGTGAATTGGCAGGTGGGAACTGAAGTATTTGAATAGTGATATTTGCTTAAATCAATTGTGGGTGCTGTTGACATTTCGCTTTGGCGATTTAAGGGGATAATTCGATAATTAATCAGGAGCGAATATATGAGGTTAATTAGTTTAAAATTTGAATGCGTAATATAGGTGAATCTACCTCTTTTAATACCTTCATTAAATGCATCGCTTGTGATAATAATAAGAATGGTAAACGATTATTCATTAAATAGCCGTATTACTACATGCATTTTTTATAACCTAAAAAACCTGCTGCAGATTTTGCTCGATATGGGCATTCTTTAAACTTCAGTGTAATGCGGGGAAAATTTCAGCTTGCTTTTGTACTTCATTATTTCGATTTATTTAAAATCTAAAAACATTGCTTGGATAGATTTATTTTTGCGCCTAGGAGTGCAAATGTTAGGTGCTGAAAATTATCGTAATCGCATCAAAATATTGTGTTTGAATTACGTTTCGCCCAGCATTTCCGAAAAGACGGATATATAACACATTGGAAAGAAATGAAAGTCATATAAACTTATTTTCCAAGGTGTTGCTTCGATTAATAGGTATATTAATTTAATACTATACAAAAATGTAGAACTGCAAAGGAATTCATTGATTTGATAATCTTTCCTTGCCTTAATTTGCAACTTGTTATTCTACATATTTATTGCTGTTCATGTGAATTAAAGCAATTTGTTTGTGTTAGTTTTTTTAATACTAAATATGTTAAGGCAAGGAACACATTATATGGTCTGCAGAATTTACTAGGAGGACCATAAAATGAACAGCACTGTGTCCTATACCACAAGAAGAAAAGAGGAAGAGGAGGAAGAAGAATTTATTTTGCTTTCTACTGCAGATAGGAACAAAAAGTCATAAATGAGTTAAAATATCATTCTCTTTTTAATGCCACTTTAAAGTAGCTTTTCTTAGAAATATTAATTAAATATGTGAACATTGAATTTAAACATGGATTGTTTTAATGTATTACAATATTATTTTAAATTTGCAATAAAAATGTTTTAGTTTCATCAGAAAGAAACCTTTAATGAGTTTTTGAAACTGAGCATGTATGTACAGTTTTCTGCATTTGGTTAGGTAATTTTTCCTTGTTTGATTTTATTATACTCTCCCTTACCTAGAAATGTGCTGATCACAAAACTACGTGCAATGTGTATTGCAGGAAATTTTATTTAGTTTTTGGTAAGAAAACTGATTAAGATCAGTTGAAGTTTTCTGCTCGAACTCATTATTTCTTGCCTGTTTCATCTGCCTGCAGTTATCTATTTAAAGACCATTGACCTTCATATATTTTTGTACCATATAACCTTAGGCTTTTCTACAGTATAAATTTTACTATTTTTATGTAGTAATTTAGCTATTCATATTATATAGTGCTGGTAATGTTACATGTTCTTTAGTTGAGCAACCTAGATCAATTATATCAAACAAAAACTTCTCTGGACATAATTTTTCCAGATCCAAACCTTTTTAGCACTAACATGGCTCCATGATAGAGGCTTTCTTCAAATTTACGTCAATCCTCGTAACTAGCAAATGTTGAGAAACTTCCCTAAATTTGGTTTGGGTTATTTCCGTTCCAAATTTTTTCTTATTTTGTTTTATCATCTTGAAGGGATAACTAATAAAAGCAGGCATTAAATACCATTTAAAAAAAATATTCATAATAATTGGGCGTATGTTCATTGTTATGCTTAATGTTTATGCAGTTTTGTTGAATCAACATTAGCTTTTGATGAGTAAATTTGTTGAATATGCTTGCAAGGGGATTACTTTAATTAAGTTAAAATACATGCATTAATAACATGTTTCATAAATGATGAATCTCTTCCTGAAAGATGCAAAAAATTTTGCTAATAACTTTTGCTACATTGAAAAGTAAACATATGGTGATGGTCATGAATACTACTATTATTCATAAGGATCAGGTACATGGTTTTCAGATTTCTGAAAACTCTGGAGAGCTTTGCTGTCATATAGTTGATGTGTGGTATCAAAGAGAACTATCAGCAGTCGTTCTCCTTTGGAACATATCACGATGATCTCATAGACTTTGGGTTGATGGTACTTTGTAATTTTTTTTTTTTTTTTTTTTTTAAATCTTTAGATCACGCACACATTTGCACTCTCATTCATACTTCCAGACTCTGGGAAAGATGGGGAATCATCTTGGTTTGAGAACAATCCCCACCTGCAGCTGGAATCGAACCCGGCACCCCTCGCATGGCAGGCAGGTGCTCTACTGACTGAGCTACAGGGCCAGCCCATAATTTTTTTATTTTGTACAATTGGTAGTATT
Organism: Mantis religiosa; assembly: GCA_030765055.1. Classification (NCBI taxonomy): domain Eukaryota; kingdom Metazoa; phylum Arthropoda; class Insecta; order Mantodea; family Mantidae; genus Mantis; species Mantis religiosa. Next base: position 106,797,305 of record CM060959.1, read on the forward strand.
TTTCCCACCCCCTCTTTTTGTTGGTCTTGGTAGCTCAGTTGTTTAGACATTGGCCTACTAATCCCAAGGTTGCAGGTTAAAACTCAGCCCAAACTGATAATTTTTAAGTGTCCTTAAAAGGGGTAGCCCCATTTTAGTAGACTTACTGTCATGTAAAAAGACTCCAGCAGGACAAAATTCTGACACGAGCAGAGTTAATATGATCTTGGCAGTTGACAGCATCATTAACAAACAAAATAATTCAATTTAACTCCTCTTCCCCATGTATTTAAGAGAAAAACATGTAGCATTATGCACCTTAAAATGTATAGTATGGCAATTAAATATGCATGCACTGATGATTGTAATTTAAACATTGACAACCTAAACTTTTACCATAGCATAGCTAAAGTGAAATACAACTTTGAATTCAGCTTTAATGTGAAGCATCACATAATTTTTCATTACAGTTGTGAACCTTCAATGGATTATCCTGCATCACCATCACAAGAAATCCATGAAATTCTTCAGAGAAGTGATGATGAGTCCTTGAAAGCAATGTGCCGTACTGTGACCATGATATATGAAGAACCTGAAAATTATGAGTCCCACTCAGATAAAGTGAATTCCTGTCCAGATTGTGGTAAAGAATTTGCAACTCCAGCTACGCTAAAAAGACATGCCTTAATTCATACAGGGCTAAAGCCTCATGTATGTCCAGACTGCGGGAGAGGCTTCTCATTATACAACACACTGAAGAAGCATATTGCAACCCATACACTTGATAGTACATGCCACACCTGTGGTAAGACATTTACTAACAAATGTGACTTACAGATTCACTCCCAAATTCATAAACCTGAGAAGGTGTTTTCTTGTAAAACTTGTGGAGAAACCTATTCACAGTTTAGTCAGCTGAAAATACATACTCAAATACATAAAGGTGAAAGGACTCATATATGTAGCATCTGTTCAAAAGGATTTCTCCGTTCTTCAGATTTGAAAAAACATTGGCTTGTTCATACAGGAGAAAAACCTTATGTATGTTCAGAATGTGGAGAAGCATTTGCAAGTCCAAGCAATCTAACTCGACATTCCCTAGTACACACAGGATTGAAAACACATGTTTGTCAATTATGTGGGAAAGCATTTGCCATAGCTAATACTTTAAAAAAACATTTTCGCATTCATACAGGTGAAAGACCTTATACATGTCCAATGTGTTTCAAATCTTTCTCACAATCAAGTCATCTCAAATACCATTTCTTATGTCACACAGGTGAGAAAAGACATGCATGTGATGTATGCAAAAAGACATTCACACATTCCCATATCTTAAGGGAACATTATAGGATACACACAGGAGAAAGGCCCCATACATGCAGTACATGTGGAAAAGCTTTTGCTAGACTGAACACATTAAAAGATCACAGTGTAACACACACAGGTATAAAGTCACATGTCTGTAATTTATGTGGCAAAGCTTTTGCAATAGCAAAAACACTAAGAGATCATCTTCGTACCCATACGGGTATAAAGGCATATGTTTGTCAGGTTTGTAACAAAGCATTTGCTAAATCATATGGTTTAAAGAAACACACTCGAAAGCATGGCAAAGAGGAACAGTTAACTTGAGGTGGGTAAATTAGTTTCTTGCAAAGAAAAAAATCTGTTAGATAAACTAACAAAACTTTCTGCCTCTGTTATTTTATAATACTTCTAAAAAGTACTGTACATAGATAGTGAGAAATACTAAACATAACCTTATATACAATTTGTGCCTTGCACTCAGTTTGCAAATATCCATTAAATGAATTTGAAACTTATAGGGCTGTGTGATACAAATGCTTTAATTCAGGTTGTACTTCATATCTCAGAATTATGGATGGCTACTGCTAGCAGCCACTCATAATGAAAATTAAGCATTAACTTAAAGTGAAATGTAAGCATCAATTTAATGTCATATGGTGTCATTCTTAAAGTGAAATGTAAGCATCAATTTAATGTCATATGGTGTCATTCAGAATGCCAAACAGAAGCATAAACAACGATCGAGTAAGATGTAGAGGTTTCCGGGCTTACTGGCTGTGGTCAGAAAAAACTGTTTCTGACGTTTCGCTCGTACGTGTGTTGAGCATCCTCAGATGACTCATGGCAAACTAGGATGCTCGACGCACATACGAGTGAAATGTCAGGAACTTCAGTTTTTCCTACTAGACCATGACCAGTAAGCCCGGAAACCTCTACATCTTACTGGATTGACGCCGGCTGTGAAAGACTAAGTTGTAACATAAACAATGATACTTACAAGAGAGCATGAATTAGCTAATCTAATACTGCAACCTGGCCATGCCATGCCGATCAGTTAGACCGCTTGACTCCAACCAAGGCAGTCCAGGTTTGATCCCAGGTAACTGCAAAGGGAGATTTGTGGTGGACAACACACTGCTGCGGTGGGTTATCTCTGGTTTTCCCTGCCATCATACCACCATTGCTCCATTATCAACTTTTCTTTCATCCACTTTGTCCTGATTTCGTTCATCTACTTCCCTCATTCTTATTCTGGGGACCGTACCGGGCTGATATGGCATAAGGAGGATAATTTTGAAGAAACTGATTCCGAATATGAAGACATAACTGAAACACAATCTGTTGACACCGATACAGATTATGATGTGATGAAGAGGAAAGTAATAAAGTGCTAGAAAATGATGAAAATGACTATTTTAGTGAGCACAAAAGATAACGATGTAGATGATGATGATAAAACTTATATTTTATTTCACATAAGAACAGAACAGAATGGAGAAACAGTCCTTGGAAGGCAACACAGGCCCTGCCCCATAACATACTAAAGTGCCTGGAGTTGTGGGGAATGCCAAAATTATGAAAACTGAATTTGACTGCCGGAAATTTTTCGTCAGGGATGATGTTCTGCATCTAATTATGCAACACACCAACAGGCGTATGGATGATTTCAAAGTGAAATATGAACATGAGAATGATTGCAGAGACACAGACATAATAGAAATGAAAGCCTTTATTGCCTTATTATACCTTGCTGGTGTGTTCGGCGGAGGATGACAAAATATTCACGACTTCTGGACAACAGATGACCTTGGTGTCAATATTTTCAGGATGACTATGTCCGAGAAATGCTTCCTATTCATAATAAGGTGAATTCGTTTTAAAACAATTGAAAACAGATACTAAAATACAATTAATGTCTTATGTATCCAGCAGATACATCGCGACTAACAGTGTCACGAAAGTTGACGTGCCCAATGGAAGGTTAATCCATAAAAAATCACCACCTACTATTGTAATATGTTTAGCTGCATATGGATATTCCAGTGATTCTTGAATTACGATTTTGATTTTGCACTGAAAGGTAATTAGCAAGTCAGCACATAATGATTGAAAATCAGATATGAGATGACAGAATGATCACTTGATAAATATATGTATAATCTTATTCCAATTGGTTAGTTTCTTGTATTTGATTTAGATGTAAACATCAAACTTTCTGTATTTACATATATGGTGTCTCACATTCATGTATCAGCCATCACGACTCACTCTTCACCAGAAAAGGTGTAATATCTCCACATCACATACCGCATGTTCTCATAGTTGCAGTTCAGATCACAAAGACATTAAACACATATTCATATTCATTTATTGCATCCGTAAATCGTACAACTCATGATGTGGAATTGTCAAATTACTAACTACACAAAAAATAGTAACAAGAAACAAGAATTACAATAAGTTGTTAAGCAGAATAATCAAATTAATAATTAAAATTTACATTCCTTTATTCCTACCCTTTGTCATTTAAATACTCTTCTACTGAGTAGTAACACTTTTGTAACAAATACCTCTTTGATGTGCTTTTAAACTTTGTGAAGGACTCATAGTTTTTTATTTCAGTTGGCAGTTTATTGTAGCGTCGGTCGGCATGTTAACTCGTAGTAAGCGTCATGGAATTAGCGAAATAAACAGTGAAAATTTCGAAATGAAGGAACAAGAAACGGTGAAATGTAAGATCTATGATAGAAGAAGCAGTGGAAATAAAGGTATGTGCTTTAAAAGTCTACAAGCGCCAAGAATTAATATTCAAGATGAGCACGCGATTGTAGCATCGTCCGAAACAACATAAGAAGAAAGATGCAACCGGATTACATATTGGGAGAAACCATGGAATTAGTGGACCACATAAAACAATGCAGTCCTCAAACAAAAATAATAATTAGTGGTGTTTTGTACAGGCGTGACGTACACTGGAAATATGTCCAGAAAGTGAACAATGGACTAGACTGGTTGTGTCATACACGAAAATGTCTTATGCTAGATGGTAATTGTTGGCTGGAAGATAGGGACCTTGGCAGGGATGGAATACATCTAAACAGAAGAGGATCAGCAAAACTAGGCAGGCTGCTTTGTGATGCAATTAGCACGTGCAAGAAGGCAGACGTAAGAGAAGACTACCCAAAGGTGCATCGGGATGGTGAAGCTATGCAACATGGTCTAGCAGGAGGTGAAAGACCAGCACTGGTTGAAGAATCGTGTAGTGTGGAGCAGAGGATCCTGAATCGGAAGGAAGAAGCTACTCAACAAGGAGCAGCAAGTGGTAAATCTACTCAAGTTGAAGAAACACACAGTATGGAAAGTAGTGCCCATGAACTCTCTGACAATGGTGAAGGTAATTTTTTATAGCTGCAGATAATAAACAACTAGTAATATTACATCTGAATGTACAGTATTTAAATAATAAGACAGATTCAATAGAACTTTTTTTAATACAACATAGGGTTAGCATAGCTGTACTTTCCGAACATGCTTTTCATATGAATAATTTAGCCTTTAGAATTTTTAAATACTATACTCTGCAGAGTAACTTCTGTAGAGAAAAACACAAAGGAGGTGGGGTAGCTATTTTTGTAAGAAACGATATCTTAGATTTTTATAAAATATCTACAATCCCAGTTAATGCTACAGAAAAAATCTTTGAAGTTGCTGGAATAAAAATCACCAGCCCTATAAATCTCAAAATATTTGGTTTTTATAGATCACCAAGTGAAATGGCCACCAGCTTTATTGACAGTTTAAGTGATCTCTTGGAACTTCATGATCATGGTACAAAGATTTTGTTAGCTGGGGATTTTAACATTAATCTAGACTTCAGCAACACTGATTACCTTAAATTACATGACATATTTAATGCTCATAATATAGTGGATCATATATTAAATCACACACGAGTAACACTAAAAATAGCTAGCATTATAGATCATATTGCCAGTAACATGTCTGACGAAATAATAACTACTCAAGTTGTAAACAGCTACATTTCGGATCATTTTGCTCAGCTTGCTTATATTAAAAGTGGTGACTTAAATAATAATACTATTAAAAGGACTAAAATATTTCAACAGTTAGGTGCTGATAATATTGAAAACTTAAATTATAATCTCGAAAATGAAAACTGGGAATCTGTTTATTGTGAAAATGATATTAACAGTAAGTGGCAACTTTTTTATCAAATATTTAATCAACATTTTTATAATACATGTCCAATAGTTAAAAGAGTGATAAAATGTAAAAAAGCACCTAAAATATCTCTAAGTCCTAAAGTGCATACACTACGAAATAAAATGAAGGACATGTACATATTGCATAAGTCAACTAAGCTAGATCACTATAATAATGAATATAAAAAATATCGAGGTATGTATCTCCAGCACTTACAGAAGTTGCAGTCAGATTATTATACTGGTAAACTATGTAATTCGACCAACATAACAAAAACTGCCTGGAGCATAGTCAATGAATATAGAAAGCAGGATAAAAAACAAGAAAATGTTAACCTGAATATGAATGGTAATGTTATTACAAATCCTGTTGAGGTTTGTAATGCTATGAATGAGTTCTTTACAAATTGTGCTAATGAACTGGCTAAAAATATGACAGAACCCCCTATTTATAATATTGTACCTAATGATAAGTCTCTTTTTATGCATCCCACCTCGGAGGAAGAAATTATAAAAGTCTTGAATGAAATGCCATCTAAACCCTCATGTGGATGGGATGGTATTTCATCTAAAATATTAAAGCAATGCAAAACAATATTGGCCAAACCACTAATGCATTTGATAAATGCCAGTATCGAAGCAGGTATTTTTCCTGACATCCTTAAAATAGGTGTCATTAAGCCTATTCATAAAAAGGGTAATAAAAATGATGTTAACAACTATAGGCCCATCACTCTAACTTCCAGCATAGGTAAACTATTTGAGAAAATTATACTGCAAAGGCTTGACCACTTTCTACAGAAAAATAAAATTTACAGTCAATCCCAACATGGTTTTCGTAAGTCATTTTCTACTACCACAGCAGTAATCTCATTTGTGCATGATATTATGGAAAAAATTAATCTCAATAAGAAAGTAGCCAGCATAATGGTTGATCTCTCAAAAGCTTTTGACTGTGTCAGACACGATATTTTATTACATAAACTTAATTTGTATGGAGTTAGAGGTTTGCCTAATAAATTAATTGAATCTTATCTAACCGGAAGACAGCAAAGCTCTGAAATCAGTCATCTTAATGGTAACAACATATATAAAATAAAATCAGCTTTGATGGAGGTAAAACATGGAGTTCCGCAGGGCTCAGTCTTAGGCCCTGTTCTATTTATTATATACGTAAATGATATAGCAAAAAGCAATAATTCCACAACAGTCAGCTATGCTGATGATACTACTGCTCTTTGTTGGAATGACACATCAAATTCACTGGCAAATACCATTAATTCTACTAGTCGCTCTATAAATCATTACTTTGAATGTAACAAACTAAAAGTAAATGAAGAAAAAACCAAAGTTATGATATTTGACCTAGGAGGAAGAAATGAAATTAGCAAAACTGTTTCCCCCATGATTAATCTGACACTAACTCCATCCTATTCCTTACTAGGGTTAAAAATAGACAGTAAGCTAACCTGGTCTGAGCATGTAAACAGTGTTTGTAATAAAATAGCTAAATATATTTACTTCTTTAGGCTAATGAAAAGATATGTGAATGAGCATACCATGAAAATAATGTACTATGGTCTTATTTTTCCACATCTCAGTTACTGTTTAGAAGTTTGGGGAGGAGCTGCACATGTACACATTAATAGGATATTAAATTTACAGAAGAAGAGTATAAGAATTATGTACAGTATTCCTAAAATAGAAACTTGTAGACATGTGTTTATTAGAGAAAATATTTTAACCATTGTATCACTATATGTATATAAAAACATTCTTTTAACTGTAAACAGTGCAAATGGTATGCTAATAAATAGTGAAATACATACACATAATACCAGACAAAATATGGATTTTCATAGAATAACAGTGAATAAAAAGAAAATCAATACTGATCCATATATTGTAGGCAGTTTACTGTACAATAAACTACCAGCTAAAATTAAGTCCTGTGCAAAAAATTGTTTTAAAAGTAAGCTAAAGATGTATCTCATTCATAAATGTTTGTATAAACTGGAGGAATTTTAATTTGATTTGTTATAAACTATGTATATTTGGTGATTTTATTATTATTATTATTATTATTGCATAATTTTTGTATAAAATGATTGATTTTTTATAAACTTTGTAAATATTGTAAATAGCCTCTGACAATGTCAGACACTCTGTATGAGTCTATTGACAGTAATAAACTACTACTACTATAAATTACATTGAATTTAAAACTGTGCTCATACATTTTCTTTTTATGATAGGTGACATGTAAGTTTGAACTGTTTCTCGTGTTATGGTGATGGATATCATTGCTTTTTTTAAATTTATCTAAGTTAGTTTTAACCTGTACTATTATTTCTAAAAGGTAAATGCTTGGTAATGACAATATGCCTATTTGTTTAAACCATTGCCTACAACTATCTATTCTCTTTAAATTCATCATAATTCTAATTACCCTTTTTTGGATTCTAAATACTTTGATAATGCTACTACAATTTCCCCATACTGTTATACCATAAGAAATTAATGATTGAAAATTTGCAAAATAGGCTATTCTTAATGTATTCAAATTTACACTGTGCTTCAAAATTGATATTTGGAAACAAATGCTACTTAATTTCTTCATTAGACTTTCAATATGTATATTCCAATTTAGACTGTCGTCCATCCAAACTCCTAAAAATTTTGTCTTTCCTGTATATTTAATTTCATTTTCATCCATTATAATTTCAGGTATATTAACTGCCTTATTGATTTTATTATGAAAACCCAATGCCTGACTCTTGTCCTTATTTATAACTAACTTGTTATTTTGAAACCAAATTGATACTTCTTTCAAATTATTTATTACATTTTCTTTGAGTTCGTCATCATTTTGACCTGATATCAAGAGGCTCGTATCATCTGCAAATAAGGAGCATTTTAAAGAATTTTGTGACTAAAGTGCCAAATCATTAATATACAAAATAAATAGCAGTGACTCTAAAACTGAGCCGTGCGGCACTCCACAGTTTATGCTTGCAGCTTTTGATTTTATGGTTTTTATTTCCTTTGTAGTTTTGTCAACAAACTCTATTTCTATTAATACAATTTTGAGTCGAACTAATACTCAATGCTCCATTTATTGCTGGTATTTACCTAGAACGCGTTTCGTTAGGACTTCCTAACATCATCAGCTGTTGTCGACTAATGGATGCCGGTTCAGTGAACTCCTCGGAGGTGATAGGTGCGTCTCTGTCGGTATCTTGATGAACTTGAAATTGGGGTTGTCTTCAAAGGTAGTATCGAAATTAAACAATTTACTTTCATATTTCTTTATAAAGATTTTTTCCCACGTGGTTAATGCAGCTGGACCTTGGACACTTTTTAGTAAGTGAATTTCTCGTTCTATGTCATGATTTTCCTTCCAAAAATGGCACGCTACCTTTATAAAGAAATATGAAAGTAAATTGTTTAATTTTGATACTACCTTTGAAGACAACCCCAATTTCAAGTTCATCAAGATACCGACAGAGACGCACCTATCACCTCCGAGGAGTTCACTGAACCGGCATCCATTAGTCGACAACAGCTGATGATGTTAGGAAGTCCTAACGAAATGCGTTCTAGGTAAATACCAGCAATAAATGGAGCATTGAGTATTAGTTCGACTCAAAATTGTATTAATTTTGTGCTTCATTGTATCATAGTCCTTAAACAACAGAATCTATTTCTATTATTTGCCTTCGCTCTCTCAAGTAGGAGACAAACCAATTATTTGCAGTTCCCCTAATTCCGTAATGAGATAATTTCTTTAATAGTATTCCATGATCAAGTAAATCCAAAGCTTTAGACAGGTCGAGGAATATTCCAATACGTTTTTCTGAATTGTCAAGCTTTTGGTGCACTTCGTCTATAGACTGTATCAGTGTAGTATTAATGGGCTTTCATTTTTGAAAGCCATCCTAAGAGATACAAGTACGGCAAATGCTTGCCTCTATACATATTTTGTGGTAGCTTTTCAAAAAATTTCCATCCACATTCGAGAGTTCAGTATAAAACATTGGGTGAATTTCAGGCCTGATGTTTTCCTTTAATTCTTCCAATCTATGAAAGTTTTTTGCATATTCTTTATTTTTTAAGTTCCCCCTAGGTAAAATTGCATGCAGTTAAATCAGAGGAAGCCATAATCCTTTGCTAATTACCCTATCTTAAAACTTTCCTTAATTAAATTTAGTCAATGACTCATTAGCAGCATGCTTAGTAGCAGAGTTTTGTTGGAAAAATCCAGACTGGTATTCGGAATTGGTCAGGTGTTCACAAAATGGTGAGAGTATGACATTCCAGTATCTTTCTGCATGTATTCTTAGCTCAAAAAACAGAGTTCTTATTAGTCTGAAATTGAATATTTATTTATGGATACTCTAGTGCTGTAATCCTCTTTGTCTCATTCTTTATTGGGAATTTTTTTTTAATTAAGTCCTCCAAATTAAAATAATATATTGGACGATGAATGAAATGAGTGAAATAATGCTCAAATAAGCCCAGGGTCCATAGAGCTTGTAGTTATCCAATATTCATCTTTCAGAATAAGGGAAAAAACCTTATAGGACATGAAAGACTTTAATTTTGCTCAGAGGTCTGTTTATCAGCTTAAGGTTCTTTTATATGTTATAAATCTGACATAGGACTACCAGCTTTACTTCTCTTCCAAATAAAGGCGTGGTAAAGATTTTTATGCCCAAAAAAAAATCCATTTGCCCTCTGCCAGGTTTGAACTAGAGGCTAGCATGTTAACCCGTGATCATGGAGGATGACTCTACTAGTCTCTATGCGTTGCTATATATCAGTTTTTTGACATGAAAATACCTGTGTAAAATTGGGTGTCTCTGTAGAAATATTTATTTTGCAACAAAACATAGCCATATAAATGGAACCATACTCAAAGAAGAATATTAAGCATGATTTAATTATTCCATTGTGAATATTTTGCAAAATCAATTTAGATATCGAGATTCAAACTCAGGGCCTCTGGAGTGTGAGGAGACACACTAGCTTTACGCTACAGTACAGTGTGAGTGAAGCAATGTGTCAATATCTTCTCGACCCTCTTGTAGCATAGTTCTCACAATTTCTTTGTATTGCAATTTTTTTATATTTCCAAGAAACTTATTGACTAGCTCTTCAAAAATTTACTGCACTTTCATGAATTGTTTCATAATACCTAATTTTATATGCAAAGTAGACAGTAACATTTTCTTTGGATCATCTAGACTGGCATGAATGAATTTCTTTTTCTCCTGCTGTTGAACTTCTCTTAAATCATTTTCTCTTGTCCCATTAGGATAAAATGCATGGGTATCTTCTATATTCTTGTTGCCCTAATAAGATACTGGATTAGATCTGCACACAATACCGTATTTTCCTTGTAAATAATTCTTTTTAAATTGGTTTCAAGATTTTTCCTATGATTCTTTTAGAAACACAGAAAATGCAACTGGTATTTATATTTGCTTTTAATGGCAATAAAACAGCTTTTAGATTATTTTTTTAAGCATCAGTAAATAAATGCCAGTTGTTACTATTACGTATAGAACCAGGTACGTCATAATAATAAAAGTTGTCCACCTTAAAGAATTGGTAAATTCTCTGTCCCTATTACTATATCAGGAAAATGTGGTATCTGGAACTGTCATAAACTTCTCTTTCAACACTGATTCTAGTAATTCGCTCTTGTGTTTGTTACGTCTCTTACTAAGTTGTTCAACTCTTCTTGTCTTCAGCAGTGTGTGCTGAGAAATTACCTGTATTAGAATTTTCTGTTAACCTTGTCTTATTGTACCTTGATGATTCACACCTGCAGAAGTACCATTTATCATAGTGATTCTTTTGTTTACCCCATATCATAGAAATCTATTTTCCGTTTCCATTCATTTACAAATTATTTACATTTGCATATTTATTACTACACTGAGTTGCAGCTTACCCTTGGGCCCAACAGACTCAAAATCTGAGGTTGTCGAGCTAACGGGTCCCTATTTGCATCTTATCTAAAAAAAACTTTATCTTCACTTTCATCATATTTACTTATCTTCCTAAAGCATTTGGCTCTTACTTTGCCCAAAACGTTCCCAATTTCAATTAAATGTTTCCTAGTCTTTACACTCATTATCTTCATTGCTTGAATTTCTTATGGTAAGCTTGCCCATTGTTTTTTAGCTATCTTCTCCCTAAGCACATCTTCACATTCTAAAAGTATATGCCATTCTTTATCCTTTTGGTAACACAATGGGCATTTCTCCAGATCCCTCCCTCTTCCCAAGCCTTTCAGTTTTAGCACTTCTGTTCTGGCCCATACAAAGCCTTCTCTTGCTGCTTTATCACAAATATGTTTTTTTCCCTGCTCATACATTTGAAACAATTTTTCTATTCTGACTGTGTAATGTTTTGGATCCTAATTTACAAAGTACACTGATAGCATAATTAATTTATGCAATGATCAATGTCTAAGAAATTCGCTATTCACACTCCATACCGTAAAGCTCTAGTTATGTCCTCAACAGCATGCTGCACAAAAAAAAGCAACAATGAATTTGCTAAGACTCTGCCTAAAATGTAGATGATATCATTACCTTCCCCCTTTTCTCCCCACCTGCAGTGCGTGATTTCATTTAGCAGAATTATATGAGCTAGTGAAAGAGACAACAGCCAAGAACAGTTGTATAGTTACTTTCCTGGAATGCAACTGTCAGTGTCAATGAATATGGGTGGTGGTGAAAATTATACTGCAGAACCTCTGTTTGTGGAACATTTTTATCTGAACTTTCCAAATATGATAATTAACTACAATATTTTTAACAGGCTTTTACTCGCATTAAATCTGAATCCACAGTATTTCGGGCTTCTACTGTATACTGTCCAATATATAAGAATATAAAATTTCATAAAAATGGTACGTGTTCTGTGAGAACTGTTATTTTCAAAATCTGCACCTCTGCTTCCATATCATCAAAACTGGGAAAGTGTCGCAGGATGTACAGTGTTATAATTAACAGCGAGTGTTGTAGCTGTACTTTTAATTAAAGTCAACAACCCAGAAGTGTTCATCAATAATTTAGATTATTTTTTAATTTGTTTATAGACTTATACAATTTTCAAGCATTGTCAAGAAGCATAAAATATTAACATTTCATCTATTCCAGTGTTTCTCAAAGTGTGGTCCGCAGATCCCTCGGGCTCTGCGAGTGGATGACAGGGGGTCTATGAGGGGGTCCATTAAGTCAAGTTATAATGTTGAATTAAAACAGTAGAAAGCGTAGAATTGTATTTACTGAGTCACTTATTTGCTCTTTGCCGAACTGCATACGCTTTACTTAACATAACAAAAACTTCAGAAATATCTTAAGTAATTATTTAAATTACAATTATAAATGTCAACCAAAAGTCAAGTGCTTCATATAAATTGAGTTGCCAAACTGGGGGTCCATGAACAAGTTGTTAGATGATAAGGGGGTCCTTGATGCATAAGAGTTTGAGAAACACTGATCTATTCTATATAGGCACTGCAGTACTAGGTACATTTTTAGTCTTCTTTGAAATACATTGCCTCTTAGAGCTTTAATATCACTTGGCAACTTATAGAATATTCTACCCATAATAAGGGGATCCTTTTTAGTGGTTCATTTACTAATATTATCTCAATAAAGGTATAAGATTATACAACAGACTACCAGAAGATATTAAACAAATGAAGAGCCTTATACATTTTAAAAAGGGAGTAAAACTCTTTTTACTGCAACATTCATTTTATTCTGTAAGTGAGTTTTTAAATGTTAATTAGTGATTGCAAATAATGGCAATAGCCAGTAATGTAATTTTTATTCTATGACGTGTGTGATATCAATCGATAGGACAAAATAAATTGAATTGAATTAAATCATGAAGTAGAGTAAACTCCACATTTGTGAACAATTACTTTTATATAGCATTTCTCTATGGTCTTTATATAGTTTATATTTATTTGCTTTTTCTACTTTAGACTTTTGTTGGATCCTGTATCTGTTACAGTTTTTAGTCTTATGTAACTTTTTATATTTATCTTTGTATCTTGAACTGACGTGTCCTACAACATATGTATTATGTTCCAAAGGATGAAATATAGTAATTATTTAACGATCTGGTATTATATATATGGCTGTCTTTAATATGCACAGAGTGTGACTTACTAATTACAAACATAATTACTTTATATACATATAATGAATGATATGACAGTTAATATATTAGCTTCTACAGAGGTTTGTCTACAGGATTCTGTGGTGTTTAAATTACAGTGTGATCCATATGAACCTGAACCATTTCAATAGGCCATAACTTTTGAACCAATAATAGGACACACGTGCAACTTTGGGAGAATATAATACACAATTGGGAGATTACATTACACTATTTAAATATCAGAGAAAATGTTGGAAGTGTTCTCCACCAGCATCTATACATGTTTACACTTGTCTGACCCTATTCTCTGAAGTTTTACGGAGAGTATCCTCGCCAATGTTACTTATTTCGGTCCAAATGGATTCCTTGAGAACACCAATTGTCCATGGCCTATTCTTGTACACTCTATCATTTAGATATCGCCACAAGAAAAAACACAGTGAGTTTAGGTCAGGGAATCTGGGGGGCCACAGACCTTTTGAGATTATTCGATTATTATCGAAGAAACTGGTTACAAGTTTCATGGTGTTATTAGATGTATGGCATGTTGCTCCATCTTGCTGGAAATAACCTCTCAATTCGATATCATCTCAATAAAACAAGAGAATATGATGAGACGAGTGCAAACATGTGATGCTGGTGAAGGACACTTCCAACATTTTCTCTGAGATGTAAATAGTGTAATGTAATCTCCCAATTGTGTGTCATATTCTCTTAAAGTTGCAAGTGTGTCCTATTATTGGTTCAAACGTTATGGCCTATTGAAATGGTTCAGGTTTATATGGATCACACTATATAAATACATCTTATACACCTTTTTTGTATTATTAACAACCTGTTCATATTTACCATACATGTGCTACCCCAGATTTCAATCCCATATTGTAGATGTGAGTATATTAATCCATAATATACTAACTTTATGTACAAGAAACAAACCAGTCACATGCAGGACTTGCATACGACAGCCAATAACCTACCCAAAAAAGAGTCCATTGCAATGGCATAGTATTATTTAATTCACTTCCAGCATATATAAAGAAAGTGAAAACTAATAAAAATAAATTCAAGGTAGCACTAGAAAGACACCTTAATACTCATACTTTGTATACCGAGGAAGATTTCATTTATAGTAAAAATTGAGCTGTAATTTAACTACAAAAAATAGCTTTATAATACAAAATATAAGTATTTTAGTTACCATTACAAAATATTTTGTAAATATTTTAAATGTAAGCATCAATTTCTAGTTTTTACTTCTTAGATAATCTAGTTAAAATGTACAATTTACAAATTGTGCTCAGGATATGTAGTTTAGACATAATATACATCCTATGTTAGACTTTGCTAACTCACTATAGGATCCATAGATTGTGTGATATGAAGGAAAAGTACTGTGTATATTTGTATAGTTGCTTCACTGTTGTTACCTTTAATGTTGTCTTTCTATATGTAAATTATAATTTTATGGCCGTGTTTGTATAAAGTTCAGCCAATATGAACATGTGTCAAGATAACATTAAACAAGCTTGCATAATATTATGTCGTTTTATTATGAATGGTCTCTAGCCATTAAACTTTATCAGTGGGACATTTCCATTTAGTGTATCTCTCACAGCTCACTCATTTAGCTATTCTAGCATTTGTCTATACTTTGAATGCAAAATAATTTTTTAGAATGTCTGCATAGATGTAAATGAAATGGGTGCCATGATGTTCAGATGAATACATAACATTATTTGTAGTGTTTTCCACTTCGTCACTTATGTTTTAATTTTTTGAGGGACTAGTTTTGTAGCAGTTCTTCTATTTTCATTCTTGAAGGTCCAACTGTCAACTATGTTGTCTGCGGTCTTTTCTTTGGTGGTGGATCTATGAACTCAAATTATCCACTGTAGAAACCAGGAAGTACTATTTTAATGATGGGTTAAGTAGCACTCTACAGTGATGTCATTAAATATGAAGGAGAGAGAAATGGAGCAGGACTCAGCTCTTTTTTCCATTGCATCCCACAAAAATTGTTTCCAACTTACAAACCTTGTGATATTGCATATATTGCATATTGCAATTGTGATATTGCATCTTATGTGAAGCTACAAATATCAAGACACATACACACACACACACACACACACACACACACACACACACACACACACACACACACACACACACACACACACACACACACACACATACAAAAGCTAAATACTCTCTAAACTTAAGAAATATATAAATTCATTTGAAATAAAACAAATGAAATCTTAAGTCCGAATGTATTTATTGTGCATATGCCAATTGCTGCCAACATTGTTCTCCCAGTCACACTGCTCTTTGTTGGGATCATTAAAAAAACTCAATAAATGAACTGGCAAAAGTTTTCACCAATCATAATTGTAACTAAACTATTATTTAAACTAATGTTTTAACTAAATCACAGGGTAAATCTCATGGATATCCTGGATCAGTTCGTGAAATGGATCAGCTTTTCTTTTTTACAGTCTTGTCACCATAGGTACTCTGCTAAATGCATATCCATTTGATTCTGTCGTATACTACCCACTGAGAGGTGATGTCGGAGATATCGCCAGTGCTACTCTGTGTTGCTACTGTGAACATTTGTTCTCGAGTCCTTGAAATGAAGTTTGTGATTTACAGTTAGTTGAGCTGCACGAGTATCTAGTTTCCTTCCGTGCAGCGGTCAGAATGATACTTCCTCCATATAATTTTACATTTGTCGATCTGTACAACATGGATGGTACTGCATATTTCGCTCCAGTTGCAATATCAAATGTTTATGTGCAATAATGACAAACTGTTTTATTTGTTGTCCATTGATATGCACACTCCTGACAATAACCAAACCAATTGGAGATTATTCTGTGGCTTATACTTGCGTCTCCAGTTAAACAATGGATAACTGTTTGTAAGAGAAGGAGTGGGTGAGCTTAACTAAAAGTATTTAGGCAGGTGGCAACCTAGAGTTCTCAAACCAATTTTTCTTTGCCATGAACTCTAAGAACAGTTCATGGCCTTGCCTACATGGAAACATATTTCACTCTGATTTGTTTCCTAAAGGGGTTAAGGTTGATATTACAGTAGCATTTTTACTCAATGAAACAATGGTTCAAGATGGACATTATTAATGAAACTAGCTATAGCTGCACTTAGAAAAACTTTCTATGGGATGTAATCAAAAGAATATCCGCAGGACTCTTACCCTATTGCAATATTGCATTGGCTGATTGGTCTTGAAATTATTACCTAATACTGTTATTTTTTTATTTTTTATTTATTTATCTGCCATAGGAGTCAATCAGACTCATGGCATCGTCAAAAATACAGTTTATGTACAATAATTTTCAAAAATATAAATATGAATTACAGTATAGGTGAAAATGTTACAAATTAATATAAAGTGTAATACAATAGTACATTTTAAAAATACATACAGTAAAATAAAATTTATTATTACAATTTTATATTTAAAAATTAACTTATGCTAAAAGGTAAAAGTTTTAATAATATATGTTGCACTGATTGCCTAAACCTTCTGTATTTCCTTTTACACAAAATCTGTATAAAAACAACACTAATTTAATATTATTTGAAGCAAAAGGTTAGAAACAGTAATGTATTTAACATTTGAAAGTAATGAGTCGGTAATTCAAACACAAACATCACTTAAATTACCCTTACTTGGACATGTTTCAGAGAATGTTTCGTCCCCATCGTCAGCAGTGATGTATTTAACATTTGAAAGTAATGAGTCGGTAATTCAAACACAAACATCACTTAAATTACCCTTACTTGGACATGTTTCAAAGAACGGTTCGTCCCCATCGTCAGCAGTGATGTATTTAACATTTGAGAGTATTGAGTCGATAATTCAAACACAAACATCACTTAAATTACCCTTACTTGGACATGTTTCAGAGAACGGTTCGTCCCCATCGTCAGCAGTGATGTATTTAACATTTGAGAGTAATGAGTCGATAATTCAAACACAAACATCACTTAAATTATCCTTACTTGGACATGTTTCGGAGAACGGTTTGTCCCCATCATCAGCAGTTTCATTACTTTCAAAAACTAATTTAATATTTTATTTAACTGCTTAAGTATTCCACAAGTGTATAAAATCTGCCATTTATACAGAACTTCTTTAACTCTCTTTTAAATCTATTTGTCACTTGTATACCTTTTATTTCCTCTGGCAGTTTATTGTACAAGTAACAAGCTGCAAAACTGGGTTTGGATTTGTACAGTTCAATCCTGTGAGCTACAACATGAAAGTTATTGATTTCCCTAGTTTCATAATTATGTATTTGACTATTTGTTTTATAGAATTTACCTTGTGTTATTAAACTTCTCATTCAAGGATCTGATCTTTATCCTTCTCATTTCCACATTTACTTTCTGAGTGCTTTCCAGCATATTTTTTATAATCTCTGAGATAAATAGGAAATCAATTGATTAAATACCAGCAGGTTGTACACATATTTGCAATGAACAAAATTGTGGACAAAATATTATTGGGAAATAAGAATGAAGTACCTACACATTGTAAAATAATTGAAATAATTAAGTTATTGAGTTGCAAGGCATGAACATTTTAAATATAATGTGTTGTGGATATGAAAGGGACTCTTCATCAATCACTATGCTAAATATGCACTGCTAAATGTACATGAAAAGTGTTCCTAATGTTGGAGAAAGGTAAATACTTTAATAGATAAGTATATTACTTAGAAAACAAAAATAAGCAATAAAACCAAATTGTTTTAAAAGTGTTCATTATATGGAATTTGATGTATGAAACAGTATTTAACTTTTAGATTGCATGTTGTGCACCTGAAGTTAAAGCTCAAACATGCTCAGCACAGCAAAACACTACACTCCCAATTTAATGCTATTCCATTTATTACACCCTATCTGTAAAGTTCCTGGATGTTATATTTGCTGTGTAGTTTACCCTCTATTATACTTCTTAGTCCCACTATTAGTGCTGTTGTTTTTTAATAAAAAATCATCAGTAAAGATATGTGTTGTAAAAGGTATATAAATACATAATGCAAAATGTGTTATTCTTAAAAGTATTATGAGAGAATCATTTATGTGGCTATACTGAGCCGTCATTGTAGCTGGAATGTGTTATTCGAAAACACGTCCAGTCCACCCCATCGTCACCTTTTCTTGAAAGGAATTTGCACTTTAAAAGGGCTCGCTTTTAAGTTTGTTTCCTTTGTTTTTCTTTGAATTTTGTGCAATATGTAGTGAGTTGTAGTTCAGATACAAAATGTTTCTATGTAAGTATGAAATTACAAATTTCACCCTAAATCAAAAGGATTTTCTGAATCTCTAGGAATTTCCTTCTGTAGTCTACGAACTGGACATAGCCTTTTCTGCTTCCAGCAGTTGGCTTGATAGATTCAAGCAAAGGCACGGCATAGTGCATTCTGCAAATCAGTGATGAATCAGAAACGGTTAAGGACAGCAATATTTCATAGTATGACTACAAGGCAGTCACTAACTGAATTTTTCCTTAAAAACATGATATTCGTTTTCAAGAGTTCTGCACCCAAGTGTTAGACATGATGCACATATATTTTCTCAGAACATTCTTAAAGAATTATTTATTTATTTATTTATTTATTTATTTATTTATTTATTTAGCATTTAATTTCTGTACAGAAATATTTGCTTTTTCAAGATACAGTACAAACAATACAAACTAGAAATTCAGAAAATACAGAATTAATTCTACATGCAATAATCAGATTAAATTGTATCAATGTCAACAAATACAGAAAACTTACATGAATTGTCAACCATTAGTATCATAAAATTATTCTTATGTAATCATTTACTCTACTTAATCTGGTACCTAAAATATTCAAAGAACTCTTGAGTACTATAGAAGCACTGATTTATTAAAAATGATTTCACATCTCTTCTGAATCTTTTCTTATCATTGTTTTCGATTTTCTTTAAGATTAAGTTATACATGTGAACCCCTTTATGAAGTACTGAGTTAAGTTTTTTATTTGATCTTGATCCCAGTATATGTAATTTAGCACCATTCCTAGTATAATGTTCATGAATAGTGTTATTTGTTTGAAAATATTGTATGTTGTTGTTTATAAAGCATACGGTTTCTAAGATATACAGACATGGCAGAGTTAGTATATTATTTTCCTTAAAATATTTCATACAATGAGTCCTTTTGCTTAGATTAAACATTCTTCTTATTATTTTCTTTTGTGTTACAAATAAATCTTTTATTTCGGTAGCTGATCCCCAGATAAAGATACCATATGCAAGATCAGACTGCACATATGAATAGTAAATCAGCATTAATGTTTGTGTATTACAAATTTTCCTTAGCACTGATATTATGTAGTGGGCTTTATTAATTTTTGCAGTAATATACTGAATATGCGGCTTCCAGGTTAAAAATTTGTCAATAATTACCCCCAAAAATTTTGTTTCATTGGTATATTGTATTACCTCATTGCCAAAAGCGATTACAGGAGCTATATTAGCTTCATTTCTATTTGATAGTGAAATATGCATACTTTGTGTCTTTTTAATATTAAGTAGTAATTTATTATTAGTTAGCCAATGCATCATATTTGTCATCACAGTATTAGCATAATGTTGCAATTCAGAATTATTGCACCAAGGCGGCCCGGGTTCGATCCCAGGCGACCGCAAAGTGAGATTTGTGGTGGACAACACGGCGCTGGGGCGGGTTTTCTCCGGGACCTCCGGTTTCCCCCGCCATCTCATTCCACCGGTGCTCCATCTTCATCTCATTTATCATCAGTGTCACCGCCTGCGGTGCCGTATGTAGTAAAAGCGGGCGTTAAACACTACACATTTCACATTTCAGAATTATTGCAGCCTTTGATAATTATATTAGTGTCGTCAGCATATAGAATAGTTTCTGCATGGGGAATATTAAGTGGAAGGTCATTAATATATACTAGAAAAAGCAGTGGTCCCAGGATAGAACCCTGTGGAACCCCACATCTCACAATTTCAATATTGGAATTAATATTATGACCATTTAATTCATTATTAACTACAGTATACTGTCTTCTACCCTCAAGGTAGGATTCAAACCAATCATGAGATACCCCTCTTATACCATAGGCTTCAAGTTTGGATAATAGAATATTATGGTCAACCGAATCAAATGCCTTAGACAAATCCATAAAAATCCCAATAGTATAATTATTTGCATCAAACCCTTCTAATGTTTGTTTCATAAAGGAGTATAGTGCATTAGAAATTGGTTTATTTTTCCTAAATCCATTTTGTTTATCACTGAATACATATTTTTCAAGAAAAGGAGATATCCTGTTGAACATAACAGTTTCCAAGATTTTTGAAAACCCCGATTGAACTGAGATAGGTCTATAATTATCAACATTTTTTGTATCTCCCTTCTTAAATACTGGTATACAGTCAAATGCCTTAGTTAAATCAAATATTACTGTACCTATCTCTAAGTTACTTTCCAGTTTTACTATTATTTCATGAATAATTTCATTTAGAGCAGTTATGGTAGGTAACCCTTTTCTAAAACCATATAGCTGCTTCTATATAATGTTTTTCTAATTAAAGAAATGCATAAGTCTACTATATATAAATCTCCCGAATAGCTAAATCCGAAGTCAATGTGATGGGATGATAATTATTTATGTGTTTTTAACTCCTTTTTTGAATAAGGAGCAGCATAACTGTCTGCTCATTTGCCTGGAGTTTGTGTGTTTTTTAATAACTGCCATGATACTGGATGAAATAATGCATAAAAGATTGCCTGTGTTACCTCAAACTAGATGGAAATTTAATTCTCGCGGTGTAAGCACTTTGATAGCAGATTAGAGCTTACTGTCGTTACAGGCAAAATAGTAGAAAATAGAAACATTAGATCAGACCTCTGCCTCATATATCGGTAGCTATTTAGCACTTCCAATTCAAATTCTGATTCAAATGTCAAGCTTTTTACGCTATTTCCCCCCTAATTATCGTTTAAAATTTTTCGTAAGTCCCTATAGTACAGAGTGGAGCGTGGAAACTTCCTATTTTGAAAATGAAATGAAACGCAGTACATGTTTCATTCACCTTAGTTATTATTTTCCGCCTACCATACAACATTTGACTTCACACAGTTTTAAACACAATGTATTTTAAATGTCACCGTCCATTGTAAATACGTTGATTAAGTAGATTTCGAAAGTTTTGAACCACCCACAAATTAATACCTTTCAAGTATATGGACCGGGATATTGTCGATTTTGGTTTGGATGTTGTTTCGTAGGTCTTCCAGTGTGTTGGGACGATCTTGGTAAACTAAGGACCTGAGATAACCCCACAGGAAGTAATCAGGAGGGGCTAAATCAGGCGACCACACAGGCAGGGTCCTGTGTTCCCTTCGCAGGGAGAGCAGTCGTTCGCGGAAGGCTGCTCCCAAAACACCCATGGAAACCCTGGATGTGTGGGCTGTGGCACCATATTGTTGAAACCACACGTTGTCCAGATCGATTTCTTGGAGAGCAGTTACGAAGAAATGTCGAATCATTGTTACATAACGGTCTGAATTGACGGTAACAGCACAAGTTTTTTCTTGAAACAAGTATAGTCCAATGATGGCTGCTCTTGATATGACACACCGATCTGAGTGAAGAGGCCTCGCATAATGTTCTTTGGGATTTGTTACACTCCAATACTCCAATGTTATGTTAATTGACACAGCCACTGAGGTGTAAATGTACCTCGTCAGAGAACACATCTGCGTTATTCGACAAGGTATCAAGAAGTTGCTCACATGATGTTTGCCGGGTTACATAATCCTATTCAGACAGTTGTTGGACCCCAATCATTTTGTACGGGTGAAAATGGAGATTATAGTGAAGAATTCTACGAAGAGAATAGGACCATCCCAAGGGCAACTGCATGTTTACGTGCAGAACACTTGGGTGACTGCAGAATGGACACACTAACTCTATCCACATGTTCAGGTGTTCAAACGGTCTTCGGAGGTCCTTTCCTTCCTCTGGAGACACTCCCAGCTTCTCTGAAGGCATCCGCCCACATTAAAAGACATTTCCGATCAGGAGGAATATCGAAGTGGCGATGAAAGGCACGTTGCACCGCATTCACTAACCGGCCGTTAGAAAAGTACGCCTGCACGGCAAAAACGCGCTGCTGTCTCGACCAAAAGCATGTTTGCGACTGAGACGGGCGGGAACACAAATATTCTATTCTGCCCCTTCCATTGAACCTCCCCCCACACCCTCCCCTACCCAAGAACCTCAGTAAAAAATGTTCAAAGCAGTAAGTTTTCACGCCCCACACTGTACAAAATCAAATGCTTCACTTCAAATTGTCAAATAATTGGTTTCTGCAACTAGGTTTACAATGTTTTATTAGGCAAAAAAAGTTCCTCAGAAGAGTAGGTAGAGTCAAACATGTGTAATATGTGAGCACTCATCTGTGTAGATAAGCGCGGAAATCTAGACTGAGAAAAGTTTTTAAAAATCGGTCAGGTTTCTTCTATGAAAAAAGAAATCCTTCATATCCCGATCTTACTGCAAATCGGTAAGTTACAATTGAAATTCTATAGTAGCATTCTCTAAGTCTACGTTGAAAGGAGTGACATAATGGGAAACATGAATCTCCATATTTTCTAGCTCTTAGAATCGCAATCCCAATTTTCTGCGTAGGTCATTCGTACGTTGGTATATTGCACAAGCTCTGCAAATCTCAAATTTTAGAAGCTGATGATGGCTTTGGAAAGCTTGATATATTTTTCTTGATTAATTGGTTTTCTAATAATGCAATTTTGCGTTTGAACGCCAGTACAGAGTTAATGAGTTGTGTAATAATTTGTCCTTCTCCTTGGAGAGAACGGTTGAGGTGCTCTGCTACATCTGCAAGGAATGTCAAATCACAAATCCACTTTGAACCATGGACTTCGGGACAGGCATACATTTTTCTTCTAAAAATAACCCTGTTTCCTCCCTTAACTCACAGTACCTTTCCGGTAACACACTTCGGGTTAACACACTCACTTCACAATAATAAGGTAAGTCGCCAAATTCATTATTACATTCTCGAGAAACGTTTTAAATTTGAGTGACGTAGTCCTTTTGACCTAATGAAATGAGCGATTTTGACAACACTCATCGCATTACTCCGTTTGATATGTTATACAAATAAATTCACCTTGGAGATTATGCAGTGAATTACGCTTTTGATTAATACCAAAACCCTTTGCCTTATCTCTGACACGGTCTATTAGACCAAGTATCTAAAGATATAAGTTTATTCCAGTAAAACGTAATCTGATTTAAAACTACCTCAACGTGTTAGATAAAATTTGCACCAGTTAAAACGGTCATTGGAACCAAATCCAAAATTTATTTCCTGATCTGGAGATTTAAATCAAGCCTTCGGAAAAAGTACTCATTACGCTGTACCAAGTATCGCTTTCGTCTAATTCAGGGTCTGCAAGATGAGCACCTGAGTTCGAAATGTTGTACCCCTACAGTCGCTCCTTACTTTTTCCTTCTATCTGGCTCATAAACAAACAGATGACGTGTGATACAGTGGTGGTCATTCGGGTTTTAGATGAAACGACTAATTGGACGTAATCACATGCATACACTTTCGAACCAAAGTTTGGATAAGAAAGCACGTAAGGGTTAATATCACTAGAGAATTTGAGTGAAGGATGTAGCGATGTCAGACAGCTCATATATTGGAAAAATACCTCTCACCACTTTACTGACCTAAGCAGATAAAGCACTTCTGTAGAATTAACATCTTTAATACCTGTGTTTTCTTTTGTTATTAGTATTGCTAATTCTCTTATGTTGCTAAAGGCATTTAGCTTCTATACTCTATTCTCAAAAGTTAACGTGACACCTTATCTCAAAAGTGCATTGAAATTATTTATAATGCACATTGTTAGATTGTGGCGTAGACTTAATAACACTCTCCTAATTTACACGATTGGTATCCTTTCTGCTTTATTTTCAAATGTTAGTGTTTTAATGTCCGGCTGCAAATTAGGTGAACTTAAGAATAACACACATTGAGGATATTCATCCAACAAGCTACTGTAAGTCTACAAATTTCGCTCAAAGTACAAAAAGCACTCTGTGAAATCAGCCACTTTGCACAACATATTTTCTTTTTTGTCTGCGCTATAAACTTCAGCATGAGCGGCATAAAAGGTCTCCTTAGGGACTGTGCTTTACGATCGTGAAGAACAAAGGAATTTGTTTTCCAGGTCCCAATTAAACATTCACCATTTGCTCATATTGCCCGTGGAATCCACCACTGAACTGACAAGACGCCAGGTGACTATAACCGGTTTGGCCTCTCTACCTGTATCTATGGAGTAGTGGGTAAAAGGGGGACGGTAAGCCCACACTTACAGTGTTTTCTTTAACTTCCTGATCTAATACTAGAGAGTAACAAATGAATGCCTTAGATCTCTCCAGTAAACTGCTGTTCAACATTGCTGGCCAGATTGGCACAATTCGCAAAATAATAGAAGAAGATAAACTAATAACTATACACTTTGGTATTGTTCAGGACAAAGTTCATGAGTAGACTATTTTAGCCAAATTGCCATCTTTAAATTGTCTAAACTTTTTAGCAATTTCAAGTGATTTTGAAAGCTAAGGCGTACAGCCGATTCACCAAATTTCTGATCCACATTATTGTCAGTAGTTATGGTGTCTTTTAGCTTCTCTATCGTTTCTCGTTTATAACCATCGCATTCAATGGTAAGAATACCGTAGTGTCGTTGACAATGTCACGGTATCTTAACATATGCCAATCAGTAGTAACCAGTAGTAACAACGGTAAACATAGAATAGTATAGCGAACTTGGGTAAAGTCACTTATCAATGTTTTATGATACAAAAGTTAGCAGAAAACTGTTTTATTATATTACATTCATATTTTACCTCTAATCATTGATTTCTAAAGTTCATTGCATTTCCGATTAAAAGTTATATATTCTACGACTATAAGAGAGATCTGCTTGTCTTGGGAAAGCTAAAAAGTTCTTGAGTGTATTGGTGCTGCGATGTGATTTTTTTTTATTTAAGACGAATATAGTACGCGTTTTACGAAGTAACCCATTTTCTACATTATCATTAAAAAGACAAGTTGAGATTAATACACATAGTTTGTCTCCTGATCTTCAAATAAATATAGGAGGAATACAAAAGGTTAACCGGTTAATCGTGTAAGAATTAATTCGAATGTTTGCAGGAAAAATAAATGCTTCTGCGGATGTGAAGTCAAGTATGCTGTATTCTACGTTTTGGTTGGTGGTAATACCGGACAGATATTTAATTCATGCTTATCGAAACAGTAACGTACATAAGGGAGTACCATAAGTTAATATATTGTTCGGTAATCTCTGAATGTTCTCGGACCAAAATGGCCTCTCCATCTACAACTCCTTACACCTCACACATTCACTCACTATAAAAGTTCAAGTAACTTCAAATTTGCTTGAGAAAAAGTCGCCAAACTTCTGAATTCAAAGAATGTAATGAGTTACGCGTTGATATTGCACGTTGCGCTTAATAGCAGTCGATATGCAGTGAAGGGAAACCATTACTGTTGTACACCACATGGAATCAGATGCGTTTGCACGCTCAGCGTTTCCACCTCGTTATCCCTACTTTTTACATACTACCCTCTCCGTCGCACAATATCCTATAACCAGGACGTATTTAAGGGGGGTCCAGGGGGTCCGGACCCCCCAAATGAATTACATTTCAAACTTTTAATAAATAGTTGAAATAAAGTTTAGTTTAAAATAAATAGAAAGAGTTTGAAGTTTATTCAAGCTTCTCATCTTAACGTCTCTATTCCCTGTCAGGCGAACATAAAGTTATTTAAAAGATAAACCAAAAGTTACTGTACAGCAGCTGTAGAACTCGTTAAAATACACAAATAATGCCAATTACAATAATGTATTGCAAAGTTAACCAATTCCGATATATTATAATTTGTTGATTAGAATTATCATATACTTACTTAAAGGTATGTAATTTTTAACTTCTAAGTTCCTATTCCCTTTTACATTCAAGGAGAACTAATACTTCAAATGCATCAATCAGTGGTTCACTTTTTAAATATCTGATTACTGCTTATATCACTTTATCCCAGGTATAAGAACAAAAAATGTGCAATTAATGCTTTTCTAAAGACTTTATCCAAAGAAAAAAGACAAAAACAAAAACAAACTTTTCAAAGAATAATTTGTAGAAGCTTGGGTGGAGAGAGTCATGCGAATATAATATATTACATCTGATTTTATTTTTTACTAACATGATAAAAACACATCCCTAATTAACTACTTATTAAAAGCAAATAATTCAACGTAGATTTTTGGACCCCCCCCCCAGAAACTGACTTCTAAATACGTGCCTGCCCAGAACATGAAGGTCTCTTTGGGCTAGACGTAAGTGAGTCCAAATTGAATTTCCCAAACCTTTGTATTGATACAGTTGTTGAAATCAGGATTGGAACTAGCATATTAGTATATTACGTATATGTTTCAAATGCTACATTTTTAAATATATTTTATCAATTACCTATTATTGCAATTCATTTGAATTGCCAGTGGTTCATCCATAGGTATAGTTGTCAGTGTCACGTATTGCATGAACAGGCAATTCGTCATTGTACTATTTTAATCGTCCGAGACTTGCAAATTTATAACGAAGGCTCCAATCGCGTTCTATATCTTTCCAAAAGACGCCGTGTTGTGTTTATTTGCATGTCTCGCGTAGTTTTATAAGTTTTGTTCTGTTGTTTTGTCTATTTCTTCGTGAATAAGTCGTTCAGCGCCGGTCAGCATATATGCATTGTTTCTGTTTGCAACACCTCCTCATATATTTGACCACATTAACTAAATAGGATTATATAGGTAGTGGTGAGAGGAAAGGCTGATTACTTCGTGTTCCAGTTCAGTTGCAAGTTGATCCAGCTGTTACACTTTTTCCAGGTTTTTAAACGGAAGCGCAACTGAATGAAGCCAAGAGAGAGCCAAGAGCGAGAACAAGTCGTCCGGGTGCTCCCGGACGGTGGGCAGAGCGCCACGGTACCTATCCGCTGAGCGGATTTACCCGTGCGATCTTACAGAATTGGTCTTTTCTCCAAAGCTTGGCTGTCTTTGTTAACTGATGGACCTGATTCTAACTCTGCTAGTGCTTCTGGTGGCGGGATGAGCTTCCAGGTAGGAGGCCAGTGCCCTAAGCCACCACGCTAGGAGCGGCCTGCGTTGCAGAGTCCGTCCAGTGTGACGGGGCCAGGAGCCAGAGGTCGGGTGGTTGGGGACCATTTAGGTTGTAGTTCGCATATGGGTCACATAGGGGGACCTGACTGCCGGGGGTCAGTCGACAGGCCAAATCCAGCCCTAGTGTGGCCGGGAGAGAGTATAGTGCTGTAGGGATGAGAGGCTGGTCTCACAACCCAAGGGCGTCCTTGGGGGGGGCGGTAGCTCTTTCTCCTCCTGGGTACACGATGGTCATATTACCCTAGTGTGTTAACTAGGTGGTCGGGATGGGATGTAATTCTGGCATACAATGTGCGCAGGCGTTCACGCACAACGTTCTCAACGTGAGGTATGCCAGAATGGGTGTGTAGGATATGTGATGGAAATATACGTTCGGTATCGTAGATCATCCTAAGCGCCCTGTTCTGCACGGCCTGCAGTCTGCGAATGGTGGTACGAGCCACCGATCCCCAGACCTCGCATCCATACAGGATCAGGGGCGGGATGATCGCACGATACACCCGTAGTTTCAGGCGAGTGGGCATGGTCGATCGGAATATGGGGTACAACTGCCTGAGCGCTGCATGGCCGAGGCTGATTTTTTCAGGGACATGTGGGGTGAAGGTGAGGCCGCGGTCCAGTCGGACACCCAGGTATTTGGCAGATCGAACCCGAGTATCCTTCTCTGCCTCAACCGCAGGTCTCCTTCCTGGCGCCAGTGGAGGACCTTCCCCAGCAGAAGGGCAGAACTCTTCTGTGGGCTGATGGCCATCCTCCACCTTTCAATCCACGTGCCGATGGCTCGGAGTGATCGTTGCAGCGGAGGGAGGCAGTAGTGGACGTTTTTGTTCTGTGCCAAGATGAGGACGTCGTCAGCATATTGGCACAGATCAATGCGAGGCTCTGTTGGGAAGTCAGACATGTAGGCAGCAAAGAGTAACGGTGACAGTACACTGCTTCCCGGGACTCCCGCCGCTATGGGTCTGACGGAGGAGAGTTTGCCTTCGACCCGCACCCTGAAGGTTCGATCCCGGAGGAAACTACTGATCAGGGTGAGGTATGGGGAGGGGAGTTGTGCTTCCTTGAACTTGTACAGCAGGCCCTGGTGCCACGTTGTGGCGAAGGCCTTGTCCACGTCCAGAAGCACCCCGATGGTTTTGAGGTTGTCCCAATCGCAGTAGCTGCAGGGTCGTGGAGTGGCCCCGACGGAACCCGAACTGGTGATCCGGTAGGAGATGCCTTTCCATGAAGAGAGTGGTCAAACGGGCCAGGAGCAATCACTCAAAACCCTTTAAGACGATTGGGAGAAGACTGATGGACCGGTAGCTGGAAGGGAAGCGTGGATCTTTGCCGGGCTTTAAAATGCAGACCACTCTCGCCTGCTTCCAACAAGGTGGAAAGTGGCGGAGGTAAAGGCATGCATTGTAAATCCGCGTCAAGTGTATCACAGTTCTTTTGGGAAGGTTTCGGAGCATGAGTGCCGTGACACCCTCATGCCCCGGGGATTTATTTGGTTTGAGGCTTCGGATTTGGGTTGCCACCTGTCTGGGGATGACAATGGGGATGTGGATCACGTCGCGTGGCGGAGGGGGGGGGGTCCTCATAGAGGTATTCCACTGCCTCCTCCCCGAGTTCGGTGAACTCATCGTCTTGTGGGTCTTCCCGTGGCTCGAATTGAGATTCTAGATAGTCTGCGAAACTTGCGGCCCTCTCTTGGGGCTCAAAGGCGAGTCGAGTATTCTGCGCCAAATACTTCAACTAGTTATTGAATGCACAGTTTAACGTGTACATGAGGAATTTAGACGCAAATAGGTGCGTCTATATAAATAATATCGTTTTATCGACAAATCTGAATTTCTAAAAAAATATGGACATGTGGAGTTTCTGCACCAAGCGATTCAGTTACGCAATGACCAATAAAAGTTTACAGAATTAATACAAATTTAGCGCCTTACACTTAATGTAATGCAGCCAAATTGATTTCCATAATGCTTAAGCGGTGTACTGGCCGTGTTATGTTTTGGCGTATGGCAGGTGGTGCAATTTCTGACATAGTCTGTACAACATGCTTATTTTATCACTGCCCCCAGATGTGAAAGTCGCCTTTTTAAACTTTGTTTAGGTTCAACGTTCTTAAACCGATTAGGTAATATCTGACGATGGATGATCGGACAATAGAATAGGTAATTACCTACCTGGATAATATTTGACGATTAATGAAATGGGTGATACTCAAATAAGTCTGTAGGCAATAGAACTTAGATTTATTAGAGATTGATCTATCAGGATAAGGGGAAACCCAGGAATAAAATGTGTCCAAATAACCCAACCTCACTGAGATTTTAACAAGTTAAATCATATAGGACAATTAATAAAATGTTGCTCAAATGAGCCTAGAATCAAAAGAGCTTGGTGTTATCCGTCATTTATTTTTCAGAGTAAGAGAAAACTCGGAAAAAACTCATCTCAGTAGTTCTCATCGAGATTCGAACTCGAGACTTCTTGAATATGAGGTGGACACGTTACCCCATACTACAGAGTAAGCACTTGATTAACATCCTATATATACTTATATGTTGCATGTTGAATCTGTGGTCTGGTATGATTAGTAGTGTCACTGTGTGGCATTGTTATGCTGCCGCG
Source organism: Mantis religiosa (assembly GCA_030765055.1). NCBI lineage: Eukaryota > Metazoa > Arthropoda > Insecta > Mantodea > Mantidae > Mantis > Mantis religiosa. The sequence continues at coordinate 106,827,971 of CM060959.1, forward strand.
ACAATCCGGAGCCGGGCGCGTGGGCAGGAGAATAAGAGACAGAGAGAGGCTCAAGAGCGTTCGGTCCATTGTTGCCGAGAAGTTTCTTGGAAGGTCTGCGGCTTTCTAGATACAATGGCTGGAGGTGTAAATACCCCGCAAGGTGTTAGAGCGGCAGTTATTTGTTGGTTATTGCGACAGTCGACGATTGAAGTGAATCGCAGTGATTTGTTTCATTTGTTTTCGTGTGGCGGAGCACCGAGCCAGCCTTGAAGACAGCTGATTGTTAATTTCAGTTTTTTACTGCAGCAAAAGTTGTTTTAAATTTCTGTCCATCTTTGTAGTGTATCCGTTAACGTGTGTGCCTCACATTCAAGAGTTCCCGAGTTCGAATTTCGGTCGGGGCAGGTTATCTGGTTAAGATTCTTTTTTCTCCCGATGTTTTCCCTTATCCTGAAAGACGAATGTCGGTTAATGCTAAGCTCTATGTAACCTGGGCTTATTCGACCACCATTTCATTCATTGTCCGGTATGACTTAACGTCGGAGGACGTAAAACAAAAATAAAAGCTGGCAAAATCCACAGATGGGTGAAAGTCTGTTACAGTAGTCCCGCATTTTTATGTTGAAATCAGAGGTGTGCAAATTTCCACAAAGAATCGACACTTGCTAACTAGGAAATATAATAAAACTGTATAATGCGAATAACAATAATATATTCCTCCCGCTTATATTTGAAGATACCGACAGAGTCACGGGCGAAAATCAATTGACAGTTCATCGACTGGATAGTGACCTACTAGACCCAAAAGTACTTGTATTATAGATAACATGGTTTAATAACGCAATGAAATTAAATAGCTTGTCATTCATAAGATAGCTTGTGTAAACGTAATAACGCAATGAAATTAAATAGCTTGTCATTCACAAGATAGCTTATGTAAATGTTGTGTACTATGTGTTCTCTAAGGCTTCACCCTGCATTTGACTGGGATGTTTCCTACCACTGGAAAACATAGAAAATGCTTGTAGCCAAATTTTAATGCAGTGAAAGTGCATTGCACTAAGTGAAGTAAAATTTGGGTGATGCATTCAGTCAAATTTTCACTAATTTGTAAGTGTTTTTTTCCCCCTATGCGTTCCTCATTAACTGTACCTGCGGTAGAAGATCTTTGTGGTTCGCCTGAGCTGGTCTGAGGGTTGAGATTAATCTCACGTACCAGCCTGGGTGGTTCACTTGTCTAGGCGCTGGTCTTCTATTTGAAGGTCGCGAGTTCAAATGGCCCAGGCCGATGGTTTCTAAGCGTGCTTAAAAGCGATAGTCCCATATCTGCAGTTGTACTGGCATATTAAAATAAATTGCTGTAACAGAAAGTATGTAATTTTGGCACCCCGCAGTGTTCATATGATCCTGGCAATTTATATAATATTTGTATTTTTTGATCCGATTGTTGACGTGGAGAGCCATACACGAAATGTTTTTTCCAAGGACTTTCAGTTGTCGCTGACACAGTTACATTCACAGGCGCCACGTGAGCGCCACTGATATTGGCAGTTTAACTGGTGCCAAGAACATTTTGTTTTTATTTCCTTTTCAAAAAAGTTATACTTCCCTTTAAGGTTATTGAAAGAATACATAGCTCATAAAGTTGCATTTATTTAACATATGTCCTTGCAACTTTCCTGCTAACGCCGAAGGACGTATAATTTAACTCTCGATTGTCAAATAATATTTATGTTATAACTATTACCTATTATTAGCCCTATAAAGGCATTTGCATGGTATAAATAAATACGCATGCTACGATTTCCAAGAATTCTAGTAAAGATGTAAATAAGAATATTGAACTTTAAACTTGATTAAATTTCTTAAATTGCCTTGCAGTTTTGTAATTCAAAGTTATTGCCTCAATATGGAGATAAGATATGCAGTTGAGTAATGTCACATTACTTCCGGAATGAACGAAGGTCGACTGCTGAAGTTCCGTGAGGTTCCGTCCTTTACACGTTGGCTATGGACGACAGTCTGCTAGAAAGCAGTATGTGATGTTAAAATGGTATATAAATTTCGTTGTTATTTATTGTCTGAAGGACATAAACATGACTTTGGAATCTACATCAAAACTTGAAGGAAGAACGTTGCGTGCTGCCGAATTAACACTTGAATAATTAATTCCTCAGCCGGTTTGAAACATGCATAGTGGGAGTGACTGGCAAGGTAACTTGACACGAGTTTTGTGTTATGAGACTGTGTTGTGCCTCGTACTTTTGATGGTTATAGTTGAAACCCAGTTATATCAGTGTTAATTGTGGTTTCTTCTTGGGCTCGTGTGAAACGCGAATTGCCGGTGTCAGGTATAATTTTAGAACTTCTCACACCATTGGTTATTTGGGCTATCTGGCACAGTGCAAATTATTCGTTGAATAGTAAATGATACTGAAATTTTATTCAGCATAGACAGAGATCATATCTCAGCTTATTAACATTGTAACTGTCAATATAATGCTTTTTGTAAGTAATTGTGTTTAAAGTGATTATAGGTTATATAAATATGTTTTAGCATATAAATAAGGAGTTGAAAGTATTTCTGTTTGTTGTTAGGGACAACTTGGAATTAACGACATGGTGCTGCATCTAGAGAATTGAAGTTCACTGTGAAAATGGCCACTGTGAAATTAAGCATACAGGATAAAAAGGACTTGGACAAATTTACTAAGTTTTTAGCGCTGAAGGCAGCGCAGATTATCGTGCAGTCAAGATTAGGAGAAAAAGTGCACACCAAATGTAAACCACATTCATCTGGTACTGATTGGGTAAGTTTTTTTGTATAATAAAGTAAAACGTTTGGAACATGTACACAGTATAACTATACTATTTGAACTATTGCAGTACTTGCAGTTTTTGAGATTGAAATAGAACTGTCAAAGCTGCTAATGTAGAACTGAAAACTTGAGACATACGGAGTCTTGCACTGCTGTATTTTTCATACACAAAACCCTGGGTGTGCAATTCCATAATTTAATTACTTCTATTTAGTGTAATCTCTTTTGGGATAATGTGGGACAGAAGATGCACGAATAATTAAAAATCACGTACAATCGAAAAACTTAAATATAATTGTGTTAATTTACAACCTACATATGTAAATAAGAAAGTTCTTGAAAGATTGTTTTCAAACATATTCTTGTTCAGAGTTTTATTCAGCTGCTATGAAAAGTGCTGGGGGCTTGTTTATTTCTTAAAGTAGTCATGTTGGTATGTCTGAATTGCCTTCTAGAGTGTCTGTTTCTTCTGGGGGAGTTGTTTTCATACAAATCAGTTGACACGGTCAACTACTGGACATTTTTAAATTAATTAGAATTGCCTGGACTACTACCTTGCAAATTAAAAGTGGATCAGTTGTGATCATGCTGTGTAACAGTAACCAACCACGACTGTGCAGTGGAACAAGACTAACTGTGAAAAAGCTAATTGATAACATCATTAAGGGAGAGTGCAAAGGAGAGAATAATCGATGAGCGTATTCCAATTATTCCAACAGATTTATCTTTTTATTTTAAGAGTCTACAATTTCCCATGTGCCTGGCCTTTGCGGTGACCATAAATAAATTGCAAGGACACTCGGAAGTTTGCAGAATCAACTTGGAGTTTTCCTGTTTCTCTCATGGTCAATTATATGTTGTATGTTCGCGCGTCGTTAAACCATCATTATATATTTATGCACCACAAAAAAGAGACGAAAACGTTTAAATTTAGTTTAAATTGAGTAACTTAATTGTAACTGTCTTGTATTTAAACTTCACCCCCAATTACAGAATAAATAACTAATCTGAATTTATTTTTTTATATAGATAAATTCAGACAACTTTTATTGGTGGTACAAAGTTAGCTGGGTCAGCTATTGTTTTATAATTTTGTGTGTTTATGCATTCTGTTATTATGTATGTCAGACTACTTCAATCTGGAGGCAAGCTCTGGGAGGGAAGAGGAACACACAGCAATAGTGAGACAGTTGATTGTTACACTTTCGATTGGGTCACAGAAGGTATGCAAATAAAAAATAACACTCCTTACCTTCCATGACCCATCAACATTTGTCGTTCATCTATCTCACTATTGCTATCTCTTTTTTCTTCCCTCCCAGACATTTGCATCAGGATTGAAGTAGTCTTGACATACAGTGTAGCTCATGATATGATACTTGTGTGTCAGCGGTTTTAACTTGCTATTATGTGATGACTATTTTGTGGTTTTTCTTGTGTAATTAGCACAAGCTGATAATTAGCACAAGCAATTACTGATAATTTTATGATTATTCAATGGAAATTGTTTTTACACCAGAATAAATATTTGGATTTCAGGTGAGTAAAATGTATTTACAAAACAGTGAAACTTGAAGGTAGCAGTGGACTAGTTATGTGGATGTGTTACATTTGTTTGTAAATCTTTCACATTGTAACTTAATACAGTGTACTGTATTATGTTTGCATATTTCTACCCTTTCTGAGTGAGGGTCATTGACTGTTACACCATGCATTCTGGATGTTACATTGTTCCAGTGCTTGTATGTTTCATTTCCAATGGCAGCTGTTAACCTTTTAGCCTAAAGCTAAATTAACACATATTTACTTGCAGATTTGCAGAAAGACAAACTTTATAATAAAAGTATGCTTCCCTTATTGCTAAATTTTATTACAGCATGCACCTTGATAATTGTGGCCTGATGCAAGGGGTGGGAGAGTTGTTATGCAATTTTTAACACTGATGGTGTGGCTAACTGGTAATAGTCTGGCATGAACTTGAGGAGCAGTTTCCCCCTACCTACGTAGCGTAGGCTTGAATATCTTTCTGAAATATAAGCATTCCACTGACTTTGATACCGCTGTCATAATTCCACTGATGATGGTTCAGCATCTATCATAGCTGTTCAAAGGAATGAAAATGCATTTAAAAGGACTTTAAGAAGAGATGTAAATACTTAACGGTAATAACCCACCCAACATTGTTCTTTAAGACAGCTTCTTAGCTAGTGAATTCACCAAAATATGTGAAACAAGTACTCTTTTTAATATTGCACATGTTCAAAGGAAACTGCAAATGTATGGGAGGGATTCATGTTACATTAGTGTAATCTTTGAAAATAGAATGTTTACTTCTAACATTCTCGCATATATGAATTAAACTTTATGTATCTTTAAGATTAAGATTTAGTTAGAGCAGTTAAGCTTTGCTGTCACTTCCTTTACAGTGCAATTTCATCACACCAATTTTTATATATGCATATACAACCTAAACAAACCAAAGGACTCTTGTCAGTTATATTTGTTTTGGCCTGACAGCCTCCATTCACCTCACACTTGTTATTCGTTTCTGTTTTACTTTGATTTTGTGTAGGAGAGTTATGCATTAAAATTCCATATTTTACAGTCTATAAGACACTTTTCTTTGTGAAATTCATCCAAAATTTTAGTGTGTCTTGATACTCAGAACTGAAATTAAAACGTCCAATGTTTTATTTAAAATTGCCTCATGTCTTAAAACTTGCTGTATGTTTGGTGTCATAGGAAACCCTAAAAAAAGAAATTGGGCAAGTAAACGACTATGTTAAGAGTACTGTTCACTTTAAAATACATAGTTCCTTTTTAAACTAAATTTGGATAACTTTTCAAGTGATAAACTACTTCTGAAATTGATTCAAGCATCTCAAATCTCAGATTATGTATTTACTTACTAAATTATATTTAATTTATGTAGAAATGCTAAGTGATACTATGTAATATGCACTATGTATTACTTTTGTATTTTCATCTTAACTTTATGTTTTTATCTATTTATTATTAAAACTTGTATATTTGTATATGAATGTTTATTCATTAACCAAATGTTTTAATTGTATTGTTTAAATTCAATGAACCTGACATTTCTGTATTGTAAATCATATAGAAAATAAAATTGAATTTTATTAAATTTATCACTTAGGAGGAGACATATGTCTGTGGACACTTGCATGCATCCACAGATGCAAAACAAAGAACAAAAACTTTAATTTTTAAAGTTTGCAAATGATATATTAAAGGCCGAATAATCACATTCTCAAATTCAAATAATAAAAATGTTACTGTATATAATGAAGAATCATATTTATGAAATCAACCATAATGGAGGAGTAATGTTCACCAGAGTAAAACCACAAAAAAATTAAATGGAACCAAAAGGTACATGAGCTATATTAGAATAAACATATACATTGACGTCGGTAAGAATCATCATTTGGGAATATCAGTATTTTCGGCTCTTCTTTCTAAATGTGATGCTGGCAATTTCTTCCAAGTCCTTCGCACTTTCATACAACTATGATGTTTAATATGATTTCTTTACTTTTTAGTGCAATTTCGTGCTGGTGGAGCATTCTTTTAACGTTGCTGAAGTCATAATTTAATTATTCATTTATTTACTTACGGCATATGTAGCTATACTAAAAAATTCAGTGCAGCCAAACTATCCTTGTTTCTCCACTGAATGCAATGCTGCCAATGGTCTTACTTGTCCCTAAATTACACTATCTAGCAAACTAACTACAAAAATGCAAGATATCTATTAGTATCAGTGGTAGCAACAAAAGTGCCATATATCACCATTTATGCACCTGCAGAAAAGCTTGAGGTACTTGCAGTCCCGTCTCTTGATGGGCTGCAGGGCGGCATTGCATTTGGAACACAACATCCATGTCCTCTACAAACCCTTGTTGAATAATACTTGAAGGCAGGCCTCCTCATTATTAAAATAAAAGGACAAGACCATTTTACTGATTTGTCAAGCCATTTCCCAATTTTAAACAACGTACTGAATGAATCTTAAATATTCAAAGAATGCACAGAACGAACAGGCTTCACCTCTAACAGTACAATAGGTACTTCTGCTGGACAACAAGCCTACTTTTGTAAAGCAATAAAACCTGAGACATAGTATTATCCAAAACTGGCCTGTGCTAAATGCATTCACATGTCTTTCTGCACCAGTGTTGCACAGATATCTAGGTCATTTTTACAGAGGTTGGCTATAAGTGTTAACATCTTTCTCATGTTGGCTACAAAGTTAGGACCTGCAAGTTGTCTGCTTGCGCATGCGTATATGCGTACCTCGGGACTTCGAAAATATTCTCATGTCACACAAAAGAAAGTTTCTCTGTATTTTCTGCTATAATGTACCAAATAAGTAATTAATTTGCAGTTCCTCCTCAATAATACTGAAGAAATAAATTTAAAAAAAATGTGTAACCTTGACAGATTGAGTGGAAGGAAGCCAGCGTGTCACGGTTCATCAGTAGAGTAGTATTTAGTATTCTTCATTTAAACAATTGCATTTATAGCATTTAAATAATAACTTTTCGTGCTCCTAACATCGGTTTTAGAAAAAGTACAAAATTATAATAAATTGTATTATCAATATTTTAATGCCAATTTTTGGAATGTTCACAGTGAAGCAAAATCCTTAGTTTAATAATCAACTACTTTATTCTTTTTGTGTCTTGTTAGGATGTGCATTGCAAACATTTTCATTGCAATGAGGTGAGGAATGCAGACAAGGATTTGTGAAACATCCTAAAAGTGAGAAGCAATTGAGGAATATTGTGCCATGACTTCACTATATGTTAGACCTTAAAATTAAAACATTTTATTCTGGATATGGAAGTTATATTTGTACTTATAATAATCTATCCTTTGCAGTTCAACTTAGCCATTCGAGACCTACCAGAAGTTCTTGCAGAAGCAAAGAGGGCACTTTGTGGAGAAGTAGTGACTGCTCGTCTCCCACTGTGTGTGGAAATCTCTTTGAGGACTGTTGAAGGAGATACCATGATGTTAGAGACTTGGTGTTTAGGTGTTTTACCAGAACAGTGTGATCCTTCTGTACGTGTAACATATACTGTTTATAACCGTATGGGAATTTTATTAAAGTCATTAGTGTCAGTCACGCGGGTAACACCAGCCTATAAGTTATCCAGAAGACAAGGTCCAGACTCATATGTAATTTGCTACAGGATTTACATGGGAGAGCCACAGCTACACAACTTAGGTATAGTATATGCTGCTGTTTTGATACATTATACTTTGTAGTGTAGTAAATAAATTTGTTTATCTGAGCTAGGTGGGACTGGAGATAATCCAGAATCCAGATAAACAAAAATCTTTATAATTCAAAACAAGTTATTAAGTGAGTGAAACTTTTAATATGATAGCAAAATTGGGTTTATGCAAAACCAGAGGGGAAAAAATTGTAACCTGTCCACTTGGAAGTCTTAAGATCACTATCAGCATCCAGCATGAAAACAGGAAGTCAGCTGCACACTTTAGTTTTGTTCTGTGTTTGAAGCATGCAGTTAATAACTATCTCTATGCTACTTTCTGTGTCATTAATACAACTGTATACATTCTCATATTTGTCATAGACTATGTATATTTTAATAGTATAAAATTAAGCAAAATTCAATCCATATACATTCGAAATCTAGGTCCAGACAACCTAGGTTCTTGTTTACATTAATTATGACGTAGTAAATTCAGTTTATTGATCAGTCATTAGGTAAATACATAATTTACAATAGACTGTCACTTACAGCTAAGTATGTGCATTATTTCTAAAATTTTGTCCATATATTATTCTTGTCCAGCTCTTTAAATTCATGCATAACATATAAAGGATTTTCTAGTGGCCATGCATAAGCTCTCTTCTTAAATTCTTGAAGACTGAGTTACATATTCTGTTTGGTAGCGCCTTAAAAAGCTTTATACCTAACAGTTTATAACATTTACTTGTCTTGCTTAGTCTATGATATGGCATATCGAATCTGTTTGTTTTTTGTATTGTAATTATGTATTTCTTTTCTTGCACTGTGATTATGCATATTTTCCTTTACATGTACCAGTACATCATAGATATATAAATTTACAATTGTAGGAATCTTTAGTTTTACAAAGAGTATTTCACAATGATCTGTTACTTTATGGTTAAAGGTAGATTTATCTATACATAATCACACAAATGTCTTAAAACATTATTCAGTATGTACCATACTTTTCAGACTATAAGATGCAGTGATGAGTTTGTTATGAAACATTTGAAATAAAAATTATGTTATTCTCTATTATTTGCATCTTTGCTGTCTACCATTTTATTTAATGGAACGTTAAAAGTTAAGGGAACTTTGTCCGTGTTTCTAGCTTGACCTACTTCGAGTTGAAATTTCTTCTTGCATTAATGATAAATTAATGAAGTGCCAGAATTGTACATTCATATTCGGTTGACATCTTTTGCACAATTCTTGCACAAGTGCGCTTAGAAAGTCCTTCTCTCTTCATAAATTGGTAGCACCAAGGCAGAGATCCTGCAGCCCACCTCAGCATAGATGGTAGTGTGTCTTCCTAATGTTCAAGCGGTCCCGAGTTCGAATCTCGGTCAGGTTGAGTAGTTATCTGGATAAGGTTTTTTCCAGGATTTTCCCGTAACCTGATAGATGAGTGTCGGATAACTTAAAGCTTCATGAACCCTGGACTCAATTGAGTATCATTTCACCCATTTCATTTATCGTCTGACATGACTTAACGTTGGAGGACGTATATTCCCCCCCCCCCCCCCCCCAAAAAAAAAAGCGAGAGAGAGAGATCCTGCAAAATCAGTAATGTTGTTTGCAAAGGCGTGTTTTCTTACTTCACAATCATTTTTGTAGACACTGTGATGCCATTATTCGCATGGTCTGTCACCTAATTCTTTAATTCTATTTCTAACTGCGGTCACTTTGCTGCATGTATACAAAAACAATGTTTGTCTTCTCCCAATTTCATCAATTGATTGTCCTGTTTCTGCCACTCACAGATCATTATCTCAATTTATGGGGGCCCAAAATGCCTTTCTGCTGCCCTATTATATGCTCCTTTGCATATTGCACAACTTTTAATTTGAATGCATTCTATGAGAATCTGCTTTTTAGGCAGCATTATATGCAGACACAAGAGCTTAGAAAAATTCACAACTTTATGTTGCTTTCACAACAGTACATTTGCTACTGGCAACTGCATAAAAGAAAGGGGCTGTGAGAGAATATTTTTCTTGCTATTTCATTCTTTAACCCTTTATAAGGCAAAACTTTTGCTATTATGTTCGTCAAGGCTCATATTCTTCTAATGGTGCTATAAGCTATATTGAACCTTGAACCTCAATTAGGTAGCAAATATACAGTCCACAAGGCTTACATTCTTTTGCTAATAATTCAGTTATGTTGAAATTACTGATTAATTTAGCTGGTTTTCACATGTGAAGTTTAGACCATAAGAAGCAGTTACATTTTAGACAGTATTTTACAACAGAAAAAGTGTGTTTTATGTTCTGAAGAATACGTAAGTATTACAACAATTTGGTGTAGTAATAGGTGGATAAATTGCTTGTACCTGGCTTTTAAATTGATTCAGAAAATTGGAGTCACCAGAAATGTGTCAGAAAGCAAGAAATGCCTAAGCTTTTCTCACTCCTTTGCTTTTGCCTCACTCACATGTATCATGCCAATGTTATCAGGTGACATAGTCAGTTTTTACTTTCTCTACCACATATCCTTAGCAAGTAGAGGAATTGCTCAAAACTTTGACATAAGAATTTCACTGCAAATTCATGCTTTGAAGTCCTCAGAAACCAAAAAGAAAACCCATAATTTTATAAAAAATGTCATTTTTTTGTTCAAAAATGGCACTTAATTTTGTATTGTATTGATTGGAAACCATATGTTTAATTTACATGACCAATAAAATGTATTTTGAATTACAACTTTAGTGTAATTGGTTCACTGTGACAGCTAGACAAAATTTTACTGCACAAAAAGTGAGCGATATGTTAAAGCAGTTTATATCAAATAACAATTTTTGTAATATCACTTCTGAGATTTTTTTTATTAGTTTGAGTTTTTAGATATTGTAATAAACTGGAGATGTCAGATGGTTAGAAAGAATGTATGAAGCGGTCGTTGAAGCCAGAACAATGTATGCAGTGGAGGTATGGGGCACATCAGAGATAAGTACAAAATTAGACCAAATGCACGGATTGTTTTGCAAAGAACTACTAGGGCTGCCAAAATCGGCACCAACAGAAGAGGCATTGCTAGAACTAGGTAAAACAAAAAGGAGGGGAATAATAATAGAGAGAATATTGAAATTCTGGTATAAGTGTATTAAACGGCAGAAAGGGGAATTATTGAATTTGCACTTGAAGCAACAGAAAAGCATTAAGAACACAAATAGTTGGTGGTTGGAATTGGAAAGAATGGTATCGCAGATAGGCATGGGGGATTTATGGAGAGCAGTGAAGTCAAATCATAGCGGTGTTTGGAAGGAAGTAAGAACCAGAGTACAAGACATAGGCAAAAGATATGGGAAAGTATAAAAGAAAAGAAAACTTTGAAATTTTATAAGCAATTAAAGACAGAATGGGGTAGGGAAAAATATATAGATCAATGTGGCAAAACTGGAAGAGAAGCATATCATGGATGAGAGTAGGAATAATATCTAAAAGGGTTGAGAAATAACGAGGTGGGGATATGTAAATTTTGTGTAGATGAAGAGAGCACTGTTCATTACCTGATAGAATGTAAGGAGTTAACAAATTACAGGAGAAAAATATGGGATAAGAAATGGGACAGTGTAAGTAAAGAGATATTAGCGGTACGCATGCTAACGGGGATGGGAGAAAAGAAAAATAGATGTATAGGAGAATTCTTTTATAGGATAAGAGAGAAGTGGATTAGGATAAAAGCTGTGAAGGTCAAGAAGAAATGACACCAAGCTGCTCAGGAAAACCAAAGGCTTATAGCCAGGGGACCTGGGTCAGTAAGTAAATCTTAGGGTTAGCAATTTCATGTATTTGTACAGATGTATAATAATAATAATAATAATAATAATAATACTTTATTATCACCTTATGTTTTACAAGCATTGTTGAAAACAGGCAAGTCGTCAATTATATACAATTAAAGTTGCTGTATATTTTGATATACATACAGATATTAGAAGAAACTAAAACTTATGTGATGTTATTCTAAATGTATAATGTCTTGTACGTCTAATGCAATGTGTAGGTATTAGTCATAAGTATTGTAAAATAAGAAACTAGTATTCAAACGATAAACTCTGAAGTTGTAGCCTTAGTTTAGAAATTCATCAAGTGAATAAAAAACATTGTTAATTAAATATGATTTCAAGACAAATTTGAATTTTTTTAAGTTACTAGATACTTTAACTTCTGCTGGGAGTTTGTTATATAGTTTGGCTCCCATGTAACCAGGGGCAACTTGTCGCACAGGTGGAGTCTATGCATCATAATAGCAAAATAATTCTTGTTTCTTGTGTTGTGGTCATGAATGTCCGAATTTGTTTGCAATGTGATGTATTTTATCATATATAAAATTGTTTTGTAGATGTACAGGCTTGTCAGCGTCAGTATATTTTCCTGACGAAAGGCTTCCCTATATGAGTCTTTAGTTTTTAAATTAGACATATATCTAATTGCTCTTTTCTGTAAAGTAAAAATTTTATTTAAATTTAATTTCGAAGTATTGCCCCAGATCTCCAGACCATATGAGATGTGTGACTGAATGAGAGAGAAATAAATTATTCTAATAGTTGCTTCTGGGACATAGTTCTTTAGACACTTTAAAAGAAATAAAATTTTACGTAGTTTTAATGCTAATTGGTCAACATGGGGTGTAAAAGATAATTTTTTGTCGAGTGTGACCCCCAAGTAGTTGCACATTGTCAACACTATTTATCAATTTGCTGTCAATATTTAATTGTACAGGCGCATTCAGTGTCTTTGAGCCAAATGTTATGAGTTCACATTTTGATGCATTTATACAGCATGGTTAGTGTTAAATTTTATTGTGCTGAAATTGTAATTTATTGTACTGAAATATTGTACTTTTTTCTAATAGTGAGGTGCTGTTTGTTTTCCTCTCCTATTTCTGCTTACCCTAGTTACAGACTGGCGTATATGTACAGTGCACATCACTTCTGGCATGTATCTTCATTTGGATAATACATCCAGATTAACTTTTTTTTTTTCATTCATAGCAAGTTTGGTTATTTTTTTTTTAATTGTGGTATTACTGTTACAGGTGAAGGATATAACCAAGTACGAGTGGGTCAGCTGTGCACACCAGTGGGAACACTGCATCTTTCTGTTTCATATCGAACCAAAATGACTATTTCTCCACAACATACAGGCAGAGACAACTCTATTATGCTGAAAAGTGACCATTTTCACTCTGACCTTAGCCCAAGACATCTTAGGTATCAGCAGAGGTAATATTTTGTCTGCAGTATGATAAATGATACCATTAATTGTAACTGAACATAGTGTAATTCATGTGGCGTTATTGAGGAATTTGGGGATGGAAATGAGTTTATTATACTGGATTTCTTAGAATTGACTGACTTTGTTTTACTAAAGTATGCAGTGAATTTCTGAGTGAGGTTTATTAGAGGTATATAACAAATGTATTCTTAAAATTATAGTATTAGTTTGCTGTATTTAACTTATCTAATAGCATTTCTAAAATAAAAGTAATATTAATGCCCAATTTCAGCAACAGATGTTAAAATCGACATCAAATGTAACGTGACAATTGTCACGATGCTAACAAAGCTGTTAAATTTCTTGAATTTCACCAACCTGTTTACTGGAAATGTTAACAAACAAGTGTTAACGCCAAGACTTTTAAATATTGCGGATATAGAAGGCTATGGATGAGTCGTATTATTTTTCTGAATGTACTGCAATGCACTGTTGTTTTCATTTTTGTCTGCACACAGCTGAAAAAATGGCGGGTAAACAAAAGCAGTGAGACAAATTTCTCATCGATGGAGAAAGAACTGTTAATTGAATTGGTGACGAAGTGCAAGGATATCATGGAAAATAAGAGGATGTATGGGGTGAATGTAAAAGAGAAAGGTGTCATGTGGGAAAAAATTGGAAACGAATTTAATTCAAATGCATGTGTCACTACTAAAAGCATGAAACAACTTCATCAGTATTACGTAAATTTAAAACGAGGTGCGAAGAAGGACAAGTGACTTAAACTTTCCAAGACGAGAGGTGGACAATCCACATAATTCAGTGAATTATAAAATAGCAAAGTTATTAATACTTGAAGCAAAGGTGAGATCGGCATATTCCTTTCGACGCATGTTCTAACCTCTCTTGTACTTCCGCAGTAACCTTCATAGCAACTTGATTCGACAGTCTACCTCTGTAGAAAATTTTCTTATGATAGCTCCTCAAAATAATTTCTCCTCATAGGTCAAACTCTATTACAAATACCATTTAGACGAACTTAAATATAGCAAATTGACATCAATAGCTGCGTTCATGCCCATCATCTTGACTATTTGCAGTTGTTAAGGACTTAACAACAGAAATTTAGCTGTTAGTTTAACTAGAGATTTAACATGAGTGTTAACCTAACACTTGTTGGTGAAATTGGGCATAAGGAATATTGAAGTTGAAATGTATTCAGTTTCCTTGCAAATTTTGAATCAGCATGTTTTGTATATTAATCCATCCATTTGCCTATGCATGCCTGCATGAAGCCTGGGACTTAATTACTTGCAATACAGTAAGTCGCCACAGAAGGTTTGTATCTCATATGGTATACAAATATAAGAGCTCCTAGTGGTTTACTGGGAAAATACGTATCAGTTGGAGAATTTAGTTTCATGCTGGCATGTTGTCATGTTAGCTCATTGGTTAAGTGCAACTATACAAAGACTGGGAGATCCGTGGTTCAAATCCCACCTATGTCATTGAATTTTTCAGTCTGACTCTACCATTCGAACCTTGACTTACCATGGCTACTGTAGAAAAACAATTTCCATAAATTAATTGAAGTATGTGTTTTCGATGAGTTGAATATTTTCTGCTTAATTTTTAATTGAAATTACCCATAGCAATATCATATTTTTGTGTTATAGCAGTTTTTCGTATACTGCTGATGCATGAGTTTGAAAGTTTAATTTTACAAATGTGTCCTAGATTTGAGTCCTGCTCTCTCTATAATATATTGTCATTTTAATGTTGGGCTTCAATTTAGAGAAATGATTGTGTTTACAAGATGTGGTAGTAGATAGGGCAAATTTTAAATAAGTTGATCCCTAATACATTTTTGTTATTTTATATTTCCAAATATGTATTTCAAATTAATAATCTGCTTTATGTTCAAGAAGTCCCAAGTTCGATTCTTGGTCAGAATAAGTTATCTGGATAAGGTTTTTTCCGCAGTTTTCCCTTATCCTGAAAGAGGAATGTTGGGTAACTCTTAAGCTCTAAGAGTCATTTGAGTATCATTTCACCTGCTTCATTTATCGTCCAATATGACTTAAGTTGAAGGACATAAATTAAAAAATAATTAACAATAAAGACATATGGCTTATAACTTAATTTTTAATTTTAATTTTATATATACTATATAACAAGAATTATAATTAAAAGTATAAAAATTTGAAGAAGCATAGAAACAGTGAAGCACAAGTTAAAATAAAAGTGAATCGAGAAGATATTGACACATTGCTTCACTAACACTGTTTTTCACAGGACATGTTTCAAGAGCTGTTACTTCCATCATCAGCTGATTCTCGACTACTGCAGGTTGTAGTGGTTTCCTCTTTCTCCGTATTGTTGATATATGGCCTGATATATTTGTGAAAGATGTCCGGTGGTGGAGTTTCGAAGTTCATAATTCTATGATGGTTTTTGTTAATGTGACATTCTACGTCATAGAATTATGAACTTCGAAACTCCACCACCGGACATCTTTGACAATGACCATGATACGGAGAAAGAGGAAACCACTACAACCTGTGCTAGTTGAGACTCAGCTGAAGATGGGAGTAACAGCTCTTGAAACATGTCCTGTGAAAGACAGTGTTAGTGAAGCAATTTGTCAATATCTTCTGTATTTACTTTTATTTTAATTATAATTAAATTCAAAATGCATTTGTATACCTGACAGTTTTTTTTTTTTTTTCGAGGTATCCCTCAGTCGTTAAAGCAAACACTGGGTATTTGTATTTCACCTCAGAGCAACCTAGTGTTATTTCTTAAACTTTTCTGATATACTGTAAAAATGATAATGTTCAACAAAGCCATTTTTTTAACGAAGCCCATATTCTGTATGAATTTTGTTGGTGAATAAATTTGAATCTGAATTAGTAACAGTGATGTATTGCCTTAGTCCTTGAAACATGTCCAAGTACTTTTTTAGTTAGTGATGTATAGTGTTTCTAATCCAACTCATATTTATAGATTCAATAACAGTTTAACCTATAACAAATTTTTCCAAGATGCATTGTCAACAGGCCATAGTATATTAATTGTGATAGTATGATAATGGAAACATATTTTTTATATTGATTATAAGCATTTCAGAAACTAACACTGCTCATGTATGCTAATGTTTACAGTGAAGACAATAGTTCATCACTGAGTGATACGCTGAAAGTAGGAGCCTTTGCAGACACCTGTCGACAAACAGTAAAGCCACTGGAGCCAGATCTTGACATACCTAGTGTACCATTCAGCAGCCTACTTACTCCTCAGCAGTCATCACCTCAGTCCAATACAGTTCAACCCTCTGAACCATCAGGCGATAGCTCAACTGGCAATGAGACAGAAGATGATGGTAATGGCAATGTTACACCTCGGTGTCATTCGTCAGCAGACTCGCGGAGATCCAGTTGCTCTATGGTGTCAACAAATGAGGATTTTATTATGGTAGACTTGGTAATAATTTATTAAACAGCATCATGCTGTATCTTGGTATAATTCTTTGCACCTTTCATTGTTTTCTGCATCTTTTATAAGGCAGCCTAATTCATGCACCTGCATGTTTTGATTGCTATGCATAAATGAGTTGCAGCGTAAAACTTTAAAAAGTAAGTTACAGGGGCATGAGCACAATGGGCCTAGTGCAAAGAATACTATTTGAGATAAAATTAGATTAACACATTCTAAGATAAATTGCTAAATGATATGGGAGAAATATACTCTTAGTCTTTGTTTGTTTGTTTATGATTTAATGGCATTTTTATTTTCCTGCAGGCTTTGTTACAAATTAAAAATATTCATATTATTACATGTGTAGATTTTATTTACGTAGTGAAAGTTATATAAATCTTCACTACTTTTTCTAATTAAGACATATTGCACAATGCACAGTAAATATTTTTAGTTCCATCTAATCTATTAATGAGTGAGTATAATGTTTACAAAGGAACTTTGCTTATACATTATATTTAGGTCATAAAGATGATCTGCAAATATTACCGAGCGAGAGCCCTCAAGTTAATTGGTTGCATATTGTGACTTTGTTCAGTTTTTACTGTCATGTTTCTTTTCTTTGTACATTGAAGTATGATGACACATGCTAACAGCCTCTTTTCTACTGCTTCACTCACTTTAGTGTTATTGCTGTTATATAACTGTTATATAAGGAGCATTCAAAAAGAAATGAGCCGGAGTCCGGTATGCACAAACCGGTGACAGGATGGTAATATCGTGGCATGTGTAACGAAGTGTTGTTCTGACCACAGTGTGGAAGTTCACAGCCCGTCGCCAGAGGGTATGCGTTCCCTTCATGTGAGTATACAAAGCTAGCAGCAGCATGCAGCAATCGTCCAATGCTGCCAGTCACATAGCAAACAATGAAATCTAGGCATCAAAAGAAGAGCAAAGAGGTGTTGTTTGTTTTCTGACTGCGGAAGGAGTAGGGAGAATGGACATTCATCAACGAATGTCACAAGTGTATGTTGAACACTGCATGTCCCTTGCAAGGGTCAAGGAATGGCACAAGTGCTTCAGGGGAGGACGGGTTAGCCAATGTTGCATGTTCTGGAGCACCACACTGCATTACCGATGACATCGTCCAGCTGGTTGATGCACTCATTACCCAGGAACACTGAGTGACAGTGAAAGCCATAGCTGCTGAGGTCGGATTGAGCATTGGAAGTGTTCACACCATCATGAAGGAGCGACTGCTCTTGTGCAAAGTGTGTGCCCAATGGGTGCCCCACAGTCTTCAACCACACCAGAAAGCATGTCGAATGGCCCACTGTCTTGGTCATTTGCAGCGCTAGGCTAGGGAAGGAAATGAGTTCCTGGCACAAGTGGTAGCTGGAGATGAGTCTTGGTGTCAACACTTCGAACCAGAATCAAAACGACAAAGTATCCAGTGGAAGCATCCAGGGTCACCACCACCAAAAAAAGCCAAGGCCATCCACACAAGTGCAGGAAAGGTTGTGCTGACCTTCTTTGACCAAGATGGCCCCCTTCTGATACACTTCCTGCTGCATGGCACAACAGTGAATACCCAGCAATCTCTCACAGTCCTTGACTAACCTTCGCCAAGCGATCAAATCAAAACAACCAGGCAATCTCACCTGTGGGGTCATTCTGCTCCACAACAGTGCAAAGCCTCATATTGCCAACAGTCGTGGCACTCCTGCAGAAATTCAAATGGGAGGTTCTCAGCCAGCCTCCTTACAGTCCAGACCTCTCTCCCTGTGATTACACCATTTTTGGTCCCCTTAAAAAGTCTCTGAGGGGCAAATGATTCACCTCAGACGATGACGTCCAGCTGTACATGCGGAACTGCTTCAAATTGCAGCCCCGGGACTTTTATGAGACAGCCATTCACCACCTTGTGTCACAGTGGGACAAGTGTCTCAACAGCCAGGGCCAATACTTTTAACATACAGGTACTGGTTTTTGTAATTATGTCTCTGGTTTGTTGCTTTTTGAATGCACCTTATATAACAACTTAGCTTGTTCAACACACTGAGTAACCAGTAGTTTGCTTCATCAACATCTAAAGTATGCAAGAATGCTCACTTATAAAGAGTTGCAGGGCAGTTAATGGGAGATATGGCAAAGAAATGTGCTGTGTTGTAGTGGGCTAGGGTGTTGTGCTTTGGTTCCCTGTCTGATTGTGCCTGGGATCGTTCCCACCCCTGGGGGGGTGTAGATTTTAAGTTCTGGTTTAGGACCAGTGCCCGCTCAGTACCGTGAGGAAATTGAGGAGCTACGCAAAGTAGTCTAGAAACCCAATTTTCCAGCTGGAAGTGCTATGATGTTGACATCTCTTCCCCATATTGGTTGGATGATCATCCACCTCTGCTTTGCATGAGGGCATGAGGCCGGCTGTTGCGTTTGCAGGCTCTGGCCCACTTGTGGGCTTTTACATCATGGGTTACATTTTAGGGGAAAGAAACACCTAGAAACATCTTGTTGCCTCTTACATTGCCTCTAGGATTTACTTTAGTCTAGAATGTCCCAGGCTCTCTATGTCTCCACTAATTCCTGGTGAGAAATGAACACAATGCCATCTGCAATTAGGATATGTTGGATTTGTCACAGTATTCATTTAAATATGATATGCATCTATAGCAGATATTTAATATCATATTCTTATGTATATGGTCTCATATCTGGAAACAGTGCATAGAGTATGTGCCTTCCTTTCTGTAATAGACAGATGATTAACAAAGAGCATAGTAATAAGTTATAAACATAGTCATATTAGTGATATCTGTATCTCATTTTAAACATTACTGTCATTTTAAATGCCTATGAGGGGTGTTAAAAAAGAAACCAAACTTTCTTAATAGCATGTCAGCCAGCAGAGGGAGCACTCATAGCAGCAGGTTTAGACAGCAAACTGCAGTTTGCTGTGTTTTGCTCTGACAGTAAATGAGCTACGCTAATGAAGTGTGCTCATGTATAGGCTCCTCATTGTATTAGTGACAAATTGACAACTGAATGTGTGTGCCTGCCTTGGTAGCGTGGTGGTAGCATGTCTGCCTCACGTTCAAGAAGTCCTGAGTTTGAATCTCGGTCAGGGTGAGTTACCTGGTTAAGGTTTTCTCTGGGGTTTTCCCTTATCCTGAAAGACAAATGTTGGGTAACTCTAAGCTGTATGGATCCTGGGCTTATTTGAACATCATTTCACCCATTACATTCATCGTCCGATATGACTTAATGTTGGAGGGACGTAAATTACAACAACAACAAAATGTGTGTGTGTGTGTCTGACCTTTGAGGTTGAAAATGGGCACAATGGGTTCCGAAACTAGTCCCTCAATAATATAAAAATGTAAGTGACGAAGTGTTAAAAACCTACTACAAATGGTTTTTTAATTAATTTTGACATTCCTTTCTTGGAAGTGTTGCTATGATAAATTAAATTTAAAGGGAGTCGATTAATGACACTAAACAACACTTACTTTTAAATTTTTCTGGAACATGATTCAGAGACTTTGCCTCTATCCTCAACCGGCCATAGACTGGTTCTCATTGGTGTAATTGACGATATTTTGTCATAGGTCTCCTCTGGTGGCGGTTCAAGGAACTTGCTGAACAAATCTTTCTGGGGGGATGTCGAAATTGAATACTTTGTTCCTATTTTTTGAAATGAAGATTTGTTCCCATGTAGATAGTTCTTGTTTTCCTGATGTATATTTTAGCAGTTTTGGTTCTGGATTTATGTTGTGGTTTTTTTTCCAAAAATGTGTGGCAGCTGCTGATTTTTCTAATTGTTTATATTTTATGTTTCTAAACTGTTCCTTTGCTCTTGTTTCTAAATTTCTTTTGGTTTTTGCAATATAAATTTGACTACAGTCACTGCATTCAATTTGATATATACCAGATTTTTTGTTTGATGGAATGGCATCTTTGATGTTTGAGCAAATTAGGTTTTTTAAGGAGAAATGGTTGACTGGTGCTAGTTGAATGTTTTGTTTTTTGAAGACTTTTTTGAATTTATCATAGGCCCATGGATGGTAAGTGAATTTTTTGAAAATCATATTAGTTTCTGTAGCTGAGAGGGTTGTGGTTTCCTTTATTAGCTTCTTCTTTTTTGCCAATTTCACTTTTTTGTCTACTAATGATTTGGGAAAGTTATTTTTTTGTGCTATTTCAATTATTTTGTTGTATTCTGTTTTGTATACTTCTGCTGTGAGAGGGATGTTTACCAGTCTGTGTGCTAAACTATTGAAGATTGCCTGTTTGTGGGATCTTGGGTTATAGCCATTAGCTTTTATGTAGTTGTCTGTCTGTGTTGGTTTTCTGTAAATGCCAAAGTTTAGTCTGTTTTTATTCCTCATTATTTTTAGATCCAAAAATGGTAAATACTCATCTTTTTCTATTTCTACAGTGAACTTGATGCTTTTTTCTTGGATATTTAAAAATTTTAGTTCATCACTGATGTGTTTTTTTGGTACTATTGCAAAAATGTCATCTACATATCGTTGCCAGAGTTTGAACATCCAACTTGCCCTAAAATTTATATAGGAAAAACAAAAAGAAATATTAACATCAGAACTAAAGAACATCAGAACATATAAGAAACATTAAAAATGGTGAAACAGAAAAATCAGCAGTGGCTTTTCATTTTTTGAATACTGGACATGACATCAACTTGGAAACATCTCTAATAAAATATGTTAATCACCCCATAGACCTTTCCGTATGGGAAAAAATCTTCATTAACCCTTTCACCGATATGGACGTCATATGACGTCCAAGTTAAAATGCCCCAAACCGATATGGACGTGTATAGACGTCCTGCGCATACATGCATTTAATGCTCATGTAACGCCAATTATTTTAATCTTGCTGTTTTACAATAAATTTAAATTAGTTCTATAAGGAATGTAAACGTATCCTTAAAGGTTTCTTTTTGAATTGTACATCTCCAAATCTGGATAAACACCCAAGGGCACATCTGCAGATTCACACCCAATAATATTGGTTTCCTTGCAAACTTCTTTTTCGCAACACACTACACATTTTCGAAATGGTTACAAGTTTTTTGGGTGTGGGTGGTATACTTTTAGGAAAGTGTTTTCTCTCAAGTATGAGGGATGATGTGGTGAATTTTGCTACCCCCTAGTATAAAGAGGCCTCTGAGTATTATAATACTCAATTAGGTTACGAGCTCTTTATACGCGCAAGTACAGGTAGATGAATGTCTTTTACAGCTCTGAAAATTACTAAACAACTGTGCATAGTTACATCCAGTGGTATAAAAATACTTTTTTTTTACCATTTAACTCTTTTCCGTAAAGAGGGATTGCTGGTAATAGCTGATCCGTATCACCCATATTTGACCCGCCATTTCCCCAAACAATGGAGTAGATAACATGCCAGCTGTAGACCAGTACACGTCACTGCTACGTATGTCCTAAAGATCTCCTTCATAATCGTACAACAAATCTTCCAGATTTTCTACAGTAATATCAGAAGCCTGTACACATCATACCCAAGCTAATTTATTTGCTACATTACCGGGATAAGCCATGGTTAACATTGAAATTTAACAATTTCAAATGTGCCATACATTTAGCTCTTGATAGCTACAAGAAATCACTTTGAACAAAGAGAGAGTATAAATAACTGAAATAGAGCGAAAACTGCTGCATAAGGCTACTAGAAACCTTGGTTGAGAAACACTGTAATAACAGATGCTGACAGAGTTTTCATTCCAGTGTGTGAGTGTGTGACGCAACATATTCTCGTGATATTATCGCTTGGCATAGCATAAATAAACTAAACTTGAACCTGAGAAGTCGCTTGCGTAGCTATACATACATACTATGGCTCGTATACACACAAAACAAAGTGATTCACATATTAGGCGCGTTCGGCACAAAGAATGGCTTTTGCTACAGTGAAACAAAGTAGTGAAATTTCAACAATTTATTAATGTAGTCTCTACTTTATTGTTACTGTAGATTTATACTGCCTTTAATGAGTTTTAAACCAGTTTTTGTTTCGTTTAAATAACTTAATAAATACGGAAGATACGGAATTGTATTTATGATGCATTTTTACAGCATTTAACAATTTAAATGTCCTGTTCTGTTTATTGGGTATCCGTTTCCGGCCCCTGGAGGGTTTAAATGGCCATCGGCGAAGCGGTTAACAAAAATCGTCATAGTCATGAATTTTGAAACTCCACCACCGGACATCTTTGACAAGTACATCACGCCATCTATTGACAATACGGAGAAAGAGGAAACCACTACAACTTCACTAATCGAGTATCAGCTGATTATAGGAGCAAGAGCTCTTGAAACATGCCCTGTGAATAAGCAGTGTGAGTGAAGCAATGTGTCAATATCTTCTCGATTCACTTTTGTACGCTCTGAAATATGTTCCGGAAAAATTTAAAAGTAAGTGTTGTTTAGTGTCATTAATCGACTCCCTTTAAATTTAATTTTGACATCATTACTAAATTTCTATAATCACCCATAATCAATTAACTGTTCAGATCCATTCTTGTTGAGGATACATAATACCAATAATAAAAGTTGAATAATAATTAAATTGTTGTGAACATTCTATATAACTTAGTTCTCAATTCAAATGCAGTTTCAAATACTGACAAGTTCACATATAAATCACATGGCTTATGGTACAGGTATTAATGAGGCATTTAATAATGAGGGGGAGATATCAGAAAAATCATATATGTAATGAAAGTGAGATTGTATTGTCTGAAGGTCAGGATTTCATTCCTGAGGAATCTTATTTTTGTAAATAGAACTTCTCTTTCAGTGGAACAATTTTTAGATGAAAATCAGATCTAGGTGTAAAAGCTCCAGTCTCCATAGTGGCTGATCTGTACATAAGCTCTGTCAAAATAAGAATTATAGGACTGTATTCATAGTTATCACTTTAGTCTACACGATCTTCCAACTAACTTGGTCTGGACCATAGGCAGTCTAACTTTTTGGTATTCAGAGACAATAAAAAGCCTTGGACCAAGTAAAGACTTGGATCACCAAGGAGCAAATGTTGCATGATGTAGAAAGGTTCTACTGCGCATGCGCGGGTCTCATAGAGTGCTAAACGAACCACAGTGTACCTACAAGTTTATAAACCTCAGTGCTAGTTTCACAGCTGTTTCTTAATTATTGTAACTTTGTGGGTTCGTGAAATTAAAAGTCCAATTGCACAAACTCAAAATGTTCTTTATTTCACCGAATTACAGTTGGAACACTTTACGATTACACAGAATTACGTAATGCACACAATTACAATTTGTCAGTTCGTCTGTCACAGGTCCACTGCACGCTGACAATCACATACAACTCCTCTAATACACGTACACCGTCTTCCAGTCCATTTGCTCACTTGGCGCTCCTCACAGCTGCTCGCCAAGAACAACTCTTCTCCGGCCCGGCGCATCGCTTATATAAGACCAACTGACCTATCTAGAAGGTTCCGGGTTAGATGAAATATCCTGGATGTTCGAGAACTCAGGGGGAGGGGAAAGAGATGGCACAGTGGCCTGCGATCCCTTCAGTTGGCGCTACAAGATAAATGGGTAGGCGTGGCCGAATACTTCCCGGCTCTCACTCAGCCGTCAGTTGGCCGTGCCTGGGTGACACTGCTCCCTCCTCAAAGCTGGTCGTCCCGAACAGCACCATCGTAGCGGGCCAGGCGATCCAGGTGTACCACCAACATCTTACCTCGGGGCACCTTCTGGATGCGGTAAATCACGTCGTTAATCCTCTTCACCATCCGCTACGGTCCTTGCCATGGCTGCTGAAGCTTTGGGCAGCGTCCCTTGGTCCGGGTAGGGTGGTACAACCAGACCAGGTCACCTTGTTGGAACCCTTGGCTGTTGGCTTGCCTGTCGTATTGGGTCTTCATGCGCTCGCTCGCTTTTGGATGTTCTGGCGAGCCATCTTGTGCATGTCGTCGAGATGGTCCTCCAGGTTCTCCACATACTCGGTCTCTGCTGTTTCGCTTCCGGAGGGCTTCCAAAAGCCAGGTCACAAGGGAGGCGTAACTCTCGGCCGAACATTAAGCTGGCTGACATCATCCCAGTGGTGTCATGTGTAGACGAGCGGTAGGCCAGCAAGAACAGTGGCACCTTGACGTCCCAGTCTCGCTGGTAGCTGGCCACGACCTTCCTCAGATGTTCCTCTAAGGTCTTGATGTACCTTTCGACCATGCCATCCGACTGGTGATGTAGAGGTGTTGTGCGGGTCTTGCTAGTGTCTCCATCAGGTTGGACTCAAAATTGGTGCCCTGGTCGCTGTGGAGCTCCAACGGCACCCCAAATCGGCACAACACTTGCTCCACAAGGCAGTCTGTGATTGTCTTTGCCTCTTGGTTCGGGCTGGCATACACCTCCGGCCACTTGTTGAAGTAGTCCACGACCACCATCAGGTACTTGTTGCCTCGGTCGGACATCGGAAATGGTCCAGCTATGTTGACGGCGATCCGTTCGAATGGCGCTCCGACGTGATACTGCTGCATGCGATCCCGGCTCCTAGTCTGGGGGCCACGGCTTGCTGCGCACATGTGACATTGACGGCACCATCTCTCAGCGTCTGCTCGGAGCCTCAGCCAGTAGTAGCGCTGTCGTAGTTTGTCAATCGTCCAATTCGCTCCCAGGTGTCCTCTTGAAGTACCGGCATGCACTTCCTCCAAGACTTCCGGGGAAGTACCAACTGTTCTCTCTGCGTCTTCCCATCAGGTGATTCCCATATCCGGAACAGCACGCCCTCTCTGATCTTCAATGAGTCCCACTGGTCCCAGTACAACTTGTAGGTGGCGCTCCTTGGTGCGATAGCCTGCCAGGTTGGTCTTGTCCCTGCCTCCACTTCCCTCAAGAGTGGACCCAAGTCTGCGTCTGCCAGCTGCTCCCTCCTCAGGCATGCGCTATCCCAGCCGTCCGCAGGCACTGCCATGACTACTGGGACTGCTGCAGCACGCTCCTTCTCTTGTGCACTGGCCGCACTCTTCTAGACAGGGTCTTCAGGACATAGCGTCTGCGTTACCGTGGCTCTTCCCTCTGCGATGTTCCGAGGTGAAGTCGTATTCCTGCAGCCTCTGGACCCAACTGGATAGCGTCTTGCTGTAGTAGGCTATCACCCGCTCATGGCCGTCCTGGATCTGCAATAGGACACCTCCAATGCAATGGTCGCTGGCGTCGGTGTCCACAATAAAGGTGCCACCCAGTTGTAGGAAACCCAAAATTGGAGCACTGCACAGGGTCTTCTTCAGGTGCTGGAAAGTGTCTTGGGCATCCTCCGTCCACACATAAGGCCGGTGTTCCTCTGTCAGCCGGGTGAGGGGTTTGGCGATGTTGGAGAACCCCTTTATGAAGCTTCGGTAATAACTGCACAGCCCCAGGAAACTGCGCAACTCTTTCTTATCCTTTGGGCGAGGCCAATCTCTCACAGCATGTGTCTTCTCCGGGTCTGTGGCCACTCCGGTTGCTGAGACTATGTGGCTCAAGTAGTTAACTTCCTTGCAGAAAAGCTGGCACTTCTTTGCGTTCAGCTTCAAGTTGTTCGCCTGCAGTCTCTGTAGCACCTTACTCAGATTCTCGAGATGGTCTTCAAAAGTCTTCCCGACGATGATGTCGTCCAGGTATAGCAAGCAGGCATCGTAAGTCAGTCCTCTCTTCACTCACTCCATGAGGCGTTGGAAGTTAGCTGGTGCGTTGCAGAGGCCAAAGGGCATAACTGTGAACTGCCAGAGCCCTTGGCCTGTCGAGAATGTGGTCTCCTTGTCTCTCGGATCTAGGGCTACCTGCCAGTAGCCCGACTTCAAGTCTAGGGTCGAGAACCACTGTGCACCAGCTAACGTGTCCAGGGTGTCGTCAATCCAGGGTAAGGGGAAACAGTCCTTCCGGGTTGACAGTGTTCAACTTCCTGTAGTCTACACAGAAGTGTAGCTCGCCGTTCTTCTTTGTCACCAAGACTACAGGGGAACACCAAGGGCTGTCAGACTCTTCAATCACTCCCCTGGATCTCATGTCCTCCATCAAGTCTTGTACCGCCCCTTGCTTCGCCAGCGGAACGCATCTAGGTGGTAGCCGAATAGGCCGGGCATCCCCGGTGTCGATGCGGTGAAGCACTTTGTCCGTGTGGCCGTAGTCACTATCACCTTGGCTGAAGACACGCTGGTATCGTCTTAGCAGTTGTCGAACTTTCTCTAGCTGCTCTGCGGTCAGGTGGTCGGCTGCCCTCTGCAGTAGACCTTCTAGCCGGGGCCCCAGGTGTTGCGTCGGCACTGGCTCCTGTGTCTTGTCGATTGCTGTTACGCTCACCACGGGCTCGCACGTTCCCAACTCCGTCCCGGCCTAGACGTCGTGATCTGTGTCCGTTGGATTTAGCAGCCTCATTGGCACCTCCTCTCGGCTGGGCAGCAATGCCCTGGCTACACATAGGCCGTGTACAGGCGTCTTCTGGTCCAGCATCATGTTCCTGGTTCTCTGGCCTTCCAGTTGCGCCGTCACCACCACCTTGCTCCTCGCGGGGAAAACCACGTCTTCGTTCAAGATGACCCTGCAAATTCCAAGGCGCTCTTCGGGTTGACAGAGTATAACCTCTTCTCCGTTGAGCCGCAGGACCTTCCTGCCGACGTCGACCATCGCCTCGTGGCTCCTGAGGGCATCCAGTCCCAGAATCACCTCAGCCACCTTCGCGACGAATACCCACAGACGCACGGCACTCCGTCCCAAGGTCAGCTCCAGCAGGGCCTCCTTCTCCACAGGCAAGGTGTCGCCTGATGCCGTGACAAGCTGGTATGGTCAGCTCGGCCTCCTTGTCGGCAGACCCTTCGCCACGTCAGGTCTGATGATGGTCACGGCTGCCCCGGTGTCCACCAGCATGCGGCACGGCTTCCCTCTCACCCAACTGTCCACGATGAGGCTGTCATCCATACGCCGGCTGACGGCGCGGATTGTCACTCGAGGGGATGGTGGTGATGGCGCCGACGTGCCCCTCTCCACGACGGCCCTTACTCGTTTTCCGGCTGCTCTTCCTGATGTGGGCAATCTCTGTCCAGGTGTCCGGGCTGTCCACACCCCCAACACAGGCCACTAGGTGTTCGCCAGCATCCTTCGGCTGGTCTTCTGTCTCCGGTGTGGCGGACACTCCTCGTTCTCGACATCGGGATAGCTGTTACCTTCGCCTCCTCCATCCTTAATGCTGCCGTTAGCGCCTCGTGGATGGTTTTATAATTGCCAAGCATTAGGCGCTGACGAATCTCCGTGTCTCGTACCCCGTCAACGAATGTGTAGGCAGCTTCCCGGGATACGAACTCTGGTGGGAGGTCGACTAGGGCCTTGCTAGCCAGTTGTTCAACTGCCAGGGCGTACTCCTGCATCGTCTCCCCTGGCTGCTGTGATCTTGCCTTTAGCTGGCTGCGGTACGCTGCGGCTAAGTGGTGGTTTCCAAAACGGTTCTCCAGAGCCTTCCAGATATCCTTGGGAGCTGCCGCTGTCTGGACCGCGTTTAGGACTTCTATGGTCCGTCCCTGGAGGCTGGCTATTAGCTGCGCAGCCTCTTTCTCCGGTGACCACTTATGCCTGGTCACCGTGTCAAACCGGTGGAGGAAGACCTCAAACGTTGACGCGCCGTCATATTTCGGAGGTTTGACGCGCGCCGATGTTGTGTCGCATCCTGGTGCGTCTGTCTTCAAAGCATTCAACCTCCTGCCGACGACGTCCTCCACCATGGCGTTCAGGGACTTGACGCTGCTGTCGGCCGTTTCTTCCACCATGGATCACCTGGTTTCCGTCCAGTCGCTCTAACCCATTGAGCTATCATGGCCAACGTGCCGTCCTGACATTGAATTCTCCATTTGACTCGTGTATTTCCCCGGTAAACCACTGGTAAGTCGCCACAAAACGGTGTATTATGAATGCGAGAGCCCTTAGTGGTTTACTGGGGAAATATATGAGTCAAATGGAGAATTTAATGTCAGGACGGCACGTTGGCCATGATAGCTCAATGGGTTAGAGCGACTGGACGGAAACCAGGAGATCCGTGGTTCAAATCCCGGCCATGGCATTGTATTTTTCATGTTGACTCTGTTTATTAAAACACATATTAGAACAAGAATGGTCAGCATGATAACAGATCTTCATCTGGAAGAATAGAAACAGTATTCAATTGTGATTTTCCTCAAAGTGACCCATTGTACGAGTTTTTAGAATCACTGACAAAGCAGTCTATGGAAGGACCAGCTTCACCAAAAAAAATTCAGTCAATTTCTGGTTGGTAATGGGGGGGGGGGGGGGGGGGGGACTAGTCCCTGAAATGTGTTTGGGTAAATTTAACAGTGAGAGTTTTTTGTATTATTTACTCATTTTTTTATATTTTAATGCAATAAACTTAATTAACTTGTCTGGACAGGATTGTTATCCTTCTGGAAATTCAGTAATTCCATTAATGCCTACTCCTTACAGAAGAAGCCGTAAAATGTTTGAGGATATCTTTATACTGCTGAGTAATGTGCCATCAAACTACAACATACATAGACCATCTTCTGAGATCCAACACAACCATGAGAAATTAACTTTGAATTGAATGTACCTAGAGGTTATTGTTTAATGTAAAAAAAAAAAAAAAAAAAAAACAGGTTTGTCACATTTTCATATAAACTTAAGTATCTCAAAAATTAAAAGTATTAAAACATTTCTTGCATATTCTCCTTTTTCTGAAGTGTTTTCTCTTAGGCTGCCCCTCTCTCCCCCAATTTCCTGCCTTCACCTGTTTAACTTTATAGTAATTAATTAAGCATCTAAGCAACGGATGAAAGGGCTTATCTCTTTAGTAACTTACTGATGAATATCTGTACAAAAGGAATGTCTCGGTTACAATGGAGTAATAGCTCTTTTTGTGTTATCACATTGGAAATAATCTTTGGATGTGTGTTTGGAATTGGAGACCTTGAATGATACTTTTGAGTTATGCTAGCATCACTCACAAAAATGAATATATGTTATGGGGTTAATTGTAAAATTAGTACAGCTGTGTGGTGTTATGTGGATCACGTAATGGTTTGATGTAATTCACAGTTTTTCAAAGGAAGCTCAGCTTCACATTTTCGGCAATTTCTTGGAAGCTGATGCTTTGCCACAGGCTTGCACACACACCTGTAACGATAATTTTTGTTTGAACGAAAATGAGTTTTGTGTTCTGATCTGGCTATTAGTGGGCCATGTAATGACAATATATATATATTTAAAAAAATTGAACGGTTGCTAGGCGCAGAAAATCAATAATCTTGTTTCGTGAGGATGGAAAATGTTGTGGTGAATATAAAAGTTTTGTATAGTAACAGAAAATCAATAATCTTCAAAAAAGAGATATGTTTTGTAATGTTGATGGTGGAAATACAATGTGGGCAAGATAAAAAGTTTTAATAGTGATGAGTGGATGTGCAGGAGTGAGCAATTTTATGTAATTAATGGAAACTATTAAGGAAGTAAGAATTTATCGATATGCTGGAGGTAACCTGCAATGATTGACTAGGAAAGAAAGTTCGAGCAAAATGTAATTCAGATTATGCAATTAAAATATATATTACAAAATTGGATTTATCTAAAATTTTATTTATTTCACTCGAAACCACACCTGAAAACGAGAGATCTCATGACTCTTTAATAGACACAATAATCAAGAAACAATTCAAACTACAACAAAGTAACCCTGTTACATCTGGCTTCCCGACCGGGGTCTTCGAAACAGTCAACGTGCATCCTATCTTCAACATAGAAATCTGGTTACACACCTATAAAGTCAAATTAATTTTGTGCTTGTATGAGGGCAACATTGAAAACTTTTAGAATGCAGTGTGTTTGAAAACATGAAACTATATTTGACATCAACTTTCCAATGTTTTGCAAGTTGATTGCTGTGTAGTTTGTTTTAGTTGTCTTAAAATTTGCCAATTATCATTAAAGATTTTGTGTTCCCCAGAAATGAATTTGACCAGAGAACGTTTCAATGTTAAGATTTTAAAAGTGTCATCCTAAACCATTTAAAGATTGGGTTAGAAATAACATTTTGTGAAGAAGCCTCATCTAAGGGAACAATCTGTAAGTGGTACAGCAGATTTAAAAGATACCAGTATTTTTCTTAATGATAAATTTTGCGAAGGCTGCCCAAGAATTGCTGTTACCAATGAAAATGCTCTTCTGCCAATCTTTTGATGACTTATGAATTCACTCGACATTGGTAGGAGTCAAATCCAAAATATTGTTCGTCAAGTAGATATGTTTTTGATGGATTCCACATAAAATGACATATACTGTTTGTAACTCAGGTATAAATGACATATGTGAAAGAATTGGAATATTAAAACAATGGTATTTTTATTTCAGAAAACACCATTTGCGGGCGGAAATACCAATAGTGACTTAGGAGCATTTTATTTGGAATGCCAGAGTGCACCACAATTGAAGACTTTTTCGGAACAACCAACATTGGCAGAACAAGTGGGAGATATTACAAAGACATTAGAAGCATTTGAAACCAGTATGAGAGAATACGACGAAATGTTAAATTCTCTGTGTATCTCAGATAACAATAATTAATTTTTTTTTTTTTTATGTTTTACTGTAACAGAAGTTAGCAAAAATTGACTGGGCTTTTAATTTTATTACAGCCAATATAGTAATTTACACTTAGACCAAATGTCAAAGGAAAAGAGACGATATGTGATATTAAGTTTGCTTTCATGACTTGGAATGATAAGCAGCACAGATGCAGATGTATGCACACAGTGTAAACAGTGTCTTTTCTTATTCAAATTCAGAAAGCATTATTTATATAATTATTTTAAGATTTTTATGGAGAAAATATGACAGTTAAGAGATTTAGAGAATAATATATTTATTTATGATTTGCATATTTGAGATATTAATCTCATCATTGTTTTTTGTGTGCATGTGCATACATGCATGTTCCTGATAATTGAAGCAGTAATTGCTGTTTCAAAGCATTTTGCAGTCCTGTACCTGATATTTTACGTATTTCATGTGTATAATTAATATATAATTAAGTTATTTGAATAAATTTATGTTAGGCTTATCAATGATAATTGTTTTTTCCACAAAAGTCATGTATAGAATAGGATTGGAAAATACTCTTGCCTTTCCAATGATGTTAGGTATGTTTACTTTAGCAATATTCAGTAGTTACAGGTTGGCTATTTTCATTAACCCATTAATGCCCACCGGTCTGTTTATAGACTGTTGTTGATAGAATTTTTTTAGTTTAAACGAATTCTTAAGTCATTTTCATCATATATGTCATTAATGTTATGAGATTGTGTGAACACATTATCACTTTTTAAAAATTAGAATATTGTGTAGAGTAGCTACAAAATAAGAATGAACATGGGTTCAGCCAACGCAGTGACTGTACTGTCTTGGCTTTGCCAGTTCCACAGCAAGCGGGCGACAGAGATGGAAGATATATCTGTTTTTTTTCTCCCTGAATCCACCTAGCAAGTATCATACAGATGCTGACAGAGAAGTTTGCTTAATATTTCAGCATGTGTGTGATAACATATACAATGGTAGCATAATTTGAACCTTAAAACCTTGAACTGGAGAACAGTTTGCGTACATAGCTATTGTTCATATGCACACAAAACAAAATGACTTAAATTAGATGCATTTGACAAAAGAAGGCGTTTGCTACAGTGAAACAAAATAGTGACATTTCAGCGATTTTGAATATAGTCTAATCATGCCATATTTGTATACTGCCTGTAATGGACTTTAAACCAATTTTTGTTTTATTAAAATAATAAACACGGAAGATACGAATGTGTATTTATGAAGCATTTTTACACCATGAATCACCTGTGATTCTAATGTTGTGCATTGTGCAGAGAAATTTTAGTCTTGCAGCAACAATATCGCTTCTTTCAAGCAGAAATTTGCAACCATGATTGGTTCTATATTTGAACCCAAGGGATTTCAGAATATTATGCATAGAAGATACAGAATCCGTATATTCTATTTTATCCCTCATTAAATTGGTCAGCCTTTTGACAGTTGGATATTCACCCTTGCCATATAAATCATAAATTGTTCTACGTAAAACACACTTTTGAAAATTGTCTAAGTTGGTAGCATGTTTTTTAGCTGCACTATGTTTACATGGAGATCTAAATATGGAAACTTGTAATTTGGTAAACGGTTTGCCTTCTTTAACATGTTTGTCACAGAATGAGCACTCATGTAACAAGTTTGTAACATTAATTCTCGACTCTGAGCGAAATTTGCACTTTTGAAAATGTCTTTGACATCTGTTTGAAAAAGGAATACACTTTAACAAGAATATTTCTAACCTTCTTATGTAAAATTTTATGAGTTGTTTCGCAGTTACTACCAGGCACACCAGCACTAGGCTTGCTAAGCGGTATATTTACTAACTTTGAAAAGCACATGTGCGCTCTCAAAAGATCACTTTACTGAATGCAAGGTACAAAATGCAATTGCAGCATAGCACGTGTGTGTTTTTCTTCACTGACAGATAATTCTTTTCTTTCTAGTCAGATGCCTTATCTTTCCATATCTCCGAAATCAGATGTGCTACAAACATGGAGTTTGGACAGTAATCCTCAGAAAAAATAGCTAACTTGGGAAAAACAAAACAATTCTGTAATTAGTATCTTTAGAGCCCGCAAAGAAGTTAGCCATATTTTTCGGCAAAGCGAGCCAGTATACATGCTTAACTGTACAATGTTGCATGCACCGCATTGGCTAGTAGCGATGGATCAGCCACACCTAGCCCCGTCTTATGTTCATTCCTATTTTGTAGCTACCTTAGTTTATTAATTTCAATGGTAAGGTGTAAATGACTACAGTACCTATGAAAGTATGTTATTGTTTTCTTTCCTTATTACATTTCTCTACCAAGTTCCTGTAATACAGTAAACTGTTGATAAAGGTTCATATTGCATCAAACAAAGAACTGCAGTTGTAAATAATTCTCATAAGAAAAATATATTAGCTGAAAGACAAGTAATCTATTTATAGACCGCAGGGCACATGTGTTATCTTACATCAGTACACATAAACCTTCACGTTATGCAACAGCTACGACATTGTTACTTCTGTAATAGTAAGAAAGCATCTGTCATGCATGTTATTAGCTTTCTATAGTTTTTTTTGTTTGAAACAAAGTAAGCTGGTGCTCAACATTATTGTATATGTGTTCGTTGAAGCAGGATAACATGCAAATACATTGATTCCTAAAATAGATATGTCTTATAGTTATCTTTTCGGAGGATAGTTTTGCAATTGTGCACTAACAGAAAATGAGAACAATAATATGTAAGTCTGTTATTTTATTTATTTTTAGATTACATTCAGAGATATGGCCTCTAATAACTTTAATGTACTCAGAGCAATTACAGCAGAAGCGCTGGATATTGTAAGTGATGATAACTTTACCCATACTAATTATGATATAGTTGAAGTTGCAATTCTTGCTCCTGATCCAGACTGACGGAAGGAGGATGCTACGGTTATAGTAAATTGAAATATGTTCCAGTTGGTACACTTCATTTCTCTTCATTTTGCCTCTGAAATGGGTGATATACGAGAAACAAATGTGTCTAGGATTGAAAAGTCAACCAAAACAGAAGAAAACTTTACAACCAACCAAGATATGAAAAATGTGCACTGAAGTACACAAAAATTCCAGAAAATGACCACACTTTAAATGAAAAATGGAAAGAGATGATAAAATGTTTGAAGGATTATACACCATCTTGAGATCGGGGAAAAATTTTAAATTGTAATCTAATAATGTGTAAAATACTAAAGCTAATAACAGTGAAGCAATAAAAATATTACAGTACAATATAATAATTTGTTAAAATAAGACCTGAAGCTTTTCTGGCGACGGAATATGCTCAAGTTGTTTTCAGGAAGCAAGCCAGGTGAGAAGATGATTTGAAATGGATGTTTAGGGAGTGTGCATCTCTCCCATCATCAGGATATTTATTAAATGTTATAACCACAAATGAATCACTGGATATAACACAAACATAAACAAAGACAAAAGATTATCAAAATTTGCATTACTGAACAAAAGACTGTTTTCAGTAAATTAAATGCCAGGTAAGGAGATGGCATGAGTATAGAAAATTAATTGGGTCAAAGAAACGTAACTACTTAACTTGATTATCAAGCTGTATTGATCTAATCGTCTTCACCTGGCTTGTCTCCCGAGAACAACTTGAGCATAATAATTTGTTACAAACTTCAGATATTTTTAACAAATTGTAAATATTTCATGGTTCACAGAACTAGTTTTGCAAATATTTCACTTTTATCGTCAGCCAAGTTGTTTATTTCTTTGTTATAACAGAAATTTTGAGTGCCATAGCAGGGAATTGCATTTTCCTAGTAAACCACTAGAAAAACTGAAGTTCAAGATCACATACCCCAGTGGCGGTTTAATTTGTAAATATTTAGGTCCCAGGCTTTTAAAGGCTACTGCATTGAATTTCTCAGTTATAAATGTATGTTTTAGAATCATGTTCTGCAGGTCTTATTTTATTGTTAATAGTTTTACAGAGCAAAAGAAAATTGTATTAAAGTGTTACGTATAAGTGCGTAGCATGTATGTACAGTTAGATTAACATGAGGTGGCAGTCTGATGTGCAGTGAAGGATTAGAGAGTAGTATAGACGTGTGCTGGCTCTCTTGTGTCACTGCAAACTGACATCTGCTTACACTCTTACAGGCTTGTTTCATGTGCTATGTTCTATTGCAGACCACAATGTATTTTAGACATATTAAGTGGTTGCTTCATCTCTTAGTGGTTCCTCTGTTTCAAACTGGGTGTCATCCTCCCCATTTGAAGAATCCAGAAGCATTATCACAGTCCTCTCCCAAGTGAATTACTATTTCCTGCACTACATTCAATAATCCTTCTTTCTGTGTATATTCTACTTGTTTCCTTAGCTCCCTGCATCATTCATGCCAATGAATTCTGGCAAATTATTTTGTAGTTAATGTAGTATATTACCTTTCAGTATGCTGACCATTAATGACATTTTTAGATGTTTATGAATAAAATATGAAAATAAAGAATTAAATTAAATTTAAAGGTGAGTCAATGACTCTTAACACTTCTAAATTTCCTGGAACATGTTTCGGAGGCTACTTTCCTCCATTATCAACCAGACATTGACACATCTGCTCTAACACACAGACTGGTCAACATCCCTCTCACAAATACAATACACGTCAGAAAGATGACTTTCACATTCAAAGTTGTAGAACGAAAATCTTCAGGTCTAGTGCTATCAATAAAGGTATAAGATTATACAACAGGCTACCAGAAAATATTAAACAAATGAAGAGCCTTATACATTTTAAAAAGGGAGTAAAACTCTTTTTACTGCAACATTCATTTTATTCTGTAAATGAGTTTTTAAATGTTAATTAGTTTTAAGTGATTGTAAATAATGACAGTGGCCATTAATGTAATTTTTATGCTATGATGTGTCTGATATCAATCAAAAGAACAAAATAAATTAAATTGAATTAAATTATGAAGTAGAGTAAACTCCACATTTGTGAACAATTACTTTTATATAGCATTTCTCTATGGTCTTTATATAGTTTATATTTATTTTCTTTTTCTATCTTAGACTTTTGTTGGATCCTTTATCTGTTACATTTCTTAGTCTTATGTACTTTTTACATTTATCTTTGTATCTTGAACTGATGTGTCCTATAACATATGTATTATGTTCCAAAGGATGAAATAAATACATAGCAGAGGAATACAAAACGGAATACAAAAAATAATTGAAATAGCATAAAAAAATGACTCCCAAATCATTAGTAGACAAAAAAGTGAACTTAGCAAAAAAGAAGAAGCTACTAAAGGAAACCACAATCCTCTCAGCTACAGAAACTAAAATGACCTTCAAGAAATTCACTTACCACCCATGGGCCTTTGATAAATTCAAAAAATTCTTCAAAAAACAAAACATTCAACTAGCACCAGTCAACTATTACTGCTTAAAAAACCTAATTTACTCAAACATCAAAGAAACATCTAACAAAAAATCTGGTATATATCAAATTGAATGCTGTGACTTGAGTCAAATTTATATTGGAAAAACCAAAAGAAATTTAGAAACAAAGCAAAGGAACACTTTAGGAACATAAAATACAAACAATTAGAAAAATCAGCAGTTGCCACGCATTTTTGGAGAAAAAAAAAAAACACAACATAAATCCAGAATTTAAACTACTTAAACTCACAACAGGAAAACAAGAACTGTACATATGGGAACAAGTTTTCATCTCAAAAAAATAGAAACAAAGTATTCAATTTTGACATCCCCCAGGAAGATTTGTTCAGCAAGTTCCTCAAAGCACCACCAGAACAGACCTCCGACAAAATATTGCCAGCTACACCACAAAGAACCAGTCGATGTCCGGTTGACAATGGAGAAAAGTAGCCTCTAAAACATTTCCGGAAAATTTTAAAGTAAGTGTTATGTGTCATTCACTCACCTTTAAATTTAATTTATTACAGCAACAGTGTTTTCAACACTTCCATGAAATGAAATTATTAAAGAATTAAATGTTTTTACAAGCGCAAATCTGGAAGAAAAAAAAAAACACATGCAGTTAATGACACTAATTAACATTATGAAAAGTTCATACACTTGAATTTTATAACATAGGGATGAGCCTAAAGAACTTCAATGTTTGTTATTAATCTCTCAATGTATGCTCCTTGTAGTTAAAACTAACATTTCCTCCCCTAACATAGAAGATTAACATGTCCAATCTTCTTTGCATATTTGAGAGCTGCCATCTCATCTGTATCAAACTGTAGTCAAAGGATAATTACATTAAAGATCTAAGCGTTTCCTATACTACACAATCCTATTTGTGGGACATGGTACAAATTTCTGTGAACATCATGAAAGTGTCATTCATAGTTCACATACCCTATTCATTCATTTGTAAATACCACTTAAACAGCTTATAAGATTATAAATGTTCTATATATTCTGGTAACTTAATCATGATTTTCATTCCAGTCCAGGACAGACTTACATTTAAATATGTTTAAATCCAAAAGCCTCGTGATGTAAATGTATTGATATGTAAAAGAATTCTTCCCGCAGATGAGTTTTGATGGAGTGATTAGTAGAACAAATTAAGAAATGCATTATAATTTAAATTTATACAACAACACTGTTTTCAACACTTCCATGAAAGGATTTAAATGCATTATAATTTTATGGAATGTAAAATATTGTTTTAAATGTAATAAAACGACACCAACTAGGCATTTCTGACAGCAGAGAAGATATTTGCATTAAAATCAGGAACTTAAGAGCTTCAGTGAGTTGGCAAATCCTGAATGCAGCTTTGATTGAACATGTTCCATTCCCATCTGATTATGATTAGAAGCAGCTTAACTTTGAAGCTCCTAGCAAGGTTTTGATTTATATATATATATATATATATATAATTTTTTTAATATTTTTTGCAGCAAGATATTTTGGTTCTAATTTTCTGCAAAATTTTAGTGATGAGCTTCCCCCATTCTACAGGATGTGATCACAATTGCTATGAGTGATTGTTCAATTTTATATTTTACTCTATTAAATTTTATAAATATTTGATAATTCAAAATGAAAAAAATCATTGATGTAATTTAATATCTTTTGAAAGTACTGTGTTTTTACATATATCTGGAATTTTCATGATAGAAAATATGTTCTTGATGCTG
The DNA here is from genome assembly GCA_030765055.1 of Mantis religiosa. Classification (NCBI taxonomy): domain Eukaryota; kingdom Metazoa; phylum Arthropoda; class Insecta; order Mantodea; family Mantidae; genus Mantis; species Mantis religiosa. The sequence goes on from CM060959.1 coordinate 106,866,586, forward strand.
TAGTTGATAAACTGTTATCGACTTCCTTCCGAAAGTTTCATCATACTCTGTGATCTAGGGGTAACATGTTCAAACTTAGCGGAAGGCAATAGATTTTTTTCAGACGTAAATGTTCTTAGCAAGGCTTACTTCGGAAGGGCATAAAAAACCAGTGGTCCCATGTTTTACATTTATGGCAAGTAAGATAGAGACCTCAGAGCAGTTGAACATTCTTTCTTCTCACAAAAGTGAGAAGTTTCACCCTCTTTGGGGTATGTTGAATCAATCATTTCCCTATGTGTTGTTCTTTTCTTAGTTCCCAATATTTCTTCATTCAATCTGATCTTTTTTTCCATTCTTCTGTCGAGGTATTGGATTTGGATTTTAATGTAGATTTATCTGTCAACATATTTTCATTTTTAGTTATTACTTTCGCTGTCCTGTCAAGTAATGAATTTTCTGTGAGTTTTAGTTCTGCTAAGTCTTTTTCAGTTTCTTTAAACCAGTTAGGTTTTGTTTTACGGTTATGGAAGAAATCAAAGATTTGTTTAATTAATCTGCTAGAGTTCATTCTGAGAAGTTGGCCATAAAAATTTACCCTCCTTTTTTGCATAGTATCTGAGAGCTTTTCAATTTTCTTGTTTCATTGTTGATGTATATTATCCTTGAAATTTTGGTCCTAAGATCTTTCTTAATATTTTCCATTCTTTTAATTCGAGCTTCTCTATCTGACCATTGAAACCCTTGTTGAGTGTTTGTGATGCATACAGTACTTCGGGTTTAATCACTGTTTTATAATGTTTAATTCTGGATCCCCATGATAGTGATTTCTTGTTATAAGTATCTTTTTTTAGTTGGAAAGCTAGTTCGTTTATTTTTTCTGGATTCCATTGCTTTATTTTCCTTAGTATTCCAGTTAATCCACTCCGAGATATTTGAATTCTTTTACTATTTCAATTGTTTGTTCGGAGACCAATGTATTTACGTGGGTACTTGCAGTTTGTCATGCTTTTGGTTTCTTTGAAAGAGATGTGAAGAACATTATAAGAAACAATGATTATAAAATAAAAGACTCAGAAAGTTTTACTTTATATAACTACTCTGTGTGTGGTGGTATGTCAAGTATTCTTGCCTATTATTTTTCTCGGTTATGTTAAGAAAGAATGGAGTTTCATGTTATCAGTTCTTGCATCTTACAGTGATAAAGAAAAGGAGATTCAAGCTACTAGTGCCAACAGAATAATACCAGAAAGTGAGGATGAATCAGCTAATGAGCTATGTGTAAATGAAGCAGTATCTCTGCCACTCCTGTCCCAGATGTAAAAGAAAGAGATAAGATATTTCTGAAACTAACTATAATAATGTGATGTGGAGAACATAAAGAGACTGATTGCTTCAACCAAAGGGCTGTTATTTGCAGATTCTGATTCTCTACTGCCATGAATACATTATTTTGAAAAAGTCATTGGCAAAAATTGTCTTTTTTGATTTTTTGTCAAAGAAATTTGTACAATGTTCAGAATAACCCAGTCAACAGAATAAATGTTACTACTGAAGAGATTATACAGTTCTTAGGATGTTGTTTTCTTATATCCAAACGTCCCAGATCTAGAATGCATTGTCTTTCTTTTCATAAATGTTGTAATAGCCTATACAGAATTGTAATTTTATGATTTAGTACATTGTTTGAAAATTTACAGAGAAATAGACAGTAAAAAGCTAGTTATTGAGTGTAGCTTTTATTTTGTTTCATCTGTATGTAATGCCTTAAGTAATTTCTGCATTAACCTTTGTGACTTCAAGTAACAAAGTATTATTTTTAATTAAAATTACTTTTTTTTTTTTTAATTTGACAAATGCTTGTAAGTTTCGTAATGCAACTTAAACAATAATACTGGGGAAAAACATCTTTACCATCGTAGTAAACAAATTTGGGCTGTAGAGGGTTAAAGTTAAAGATAAGGGTGCATTTTTACATATATGGGTTGTGAATGAAATTCTTAAATATAAATCAAGTAGAAAATTAAGCTCTAGATGAATGTTATGGCAAAAATATAAAATAGGGACATTCTCTCTTATTTGCTTACACTTTCTTAAAGGGAGGAAACATAGCAACAAAACATATATTGTTTATAAAAAGATATTACTTCTGTACAGAGCTGTGAAATGTTTAGTTTTATATATGTTTTAATCTTGGGTAAATACTAAGTAAAGATCTGCAAATGCATAGAATTTTAAAACATTTAATTCTTACAATGCATTGATAATAGTTGATATCAATTGTCACATTATTTGATGCCAATATAAATGAATAGCTCTCATGTTTAATGTGAAATTCATTTCTCTAGAAAGTACTGTTTGGCCAGGACAAGAAGGCAAGCTAGAGGAATGTGTAACATAATCACTTTTTCTGTCTCTTCGGGGTTTATGCTCGCCTTATGACTATGACAAGGATGGCCTATCACTGCATTTACTGCAATAAATAGTAGATCTGCAGCATGGGTGACTCATATGCACTTTCATACACTCATTTCCTAGTAAACAGATCCGTTACCGGAGCAGATAAACAGTACAAGCTCCTTTTCCCTTCATTCCCCTCTAGCCTTCTTGTCGTGGGCATACAGTAGCTTTGCACTGTCACAATTGATTTCATTTTACTTAAAAAAATATGAATGGGTGTGATACTCAATTTAGTTTTGCGTGTTTGGAGGAATTTAGTAACAGTGACGCCAAATTAATTGAAAAAACTATTTGTAGTTTTTTTTTACTATGTAACTAATATTCCATACTTACCATTATTGTTGCTATGCATTGTAAGTTGACATTCCCGCACTAGTGCAGTAATTTTTCCATAGCAAAACATATAGATAATGCAAAAAGCACTAGTGCAGTAGCTAAAAACATTTATTTTACAATATTGATTGTGTTATTTCAATTTGTATAAGTATATAAATGCACATAGTGCAAAAAATGTATGCAATACACGTGTGGTAAGCAACATAACGGAATCTTGGAAATTAAATAAACTTGTGCAAGTGCCTTGTTGTTTCAAAGCTTTCCTCATTCCATATAAAGTACTTACCACTTTAATATCGCAGTATAGTAGTTAGGCACTAGTTTTGGAAGCTATTGCTTCCATTCCTTGGACCGACTAGGTTCTTTGAGGTTGAAAATGGAAGCAAGAGCTTCCGAAACTAGTCCCTAAAAATGAAAATATAAGTAACAGTATTAAAAACCAATTACAAATAACTTTTTCACTCAATTTAGTGCTAAATCCACTCATATTTTTCTATTTCATGTGCTGTTTATCAACATGTCATATGCAGTTTTATTTCATCTCTAATTTAGTGAACTTTGCATTAAGAAAATAGTTTTTGGAACCACTCTATCATCAAAATTAGGCCCAGTGTCGTAACATAGTACTACATATGGTTCTGAAAGAATTCAGTGCCTTGCCTACAACTATTGTTTTAATAACGTTCTGACATAGAATATTAAAAAGTTATAAATATTGAGTAAAGCTTCATTTACCTTTTATAATTAAGTATTTTTGTGCTTAGAATATTATACATCACTATATTAGTATGACTGAAGGTGGCTCCAGCAAAAAGGTTGGAATTGACTTTGGATTGCATTGCTAGTCTTAATTATTTCTGTGCAACAGAATGCTCTAGTTAAGGCTTGATTGCTTATATTTATTTCAAACTGTGAGCAAGAGATTAATCCCTTTGAGTATGTCATCATTCTTCAAACATATTTGTTCCCTTCCAAATACATGTAAGCTAAGAAAGTATTAAATAACCAAAGTGGTAGGAAAGAGTATGAAAAGTTTCTCATTCATCTTCATAGGTATTCCTTGCAAAAGAGAGTATTTTAGTCTAAAATTGAAAAAAATATTGAAAAAATATCTGTAGTTGGTTTATTGATACTTTGTCACCTACATTTTTATATTATTGAGGGACTAGTTTCAGAAGTGATGGCTTCTGATCGCTACCGAAACTAGTCCCTCGATAATATAATTTAATAGTTTAATTAAAAACAACTATCTGTAGTCGGTTTATTGTCACTTCCTCACTTATATTTTTATATTACTGATGGACTTGTTTCAGAAGTGATGGCTTCCGAAGCTTTGGAAGCCATCGTTTCCAAAACTAGTCCCTCGATAATATAAAAATATAAGTGATGAAGTGTCAATAAACTGACTACAGATAGTTTTTACAATGAAATTTGACGTCACTGTTACTAAATTCCTCCAATCATGCATTGAAAAAGTAGGCTGAAAATGTTATTTTCATTTGTGCATTGACTAAAGAGAAAACTAAATTACTTTGAATGTTAAGTAACCATTTGGAATGATTAATGGCTCTGTAAAGCTTAGTTTCGAAATAGCTCATCTCTGTGTTCCATTGTAATCATTTTTGCAGAACTGACCTAGTCCTACTTCATTTAACTCTTGCATACACTTTAGTGTGTTAATTACATTGAGCATAGAAATGAGAGCATTGCTTTAATGTTTGAAGGACGTCTTGCATAAAATTGTTTTAATTCATTAATTTTAAGTATAAAAGCAGATAAGTGGTAATGCTCTTTATTTGCCAACTTAAGTAATGTTTAGAAATAATCCTTTCTTCCACACTAGCCGTGTGTAGGCTAAGGTTTGAATGAGTTAAGCCAAACTGAAAAATTCAATACCATAGCCGGGATTTGAACCACGGATCTCCCACTCTCTGTGCGGTTCTAACCATCTGAGCTACGATTGCCTACTAATACTGAGCTACTAAGTAATAATGTTTAATAGCACAGAATATTATAATTAATCTAGTATACTTTTTTCTAAAATACATGTTGAAAGTTATTTTATATATATGAAGCATAATTTATTGCATATATTTGCTTCACTGTTAAGAACCAGCTTTTTACATTTATAACTTGGCTTATTTGTACATCTGTTCTGCTGTCAAGCCAAATATCTGATAATTTGTTGGTTTGCTACTATTTTTTGTTCCAACTTTTCATTTTGTAACGCTAGGTGACCACAGAATGACAATAGTGCTAATGTGATTCCATAAATTAAGAAAGAAATTGCAATTTCAGAGGTTTTAGAAAGAATAAAATAAAAGAAATTACCAGTCAATTTCTGCTACCTTGCCAGAGATTTAGGCAGATGCTGAAAGCAGCATTGTTTATTTTAAGTTTTCATCTAAGAACAAAAGGCGTATTAAATTGAATCTAACAGAAGTACAACATATGTCAAAACTTAAATTTGCCATTAAAACTACATATAGTATGAAATAGCACTTCATAAATCTGACTGAAAACTGAATCATTGTTGTCATCATTTGAAAAATAGTTACCATTCCAAAAAAAACATTCATTAATGTTGGACTGAAATGACAATTATGAGAGATTAAGATAGACTGATGAAAAGGGAAATCTATTAATTTGCTTTGCTAGTGTATGAGCATAGAAAACTGCTTATAAAATCTGTGCAGATCTGTATCTTAGAGCATAGTATTAAGTGTGTAATTGGCATATTACTTTACTTTAAAAATGTTTTGAAATTAAGCAATGTTAATCACGCAAGATTATTCAGAAATAATAATTGCATTTCAGGTCTTTATTTCAAAATGTGAAAGAAAAACATAGCCTCATACTGGACAAGGTATAGTTGCAAACTTTTAAAAGAGGGCCTAGAACTTCCATTCAGTGGCATAAGGTAGTGCTAGTGGTTAAAGAAAAATGGCAAGCACAAGAAATATAACTTTGTACGCTTTAATGCAAATCCATTGTTCAAGTGTACCTAATTATTTAATGCAAATTTTGCACATGGGATACTTTAAGAATTAATGGATCTACTTGTGAGAAGAAAACTAAGGCTTTTTTAAACTGCTCTATCCAGCCATAGGCAGAAGTTTTTTCTGTTCGGTTTCTTTGATGTAAGAAGTTAAAATCTGTCACTTTTTGAGTAAGGCTGTGTGCTAAGGGATGCAGACTGCCATCTTTCCCAGAAGTTAAAAGGATTTAATGTCTGCATTTATGTACTTAAAATTTAAATATATTTCTGAATATTGCTCCATTTTCTTCAAAGTCAGAAAAGGAAGGTTTTGTTTTTTGCAAAGAAAAGGAAATAGACTGCAAATATAATATATTCAAGTAAAATAATTTATTTAATATTCTTTCTTTACACAAGTACAGAGAAGTATGTTTTGAATATAGAGGGGGACAAATACAACCTTTATTTTTCTAACTTTCAATTTCAATTTCAATTTATTTGCTTATAGACTCATACAAGTTTCAAGCATCGTCAAGAATCATAAAATATTTACATTTCATCAATACTATATAGGCACTTCTGTATTAGGTACATTTTTAGTCTTTTTTGAAATTTATTGCCTCTTAGAGCTTTAATATCACTTGGTAACCTGTTATAAAGTATTCTGCCCATAGTAAGGGGATCCTTTTCTGTGGCTCGTTTACTAATATTATCTCTATAGTAATTATTTAGCAATCTAGTATTATACATATGACTGTCTTTAATATATACAGAGTGTGATTTACTTACTACAAACATGATTACTTTATATACAAATAACGATATAACAGTTAATATATTGGCTTCTATAAAGGTTTGTCTACAGGATTCTCTGTTGTTTAGATTATAAATACATCTTATACACTTTTTTTGTATTATTAATAACCTGTTAATGTTTACCTTACATGTGCTACCCCAGATTTCAATCCCATATTGTAAATGTGTGTAAATTAATCCATAATAAACTGACTTTAAATGCTCTATATCTAGGAACTCTTTTAGGCGTCTTAAAAGATATAAATAAGAACTAATTTTATTACTTTTATAGTTCATTACATGTTTTTGCTGATCAGTTGTAACAGTAGCTTCTCCTTCTGATCTATCTCTTGAAGACCGGTATTCCAAGGTCCGTAATGCATTTCCAGAATAGCTTTAGCTTTCTTCACACAATCTTGAGCTTTTTGCTGCTTCTCTCTGTAATCAAAATGGTGTTGTATAAATTAATTTTATAACAGCAAGTTATAAGGTGCAAGTTTTTAAGAGATGCTGCTGGTATTTATTTTCTTCAAATCCTAATGTGGTGATCTAATGTTTATATGTAAATTAAAACAAAAGGAAAATAAAAGTATAATCATGATTCTAGAGCAAATGTGTCACCCTTATATCCAAAATAAACTGTAGAAGAACAGTGTCATTATTGTATATAACTGGCATCTACTTAGTTAACTGCAACTGAGCAGGATGGCTGGTTAAGTCTGTGGCCCACATTCAATTCCAATGGGATCTACCTGACCCATGGGTTTTCCCGGGTCGCTAGGTTAATTACATCCCCTAAATTTCCTGACCATCCACTTCTCTCCATTATAATTTCACATCATCTCTCATCTAGTGGTCTCTTTCAGGTTAGAAGTGTCGGCGGGTGTCTCAGCATTGTCCTGACTCCTTGAGTCAGCCCCTCTCTGTCTCTTGCCTCATCCTTCCTCAAGTGGAATGCCCCACTTGGGGCTTAGATACAATAAACCACAGCTTTTGATGCCGAATTTTCTTAGTAATCCTAATCCTAGACAACTACAAATGAGGATCTGTAAAAGGGAATAAGAGAAACAGTTTTGTCTCAATGTATGAGGCTGATTGGAAACATTTGGGAGGAATTAAAGTACTCAACCAAGCCTTATCAAGACTTTCTATGATTTTCTCATTGTTGAGTTGAGGGTCGGTTTAGTATGATTCCATTTGATAAAACTGAAGAATACTTAGCAAAACTTGTCTTGTGCCATAGCATAGTGTGCTAAGGCGCAACGCCTTGGTTCCCTGTCATGGAATGGGCCTGTGATCGATCCCACCCTTGGGAGGACCAGTGTCCATTCAGCATTGTGAGGAAAGTGAGGTGCTATGCTAGGTAGTGGCTCTGGTTGCATAAGCCAATTTTATGGCTGGGAGTGCCGAGATGCTGACCATAGCTCTACTCTGTATCCCACCTCTACCTTGCATATGTGGGCATGATGCTGGCAGTCAATTTGGCAGGTCTTGGCCCACTAGGGCCGCGCCGTGGCTCAGTGGTTAGACCGCTTGGATCTCACCAAGGCGGCCCAGGTTCGATCCCAGGCGACCGCAAAGTGAGATTTGTGGTGGACAACACGGCGTTGGGGCAGGTTTTCTCCGGGATCTCCGGTTTCCCCCGCCATCTCATTCCACCGGTGCTCCATCTTCATCTCATGTATCATCAGTGTCATCGCCTGCGGTGCCGTATGTAGTAAAAGCGGGCGTTAAACACTACACATTTCATTTCATTTTGACCCACTAGGGCTGTTGTGCGACAGGTGATTTTGATTGGCATAGGAAAATTAAAAAAAGTTGATCAGAGATAGTTGACATAGATGAAACTAAGGTCATTTACTTGGCATAAACAACTAAATTTGTATAAATATCTTAAGTATATAACAGTATGACCATATGTTGAAGCAAGCCTCAATTCTGAAAGTTACAAAAAAAAAAAGTATGTTACATTCTCTACCCTTATCGTTTTACTTTCATATAGCTTTACAAGCTAATATTCTGAAAACTCCTTTTACTATCTAGTTCACATTAATCAAGAGAAGCTTTACTTAGTTAAATTATGCATTTTGTTTTAGGACAAAGGGGAAAGAGGAAACTGAATCAGTAATATTTAGAAGTGAGTTTATGGCTGTATACTGGTCTTTCCACAGGGACGAAGTGTAGTATGAAATTTATGGAAGCACTAACTGTATATAGGCAACAAGTTTCAAACCCAAGTCCATGAGTTGCATATACACAGGAGCTACTACCCTCAACCTCATACTACACTTTGCAAATGCCTTTCCATATCATGAGGAACAACTGAATAAAGATAGCACTGACTCATCTTTGTGTCACCTTTGTAAAATACTAAACTTGAAATAAAGCTTACTTGTTCAAGTTTTTGTTTTACAGCTGTGCTGTTCACAGAGCTAAAGACCTACCACACAGACTTTTATCATTAATTTAGGTTCAGGGACCTCTAAACATGTATCTTTATTGAAATCTCAAAATCAAACTTTTCATGGAATACAATACTTTTCAGTATTGAAGAATATATTGCAGAATTGCAGTATTCAGCAGAACCCAAAGTACCTGAAAGAATGCCAAGCTCTTTGCTGAACACACAAGTGGAGTGGCTATATATGATAATCTTAGAGGACGTAAACCATATATATATATACGGCAATATGCAACCAAATCATATCCCGTATGCCAGGTAAGCTCAGATGGCTACTCTATACCTATTTTTTATCTGTTCTGAATTCTTTTTGGTCAAAAATACACTTTACAAAAACCTGCCATTACTATGAGCCATTGACAAATAGCTTGGACTTAAAACAAAGTTGAGTATTACATGTGAAACAGCAATATGATTGTTCTACTTTTTGTAAAGGTTTAGGCTTTCACGGCTGGTGTTAATCCAATAGAATGTTTCCGAGGTTGAGGGCCGTGGTCTAGACGATGAAAATATTTCTGACGTTTCACCCATAACTCCGTCGGACATTTTCAGAGATTCTAGTTGTGAACAGACAAGACTTAGAATCTCTGAACATGCCCGACGGTGTTACAGGTGAAACGTCAGATATGTTTTCATCGTCTAGACCACGGCCTTCAACTCTGGAAACAACATTCTATTCTATTTTTGCTGCTAGGTTGTACTTGGTATGTTATCCATAACATCACATCACACTGATCCATTTGAATGACTCCATTTGAGGTCAAGCATGACAATCACTGTGTCAAATAAATGCTCGTCTTGGTAGGGGTCAGTAGTAGCATGTCTGCCTCACATTCAAGAGGTCTCAAGTTTGAAACTCGGTCAGGGTGAGTCATCTGGATAAGGTTTTTCCCAGGGTTTTCCCTTATGCTGAAAGACAAATGTTGGGTAAATCTAAGCACCATGGACCCTCGGCTCATTTGAGCATCATTTCACCCATTCCATTTATCGTCTGATATGACTTAACATTGCAGGAGTAAATTAAAAAAAAACAAGACTCAAATTTCATCACCCTGGCCTTCACAGATAGTTACATATTCACTTTGTATAATTAATCTTGCAAAGACAAATGCCCCTAAAAGAACTTTCTGTATTCAGTGAAGATAAAATAGGGAAAAAAAAGACACTTTTAAGTATGCTTGAAACATTACCGCCTATTGATAGAGTCGACATGAAAAATTCAATGCCACGGCCGGGATTTGAACCACGGATCTACTGGTTTCCATCCAGTCACTCTTACCCATTGAGCTACCATGTCCAATTTGCCGTCATGACATTATATTCTCCAATTGATTCATATATTTCCCCGCTAAACCACTAAGGGCTCTTGCATCTGAGATACACCGCTTGTAGCAACTTATTATTGTAAGTACTTGAGTCCCAGGCTTCATCATTTAACTCTCTATTATTTAAGTTAATTGATGGAAATTATTCATTTCTTCACACTAGCCAAGTACTTACAATAGTAAGTCGCCACAAATGGTGTATCTCCGAAGCGAGAGCTCCTAGTGGTTTAGTGGGGAAATATATGAATCAATTGAAGAATTTAATATCATGAAGGCAAATTGGCCATGGTAGCTCAATGGGTAAGAGGGACTGGACAGAAACCAGCAGATCTGTGGTTCAAATCCTGGCCATGGCATTGAATTTTTCATATTGACTCTATCAATGCCTCTACCTTAGCCTGTATACGGCTAGTGTGAAGAAATGAATAATTTCCATCAATTAACTTAAATTACCTACCTAGTTCCTGACTTCAGTAAATCTTGTATCATAACATCTGAAAGCTTCTGTAATTCATTGCCCAGTTCTACACTATGACATCCGAAGCGCTCCTCAATTGCTGATAAGTTCTGCTCCAAATATTCTACACTTTTCTCATAATCACCTGGAAAGAATGAGTTTCATACTGTCAAGATTTTTCAATTTAAAAAGTTTGTTATTTTTATATATAATTTTTCTGTAATTAATAAAGATAATGCATACTTTTTATTTTTGTTGGAAAATAAATAAGGGGCAGAGTTTTCAATTTACACTGTTTTGCAATAAAATAAGAATTAGAAATATATTTGGCTAACTTCTCTCTTGCTGCTATTCCATCAGTATATTAACTATGGTGTTGCAACTTCTAGAATAGAAGTAAATGTACAGTGATGAACTTATAGAAGAAAAACCACAAAACATATATCACAAAATATAATTGTTACAATGGAATTAACACTGTGAAGTAAGATAATTAAAATTATACTGAGTGACTGAGACACTCTGTACTTCACATACCACAAATTTTCTTTCAACACGTTTTGCCTCCACTTGAAGGCATTATAGGTGTTTCAACCCTAGGTTGAGGATGCAGTTGATGTATTTGCAAAACTACTTCCGTGCATTATGGAGAATTTACAATTTCTTAAAAAGATAAGTGAAGTTTGTGACAAATTATTCAATTTTATTGTAATATTTGTATTTTTACCACTATTATTAGCTTCAGTTTTTAGGTACCACAAAACTGTCAGATATCATCAGCATTAATTAAATTTTTTGATAAATATCTATGTATTTTGCTCTTTGCTTTCAACATTCCCAGTACATAACTTCTCACATATGAGGTCTGTTCAAAAAGTATTGCAAATTTTAATTTTTGCAGGCTACGTATATTTGATTTTTTATTGTTTTGTGGCATTATGTTGACAAGCTCAGTCATTTTGAATGTTCAGTTAATTGTTGACAGCTATTTTGCTTGGCGGTGTTTTGGCTCATCTTTGAATTTTGCCTATTCCAAAAAATGGAACAAAGAATCTTATCAAATTTTGTATAAAAATAAACTTAAGTGTGCAGATGCATTCCGAATGTTGACTATGGCATATGGTGAAGCTACCTTGGATCAAAGCAACGTTTATCGGTTTATCGGTACCAAGTTTCTCAAAGGGCTGAGAAGATGTGAACGATGAAGAGCATCCCGGACACCCAAGCTTGTCAACAACAGAAGAAAACTTTGAAGAAGTGAAGAAAATAGTATTGGCCAATAGTGGAATCACCATTAGAGAAGTTGCTGAGGACCTAAACATATTGATTGACTCATGTCATTCGATTTTGACCAATGATTTGGGCATGAGATGGGTCACCGCAAAATTTGTACCAAAGTTGCTTAATTTTGACCAAAAACACCACTGCATTAACATTGTTAAGGAGCTGTTGCACTCTGTCCGTGACAACCCAAATTTGTTCCAGAGGGTCAGAACTGGTGACGAATCATGAGTTTATGGTTATGATGTGGAAACTAAAGCTCAATCATCCCAATTGATGCTGCCACACGAAACAAGACCAAAAACAGCGCACCAAGTTCGGTCAAATGTGAAGGTTTTCGTTAAAGTTTTCTTTGATTGCAGGGGCATGGTGCATCATGAGTTCTTACCACAGAGTAGAACGGTTAATAAGAAATATTACCTGCAAGTGATACATAATTTACGTGAAGTAATCTGCTAGAAATGCCCGGATTTGTGGAAGTATAAAACTTGGCTTTTGAATCATGATAACGCCCCTGCTACTGCTTGTGCATGAATTTTTTGCCAAAAACGACACACTTATGATGCCGCAGCCACCACACTCCCCAGACCTAGCCGCCTGTGACTCTTTTTTGTTCTCAAAACTGAAGAGGCCCATGAAAGGAGGACACTACACCATGACTGAGGAGATAAAGACGTCACTGAAGGAGGAACTGAACAAGATCACAAAAAACAATTTGTTAATGTGCTTTGAGGATTGTAAAAAACGTTGGCACAAGTGTATATCTGGTGGAGATTACTTTGAAGGGGACAAAATAGATATTCATGAATAAATAAATACTTTTTTTTAAAAAAAAAAAAACATTTGTGATACTTTTTGAGCAGACCTCGTACATTCTTTTTGCTCCTGACATCTTCAGTACAGAACAATTTGTGCCAGAAGTAATAAGTTTATTAAATGATCTAAGGTGATTTATGATTTGACTGGATTAAAGATTATTTTTTGCTATGGTGAATAATTAAATGTCATGGGAAGAAATGGAAAAGTAGATTAGAACTGAATAAAAACAAATTGCCCAAAAATTTGATTGTTATTAAATATTTAATATTATTTTAGTGCAAAACAACCTTTCTTGGGTTCAATAGTTATATCTTCCACATTTCAGCAGTTGCTGTGTCTATGGATCTTCTCAAGCTTTGCATAACTTCAAAGTCACATTTCTGTTTACCTAAAGGTTGTGTTTCTACATGAATAATACAATATATTAAGGACCTATTATTTATCTGTAAAATAAATATATGTATGTTACCCAGCATTGCATAGCATTTTGCTATCTGATCACTGCAAATGCAAAGTTGATGATTGTGTTTATATAAACAGCTTTTTTGTAGTTTCCAGCAAGTTTTAAATTCTGTAATTGCTTCTTTCACGTTTCCTTCTTTCAATTTTTCTAGACCTGAAACAAAAATATATATAACAATTTAGAACTTCTAGCATTATTACAGTTTTGATCAAAACAACATTGCATTACAATACAACACGAGTATGTCTATAATATGTGACTTTGGAACTGTCTCCTTTTCTACATTCTACGAGCTTTCAAAGGGAAATTATGGTCTATTGAAATTGTTCATATTTATATGGATTGCACTGTACTAACTTTCACATTTTTGCCTACTTATTAATCTATCCAATGACATGAAATAATTCCTGTGGGATAATTTTTCTTTAAAAGTCTTGAGTGGGAAAAACTATCCAATTAAGCTGCATGCAATGTACAAGAATAACTTGGTTCCAAAAAATATTCAGCTCTTTTTATGATAACATACCTTGTTCATACAATCTCTCTGCTTTGAGGCTTAATTCCATTAATTTCTGGCACTCCTGTATATTGCCACAATTACTGCAAATGTAGAGATTTGATGAAATGCTTGACTTAGTTGCTGATAAGTTACTGTTTTCCTTATATATAAGTGGGCCAGCACATTTAGAGCACAGAAGAGCAGAAAACCTTTCCTATTAAACAGAGATTTAAAAAGTTTATTAGATTAAGTAATATACTACATAATTTGCACAGGAAGCTATCAGTAATATGCTTTATATGGTACTGTATCTGGATGTTACACCAAATTAAAAACAAATTATTGGAGTAAATTGATATGTTAATACGGAGTAGAACAGTATTAAATTACAGTACGTACGGAAGTGAAGCTTATGTGTAAAGAGTACGACTCATCTATAATTTAATTATGTTTCACTTCACTGTAGTGTTCCAATACAGTAAAATTTCAAAGTATTAAATTGGTCCAAGTGAATACGGAAGTTGATCAGGAAGCCAAACAGGATGACAGGAATAAACAGAGAAGAGGCTTGGACAGAAAAATATATAAAATGATAGTCAATATACAAACAAAGGATCCTTATTGGAGACACAAATTATGGTATTTAAGAAAGGCAACAAGTTAAGAAAAGAGGAGAAAGGGTACTGGCAAGGAAGAGAAATTGAGTGGTCAATACATTTAATTATCTAAGAGTACGGGGTAAGAGGGGTTGGAAAGAGCAGAAGAGAATGGCAAAAGGTAAAATTGCATTAAAAGCTGTTCAAGCATGCCTAGATAAATTACCAGGAATGCAAATAAAACAGCTGGAGAGAATTTACACAGCTGTAGTAGAAGCAAAAATGCTGTATGGGGTAGAGATATGGGGTTTAGAGGAGGGGGTGCAAGTATGAATGTGATACATAGAAACTGTTGCAAACAAGTTTTGGACTTACCACGAGCTTCACCAAATGGAGAAGCGCAAGCAGAATTGGGAAGACTGGGAACCAGACGGATAATGGTGGAAAGAGTGTTAAAATACTGAGCGAGAATTAGGAGTTTAGATGAGCAGAATATTCTGCGTCAATGCTTGATAGTACAGGAAAGACTAAATCAGAAAGATCCATGGCTGAATAAGATAAAGGAAATGATGTTAAAAATAGGGTTGGATGTCATATGGAAAAACGGAATTATTGCAAAGTGGATTTTGGAAAGAACTTAGGTTAAGAATGGAAGATATTGAATGGCAAGAAATGTTAAGAAGCTTCAACTTGAAAAGCTCACTGGAAATTTATAGAGAAATGAAAGTGATGTGGAACAGGGAAAAATACATTGATATTTGTGATAAAGCAGCAAGAGAAAGTTTTGCATGGGCCAGAACAGGGGTGGTAAAATTGAAGGGTTTGGGAGGAGGGAGGGATCTGGAGAAATGCCCATTGTGTCACCAAAGGGTTAAAGAATGGCATTTGCTTTTAGAATATGAAGAAACTAGGCTGCTTAGGGAGAAGATAGGTAAAAAAGAATGGGCAAGGCTACCAAAAGAAATTCAAGCAATGAAGTTAATGAATGTAAAAACTAGGAAAAATTTAATTGAAATTGGGAACTTTTTGGGCACAGTAAGAGTCAACTGGTTGAGGAAGATAAGTAGATATGACAAAAATGAAGATGAAGTTATTTTAGATAAGATGCCAATAGGGGGACCCATTAGCTAAACAACCTCAGAGTTTGAGTTATTGGGCCCAAGGGTAACCAGCAACTCAGTGTAGTAATAAGTATGTTAATGTTTAATAATTTGTAATTGAAATTGAAATAAAGATTACTTACTATTACTATTGGAGACACAAAACAAATAGAAGAGGAAGAAGCTGGATTTCCACAAAGCTGGAAACTGTCCTTGTTATTTTTGTCTCTTTTGTATTATGTGATTTCAAAAGGTGTTGTACACTAAATTTGTTCTGTGGGGTCAAATAATGTTATGTTCTTTGAAGACAAAAACTTTATGATAGAAACCCACAGACAAAACTAAGGTGTGTACCAGATAAATTGCAAAGGCTGTGACAATTCTACATTGGCAGAACAAAAAGGAATTTGAACATAAGGCTTGAAGAGCATTTTAAGAGCATCAAGAACAAAAGAAATAAACAAATTGGCAGCAGCGTACCATTTTTGTAATGAGAATCACGATATAGAACAAGAAGTCTATTTATTTCAAAGGTTCAGGTCCAACTGCTTTAACCACGGGGGAAAAAATATTCATAAAGAAATATGAAGAAAAACTCTTCAATTTTGACACCACCTTTGAAGAGAATCCAAACTTCAAATTCTTCAAGATACCAACAGAGATGCCCCTAATGCCTCCAAGGAGTTCACCAAATCAAAATTCACCCGCCTCGATGACAGAGATGGTAGCATGTCTGCCTCGCGTTCAAGAGGTCCTGAGTTCAAATCTCGGTCAGGGCGAGTTATTGGATGAGGTTTTTCTGGGGTTTTCCTTTAGCTTGATAGGCGAATGCCGGGTAACTCTAAGCTCCATGGACCCCATCATTTGAGCATCATTTCACCCATTTCATTCATTGTCCGATATGACTTAACGTTGAAGGACGTAAATTACAAAACAAAACAAACAAAAAATCTAAATTCAAATTGATATTAGCTGAGGGTGTTTGGAAGGTCCTAACAAAATGCATTGTAGGTAACACTAAAAATATATGGAGCATGGAGTACCAATTCAACTCAAAATTATATTAATTTTGTGCTTCATTGTATGATAGTCCTTACTCATTAAGGAAAGAATCTTATCTGCCCATAACAAAAGCAAATTCAGTTGGCAGGTGATAAAACAGTTTTTGAAAATAAGTACTCTCAGCACAACTAAATTTGAAATCAAAGTTTGGAATAGTATTTAAGTTGTCCTCTTCAGGTCTAGTATCAATTGTGTTTAATAATCACTTTCATTTGTTTGATAGTTACATAAAAGTCCAACATGGTAACTTAATATATCGAAATTAATTGCATGGAGCACCACAGTGAAGCGAAATAATTATTAAATAAAAACAAAGAAGAAAATGCATTCAGTAGGCCCTGAACTTGTTATTGTCTATCGAAATTTAACTGTATTGGAACACCACAGTGAAGCGAAACAATTATTAGATTATAGATAAGTCATATTTATTACACATCAGCTTCACTTACGTAATTAAATTGGCTGGATCTAACTTTCGCGTGTTCCTCTTGACTTGACGGTCACTTCAAAATATTGAAGCGAAATAATTATTAAATTATAGATGAGTCGTATTTATTACACATCAGCTTCATTTATGTATAATAAATACGACTCATCTATAATTTAATAATGGTAACTTAAAGTAGGGAAAAATCGTTCAAGCAAATCCAAAATAAGTGACTGTACAGATAGTCAACATGAAAAATTCAATGCCACGGCCGGGATTTGAAACACACGTCTCCTGGTTTCCGTCCAGTCGCTCTAACCCATTGAGCTACCATGGCCAACATGCCGTCATGACATTAAATTCTCCAACTGAATCATATATTTTCTCAGTAAACCACTAGAGGCTCTCATATTCGAGATACACCATTTCTGGCATCTTAATATCGTAAGTACTTAAATCCCAGGCTTCATCATTAAACTCTTAATATTTTAGTTAATTTATGGAAATTAATCATTTCTTCACACTAGCCGTATATAGGCTAAGGTTTTGTATAGATAGAGTCAACATAAAAAATGCAATGCCTGGCTGGGATAGAGCAACTGGACAAAAAACCAGGAGATCCATGGTTCAAATCCCGGCCATGGCATTGAATTTTTCATGTTGACTCTATCTATACAAAACCTTAGCCTATACACGGCTAGTGTGAAGAAATTATTAATTTCCATCAATTAAATAAGTGACAGTAAATTTGTACATTTCTCTACCTTGTAGATACTAAGAATTATGAATATAATAAAAGCACTTAAATCCAAAACTTGTTTAGATGTATGAAATAGTTAATCTATTTGTGAACAGTGTAAATACTACTTTAGAATTTAACATATTTCCTGACAATTAAAAATAGCTGAAGTTATTCTATTCTACAAAAAAGGAAATAAAATGACAACCATTTGCAGACCAATATCGATCTTGCCGTCTTTTTAAACATTTTTTTGAAATATTAATTTATGACTGATTTACAAATTATCTGACATTTTAATGAAATTTAACTGGTGTTTAACATAGTTTTCTTATACAAATATAACAATTTGTAACAAAAACTGTATTTAACTGATGTTAATTCTTACCTGAAAGTTGTGGTTTGGAGATAAGCAGGCTTCACAGCTGCAGGAGAAAAAATACTGGTTCTTCAGCACATCTTGCCTTGATTTAAATGACATATGCCGATAGTGTGGACCTATAGAGCAAGAGTTTATTATATAAGAAAACCTGAAAAGTATCGGTTTTTCAGGAAATTAAAATACAAAATAACTTTAGAATTTGTTGAACCTCTTGACTGTTATTTTATTCATATACAGTCAGATGAATGGGATGATCATAAGTGAATTTCAGTTAGGAATTTATGTCCATAAATTTTATGTTTGGTCATCAGGGACCTTCTTATATTTTACTATGAACTAATACCTTAAGTTGATATAATCATAAAATACCAGTTAACAACACAGGAATATTAAAAATATCTTCCACTAGCCTTAATACAAATGTGGCAGTGGTGAACCATACATTGCTCACAGAATGGTTACATGTAATTCTTATTTATTTTGTTAGCTTTGCTAACATAGAAAACCTTATACTAGTAAATTGCATGTGAAAATGATCGCATAAAAATGTTCAGATAATTGTTTAGTGAAGTAACTCAAGTCTAACCGAGTGGAATGGCTCAGGTGGTTTCCTCTGTGGCCCGCATTCAGAGATCCAGGTCCCATGGGTCCTTTTGAAAGGTTTTCCGGGTCGCCAGGCATATGAAAGGGTAGGTTGATTAAATCCCCCAAATTTCCTGTCCCTCCACTTCATTATCATTTCACACCATCTCTCATCTGGTGATCTTTTTCAGGGTAGAAGTGTCAAAGGGAGTATCGACGCTGCATGGCATGATGATTGCTCCTCGTAAACAGTTCCTCCTTTGGTAGGATGGTATCTGTGTCGGCCTGGTGGGCCATTTCAGGACCACAGTGAGTGGGATCCTGGTTGTGCTGGTCTAACGGGGAATTTCCAACTGGTCAATTGTAGTGACCCTGCCCTGTACTGTCGTGACTCCCGGGACGGCTGCCCTCTATCTCCTCTCACCTCATCCTTACTCCTAGGGATGCCCACTTGGGGCATAGGTACAATAGACCACGACTGGAACTCCATGCCAAATTCCCTCCATAGCCTAACCTAATCGAATCCAACACAAGTGTAAATATGACACACATGCAACTTATTATAATTTATCCTTTACTGTTATCTTTCCAGTTCTTTTGAATTTGGGTACAACAGCTTGTTTCCCAAACTCTCTCACCCCCTCTCACCCACCTCTTTTTTTCTTTTGTTTCTTTAAAACTATCATAATTAAGTAACTTGTTTTTACTTTTTGTATTATAAATTTAAACCTAAGTATACAATACAATATTGTTGCGAGGCATTGTTTTGTGGCAGGCTTGGCCCGTGCGTATGCAAATGCCGAGAGAGAGAAGCGGAGAGTGAAAGAGACAGATAGCACCCAAGCCATGCCCACGGAGCGAATGAGCGCTTTTTATTTGCCAAGAGAGAAAGAGCCAGAGAGATGTCTGGACAGTTCCCTCTCCTTTGCCTGCCATCATGAAAGGCTGTGAAGCTTCGACAACTTTCGAGTGGTTCAGTTATAAATAAGCGGCGTGGCTGTCAGAGCGAGTTAGTGAGTGAATGGAGTTGTTAATGGACTTGGGAGTCGCTAGTGAGCTGTTTATTGTGTGTGTAGTCATTTGAAGTGTACCACAGTAATTTCTTTTGTTTGTTTACGTGTGGTGAAGCCACGAGAGACTGTGTTGGTGTATGTTATGTCATCCTGCTATGGTCAGAGCTGTACAGAGTGTGTTTCTACTGGAAATAAGGAGAATTTTGAATTGCTGCAAACTAGTCTTTTAATTCTACAAACCCACAAAGTCACAATATCAACAGAAAAACAGGAAACATACCCATTATACCTCCTCACTTAATAGTATTACAAAAGAGTACTTACAAAATGATAGGGAAATTTCACTTTATGATTCAGATTCTATGACACCAGTTTTTCATGATGTAGAGATTCTACATTCTTTGACTTCATCTTCTTAAAATGCTCTTGATGACTAATGACAATATATGCTGGTTTCAGACTGTTAATCAAAACAGCTCACTTGTTTGTCTTTGACATCTGTGCAGGTCACTGAGTGTTCCTTTGTGAAGTTTTCCTATAGCCATATTTAATGGATTTGAATCTTAATACATAAAAGCTGGAGGATACTTCGAGTCTGTTCCACAGGTTTTAATTTCTTACAATGCTTTCTGAAATTTCTTTACAGATATTACAGAGTTGCTTTTTATTGTGTAATGGATTGATTGAAAATATCTCCTGATATCATGTTCCATAAAGCATACCAACCAAAGATGTATCTGATAATTTCAAGAACTGCAAGCAAAACTTAGTTTTCTCTTTCATGAGATGCACGGCTACATGAAATACTAAATATATCTGTTGTATTTCGGATGATACGCATTGAGATCACATATTTTGCTTCTACACATTTTGGACAGATAATAAAATAATGCAGAACTGAAATTGGGTGCCTTGATCTATGCTGATTGTCAGTAGTGTCCAAATCTTCCTATCATATAATTCTGAACAATACTTCAGTGCAGGATAGACTATAATAACTTACATAAAGATAAGAAAGATTTGTATACTAGCTGACAAGTCAATTGAAGGCTTCCTCTTCTCTGACTGGAACAGCAGGAGATATGGTTCATGCAAGTTGAAACTCAGATTAACATTCCAGAATCAATATAATTTTGAGTCGAACTAGTACTCAATGCTCTACTTATAGCTAGTATTTACCTAGAATGCATTTCGTTAGGACCTTCCTAACATCATCAGCTGTTGTCGACTAATGGATGTTGGTTTGGTGAGCTCCTTGGTGGTGATAGGGGTGTCTCTGTTGGTATCTTGATGAACTTGAAGTTTGGGTTTTCTTCAAAGGTAGTGTCGAAATTGAACAATTTTCTTTCATATTTCTTTATGAAAATTTGTTCCCACATGGTTAATGCAGCTGGACCTTGGACACTTTTTAATAAGTGGATTTCTCATTCTATATCATGATTCTCATTCCAAAAATGTTATGCTACCGCCGATTTTCTATTTCTTTGTTCCTGATGTTCCTTTATGTTAGTAAGAAATTGGATATAGAAATTTGGCCACTATAATAAGTAACTAGTAAACACTCCTAATAATCAAGTGGAGCAATTTCAGACAAGGATTCTTACATCAAAACTGCCCATACCAGTTCCCTCTATCAACCATGAAAGTCTGCAACAAGTCGCAGATGCAACCTGTACAGTTCACCCAACAAAAGAAGGCAAGCGGGGACTGAAGTGAGAGAGGGGCTTGAAGTGTTTATCTGCTCTGTCAGTGGATCTGTTTACTATGAAATGAGTGTATGAGAGTGCATATGAGTCACTCATTCTGTCTGATCTAATGGTCGTTTCAGTAAATGCAGTGATGGTATGCCCGCCTCGTTAGCGTGGATGGTAGCGTGTCTGCCTCACGTTCAAGAGGTCCTGAGTTCAAATTTCAGTTAGGGTGAGTTACCTGGATAAGGTTCTTTCAGGGTTTCCCCTTATCTTGAAAGACAAATGTTGGGTAACTTTAATCTCCATGGACCCGGACTCATTTGAGCATCATTTCAGCCACTTCATTCATCATTCGATATGACTTAACATTAGAGGATGTAAATTACAAAAAAGTGATAGGTATTATATAGGTATTATGATAGGTATTATGCATGGTTGAGTTATGCGACAACACTGCATATTTTAGATGTACGTAATATCCTTATCATATTCAGAAGGTGAGCATGATCATGCAGGCAGCAAAAGTGATTACGTTACACATTCCTCTGCATTGCCTTCTTGTGTTGGGTGGACAGTATATTCATCAGATATCAAACATGGTTTCTGAAACAAGTACATGCAAAAAGCAGATTTGGGTTAGATTTGGTCAAGGGAGCAACATTCAGAGTTTGATTTCAACCCCCAAATTATTGAATTATCATTAGCACGAGAATTTTCCAATTCCTGCTACACAAGAATTTAAGATGCAACTAAGGTGTACAACATTCTCCACTACCTTTCATAACATGATCAAAAAAGAGCGGGAATACTGATTAATAAATAGCATCCTTACCATAACAGTTAAATACTGCATTTCCTTTAAAAATATCTCTTGATGCTCTTACAATCAAATACTGATTGCAAAAACTGAAAAGCAAAAATGCTGTTGTTAGTTTTCATAGTTCAATTTAAAAATATACAAAAACATCTTTAAACATTTTCAAAATATTAAATCTAACCTATTGATGATGTTGGGATCACAGGAATGATTCATCATGCTAGCTGAAGGATATATTGCTGTGGCCACACGGACTTGTGTTTCTGTCAATATATCTGGATTTCTGGCCGAGTTTAAATCACATTTTTTATCTAGTTTAATGATAGCGTGTGCATTGCATACCAGCTGAGCAATGTGCCGTAGAATTAGACCTCCCACAAAGGAAATCATTTCATTCTTATTTCCCTTATAATTCTGCACATTTGACTTTGAAGTGAAATAATCTGTATACTGCTGAAGACAATGGGTCAACATAACAGCAGTCTGAAACATTAAAATGTAGTTATTCATTTAAAAATTACTCTAAAATTTCACAGATGGGCAAGATTTTAAGCTAAGAAGTAAACATTTAAGCTAATAACAGTGAAATAGCTGCATGAGATATAAATTAAATACTGCAAACTATTCTGTTTAACTGGTTTTGCTTCTAATAAATGTCAATAGCAACAATGGTAACCTTAACAATGAAATAAACTAATAAACAAAGAAAAAATAGCTAATGATGACATGAAATGATTGCAAAGCATGTGTTGATTTATACTGTCATCCCAGACATGAATAGGGATGAGTGGTTGCTGGTAGTAAGAAGGGGAAAATTGAAGCACTCAGATTAGGAAGTTGTTAAGTCAATTTTTTTGAGAAATCCTGTTAAACACGCGATAAGCACTCTGAATACCACTTCTGTAACAGTGCTAAAAGATTTGCGGATCAGAATATGTTAGGTCAAACATATTATGACCCTGGCATGTTGAATGGGTATCAATTTCAGAAATAAAAGTTCTTAAGTCAGCCTTTTTGAGTTAGATGTTGTTAAGTCAAGTAGTTGCCGCATTAGCCGTTTGGTGGTGCAACTATATTGTGCCAGCCAAGCTCTTTGATATCAGCTGTTTATACATTTTAGATTAGACATTTAGACATTAGACATTTTTAGACATTCCTCAAGTGCACTTTCAGAAAGTTTATCTGTACTTCCCAATGCCAGGGCACTCTTTCATGCGTATTAAGAAGAAACAATCAATGGATAAAGTCTTAGTCCCTTTCACATGGGTGAAACTGATCAAAGATTCACTACAGAAGAAGCCTATTGATGCCCATGTCAAACGTCCACTGACCGATAACTAGGAACATGTTGGCACTCCAGTTATTGAAGTTGTTGACTTCAAAGATGTCCTCAACCATGACCTTGTAAGAAGTGTTCCTGAATTCACTTTAATCCGGGGTGTGTATTTCCAAAGAGGATGTGTACCAGAAGTTCGTCACACAATGTCTTCCTCACTTTATCGTCCCCAGTCTCTTTTGAGGAGAGGAGTGAGGTTGTAAGCCTTACACAAGGAATGCGATAGTGCAAACAACACACCAGATAGGCTTCGGAAGATTAAGAAGGCAAAATATTACGATGCTCGTTCAT
The DNA here is from genome assembly GCA_030765055.1 of Mantis religiosa. NCBI lineage: Eukaryota > Metazoa > Arthropoda > Insecta > Mantodea > Mantidae > Mantis > Mantis religiosa. Next base: position 106,890,474 of record CM060959.1, read on the forward strand.
TACTGGAACATGTCACTCTGCCAGAAGGTATCACATTTTATGGCACAATGACATATGGAAGTGATGTGGAAGATGATGTAGTAGAGATGGAGTGATGTTTTGATGACAATGTTGTATGTCAATCCATGAAGTGCATACTGGATTAGTCCATAGTAGAGATGTATTGGTGAAAATAAAGTAATAGTTTATCCATGGCTAAATATTATAATATTGTATAACGGAAAAGCTCTAACATTAAGAATCAGAAGCTGTTAAGTCAAGTGACTGAACAACTTTTCATCCATTTTGAACTAAAAGTTGTTAAGTCCTAATAATAAAATATCCTGTCACACATGCTACATATGTCAAACCATAAGAAACACTTCAACACAGTACTTTGTACCTCCAAACAGCCCCATCACTTAAAATTCTTTCATTTGTATTACTATTTTGGTATTTAAAATTATAAATATTAAAAGCAGAACCATTATTGACAGTGAAGTATTCTTCATATTTGAGTTTGATTTATGAGTCACTATGTTTACACTCAAACTTCACTTACTTGTTGTTGTATAATTGAAACGTTTTCAAGATCATTCGATCTCATCCTCAGCTGTTTGGTGACTAAATGAACCTTCCTCTTCTTCCACTACTACAGAGCTCCGATCACTCTGCCATCTGGTGTTAGGGGCACTAAGTTTTAATACTTCATTTAATGCCGGGATTTCAAAATGTATAACTTTATCACGGTTTTTGTTTATGAATATTTTTTCCCAAATATCCAATTCTATGGGTGTACTTAAAGATTTTAACAGTTTAATGTTGTGGCCAATGTTGTGGTTTTCTGTCCAAAAATGGTGTGAAAATTGTGTATTGAATTTTTCAGTCTGACTATCCAAACCTTACACATGGTTGGTATGGAAAATGATCAATTTCCATCAATTAACCTTAACAATTGTTGAATGGTTAGTTTGTTTCAGCTTCCTGGAGACAAGGAGATGCTTAATTTTTCACATGACAATGTTAGCAATAAATATCTCATGCAAGTTGGTTGTTTCATCTACAGATAACCACAAGTTGAACTGATTATCTGATTATTACATTTTACTTAAATTAAAATTAATGTAAGCATCACACTTTTATTTGTATACTAAAATTAATTTATATACAGACTTATAGAAACTGTTATTTTCACTAATTGTATACAAGCTAAACAAATCAAGTAAATAGGACTTAATGTTTATAATTTGGTTTTGCCTTGCAGGCTTTCTAGAAATATAAGATTGATGAACAGGAAATTGTTACAAAGGGCATCAGCATGAAAAGTAAGCCTAGGGGTTCATATTCTAAGCATAGCATCAAATTTTTCAAATTTGATCCACTTTTACTGGTAATCTATTTCAGTACTCAAGAAAGTAATGTTAAGAATCGTACCATAGCATACTGAAATATATCTGCAGGTTCCATTTTTTCCAAGTGAGGTAATAAACTGTAAACACTTGCATAATTTTCTTCTTTATCTCCATATTTTAACACATTCTTTTCCTCATGATTGCTTTCCATATTCACAAAGAAATCTTTGCTTCTTCTTAGCACATTTGCCTTCAGGACAACTCTGAGACCTAAATGTGCAATGCCAACTTTCTGACAGAGATCAAGACCAATAGAACATTCCCACTGATGGTATTCATTCCATGACTGCTGCCTGCACTTCTCACTACAATACAGTCCTTGAGTACATTCCCTGCAACTAAACAAGAATAAAAAAGTGAATTAATGTCATTTATTTTCAAATTAGATATTATAGAAATTAGTCTTAGTTTTCTATTTCTACTTAATTATTTTCTATAAATTGTTTCAATTAGGTATGCCATAGAAATACATACTGTGTATTTGTGTACTTAGACTACGCAGCCTCAGCTTAATGCACTGTGACGTCGTACCCTTTTACCCAATGTTGAGTGTGTGGAAGCGGGTGGAAATGGCCAACAGAGGTAGAAAGATGGCCAGTGGCAGAATAACTAGAAGATTTAGAATATGAAAACCTTAGAACGTTGCCATTTCTATACTTCATAAGTTGCCACTGCACACTATTTACACACATCTGCTGCTCTGCACTCAAATAATCAACTGTAACACAATGCCTGCTCGCTAACACCAATATGCTGACCTTGTCTGCTGCCCACATTTCCGTGAGTTGAGACTGCCTGGCTTAGGCATTAGTTAACTGTTTAAACAAATAAACCAATAAATTTGCTAGTCATGATATTATAAATTCTTTGCATGAGCTCATATTTTGAGAGGGGGGAAAAACAGCTATTCACTTAACAGTATGGGGGTAACATGTCTGTCTCACATTCAAGAGGTCTTGAATCTCTGTTAGGGAAAGTTACCAGAGTTAGGTTTTTCCAGAGGTTTTCCTATCTCCCCAAAAGTGAAATACCATTAAACCCTAAACAAGGCTTTTTGAAACATACTTTATACTCTCACCAATCTAGAAAGTGATTGACATTTTGTATGGAGAGAGAGGCGACATTGCTGCTTATTGCTGCCACGTGGAGAGCGCAATAGGATTACACGTGCGAAGGTGATTCACTTGCGACTGCAATGGGTATTTAACATCATCATCGTCGTCATTGTCATCATCATTGTCGTCTTCATCGTCATCATCATCATCATCATCATCATCATCATCATCATCATTATACACAAAGACAATAGCAAAGTCATGGATCTACATGCAAATGCTAGAATATGCAAGAACACATCAATGTAATTATCATCGTAACAAAAGAGGCATACCCGTGACACTTTTATGCTATTGAAGTGGAGAAATGCTGTTTATATCTCACAGAGCATATTATTTCCCGTGCCTGTCCTTTAATTGGAGTACCTTTACCAAATATACTTTTATTTTGTTTCTGAGAACGTTCAGGTTTTTGCTTGTCAATATTTTTAGACATAATTAAACATTCATTAAAACACAATTGCAAATGAACACAACACATGCACAGATACACGGACTCAAACACACGTAAGCCAAGGCAAATTGCCACAAATAAAATTCAAAGGAACTTGCCAGTACTGGTGTATAAAGAAATAAGAACAGCAACATACACGTGAAGGTATTCTGTTTATGTAGCATTATCAGCAGAGACATAAACACCACTTAATGTGTTTACTGCAGCATTTGCATAACTCACTCACCCGCATGTCATGCTAAGCACATCTTAGAATATCGGCAACCAAGGTTTAGTGTCTAACGTCATGGAAACATCTCGACTCTAGTTGGTGCTTCTGATTGTTACCATAACAACCATTATGATGTACTCATCCCCTCCCATTTATTTAAAGCGTTCTTCCATGTGCTTACTAACTGTAAATCAGTTTCTAGTTTGGCGATCTGTATAATTCCATATTTATTCATTCACAAGGTATGACTTACATAGTTTGATGATGACGACGATGTAATAGATTAAAAGACTCCATACCACATGATAAAAAAGCAGGAATTTACAAAATAAATTGCTCTGATTGTAATTAAGTATATACAGGAAAAATAAAAAGACTAAAAGAACATATGAGATGCTTAAAATATAAATGGACAAATCTCCAGTTTCACACCATTTCTGAAAACCGATCATAACATCAAACTGAACATTCCACTAATAAAAACGACCAGTCATGCAGTAGAATTGGACATATGGGAAAAGATCTTCATTTTGAAACACAAAAGACAGTTAATGAATTTTGATTTACTGACACCAAGTACTCTCTGGAAGCACATTTCACCATCACATGATGTTGCCACTATACACAATCACCACAACAGAAACAACACGGGTCAGTCAAATACATTCTAAAAATGGGAACATATGTTGCCGAAACATGTTCACAGAGAATAAAAAAAAATGATGTGTTACTAGTACCGATTCATCTTAAATAAATTATGTAAAAGCAATTCTGCCTATTGCAGGAAAAACTATTAGACCCAAAGTTTGCTGGACTTTGCGCTTGCACTTTTGATGGTCACTTGTTGGAGCTGTACTTCATGTTTGATTTGTGACATGGTAACATGCTTGGTGCCAATTGCATATGCAATAGCATGGGTGTAGCTCTTCTGCAGTTTTTAATTTAATTCTCTGTAGAACATTTTTCTCAAATTGCACTGTGTGTCAAGTTGTTTTATATCAACATCACTCCTATTAATATGTAGGTATCACATTCTCACAAATGCCTATCAATGGATTGAAAAGTGGAGTTATGTGGCTGGCATCCATTGGGATATCTTTCCTTGCGCAGTGCTGGAGGTGCTACACTATGATTTCTTGTTCCACCATAAATAAGATGCGCATCTTCTAGTTCAGAGAGGTGTAAGTATTCTCCATGTTAATGAAAGGTATGCTGCTCTAACCACTGAATTACTATTACAACATACCAATATGACATTACATCCCCAAACTGACTTGCATTTTACTGGTAGACCACAAGGAAATCTCCACTCAAGATTGTATAGTGCAATGACAACTTACAATTCATAAGTCTAAAGCTCCTGGCTTTGGTTTTTATTATTACTTTTGTTTTCCACTGAATATATTAGTGCTATGCTAGCTTAGCGATTAGAGTAGCCATGCATACAGCAGAAGATCTGTGGTTCAAATCATGGCTGTGACATTCAATTTTTCAGTTCTGATTCTACCTTTCATAGTTTGTCTACATATGATTTGTGTGTGTTAGAACAATCAATTAGCATGATTGACAATATAAATGAGAAACTATAAGGAGCATTCAAAAAGAAACGAGCCACAGTCTGGTATGCGCAAACCGGTGACAGAATGATGATATCATGGCATGTGTAACGAAGTGTTGTTCCAGCCAGAACATGTAAGTTACACAGCCCATCGCTAGAGGGCACGCATGCACATCACGTGACTATACAAAGCTAACAGCAGTATGCATCAATGCCAGACGCATTGCAAACAGTGAAATGATGGCGTCAAAAGAAGAGCAAAGAGGTGTTGTTTGTTTTTTGACAGCAGAAGGAGTAAGGGGAATGGACATTCATTGACAAATGTCACAAGTGTACGGCAAACAATGCATGTCCCTTCAAGGGTCAAGGCATGGCACAAGCACTTCAGGAGAGAAAGGGCGTCGTTAGCCGATGATGCACAATCTGGAGCACCATACTGCATTATCGATGACATCGTCCAGCTGGTTGATGTACTCATTACCCAGGACTGCCAAGTGACAGTGAAAGCCATAGTCGCCGAGGTCGCATTGAGCGTCGGAAGTGTTCACACCATCATGAAGGAATGACTGCTCTTGCACAAAGTGTGTACCAAATGGGTGCCCCAGTCTTCAACCACACCAGGAAGCATGTCAAATGGCTGACTATCTTGGTCATCTGCAGCGCTATGCTAGGGAAGGGAATGAGTTCCTGGCACGAGTGGTGGCTGGAGATGAGTCATGGTGTCATCACTTCGAACCAGAATCAAAACAACAAAGTCTCCAGTGGAAGCATCCAGGGTCACCACCACCAAAAAAAGTCAAGGCCATCTACACAAGTGCAGGAAAGGTTGTGCTGACGTTCTTCTTTCACCAAGATGGCCCCCTTCTGATACACTTCCTGCAGCACGGGACAACAGTGAATGCTCAACATTACTAACAATCCTTGACCAACCTTCGCCAAGCTATCAAATTGAAACGACCAGGCAATCTCACCTGTGGGGTCATTCTGCTCCATGACAATGCAAAGCCTCATATGGCCAACACAGTTGCGGCACTCCTGCAGAAATTCAAACGGGAGGTTCTCGGGCACCGTCTATACAGTCCAGACCTCTCTCCCAGTAATTACGCCATTTTTGGTCCCCTTAAAAAGGCTCTGAGGGGCAAACGATTCACCTCGGACGACATCCAGCTGTACATGCAGAGCAGGCTCACATCTCAGCCCCAGGACTTTTATGAGATAGCCATTCACCACCTTGTGTCACAGTGGGACAAGTGTCTCAACAGCCAGTTACTGGTTTCTGTAATTATGTCTCCATCTCGTTTCTTTTTGAATGCACCTTATATAATAGGATTTAAGTACTTAGAAATTGTAAGCAGCCATTGGAGTATGTGAATTCAAACTGTCTTATATAAGACAAGACATCTTTAGGCTCTCTTAAATCATTTAAGTGAGATTCATTAACACCTGTATATGCAAGAGGTCTAAAATACAGCATACATTTGTTGTATAGTACATTTAAATTGTCTTGTTTAAACATAAAATGAACAGCACAGTATGGCTATTTGCATATTTGCTGCATATTAGAAGCTGAGAGCATTTGAGAGTAGAATGTAAACTCAACAATGTCCTGGAAGGTAGCTAATATTTGGGAGCCTGTTGCATATTTATGCCATTACCAGATGATCCTATGTTCTAAGTTCAAATAATACTCACGGTATTGGTGCTAAAAGTGTTGCACAGCATTGGTGACAGTGTGATTTGCAATATTCAGGAAGAACTACAAGAACGTATGGTTTTTCAACAAATAAAATATCTCCCATTTTGATGTTCTCTTTTGTTACAACATGTCTTCCTTCTTCTTCATTGTACCTGCACATAAAAAAATATTATGCTCATAGTACAGTAACAGAGCTGCAGTTATCCGAGTCCAAACTAATGATGTTCTTCGTCCTTAAACCCCACACCACAAAAAAAAAAAAAAAAAAAAAAAAAAAAAAAAATCATGTTTTACTGGAGAAGCATTTGTATAAATTTGCTGCGCAAAGTATATAGTGAATGTATGTCTTTTTTTCATTTTGTATTATTTTATTTTTATTTGTATACCATTCTTTTTCTTATGTAACAATGCAGTAAATACCTTTTATCTGCCACCATAAGAAAAAAGTGCATCATTGTTACTGAAAAGTAAACCTTTTGCTGTTAGACATGAATTATCTCTGCAAAGAGTCGATTTATCTCTACCACAGTCAATATAACAGGTCAAGCAGAAAAATAAAGCTAAAATATGCAAGACAAAAACACATTATTCTTCAGGAACACCTATTCTAATATAGGGTCAAAGACATTATTCAGTGCTATTAGCTTAAGAATCGGCACCTGTGACAGTTGCTGTGCTGCAGTGATCACCCACTTGCTCGCCGATACTTGGGAGCTTTAACTTGCGGAACTAAAATCTACGTAACTTACTTAATTACAGAAATCGGACTCACTCTAATCAGAGTAGCTGTTGGAAGTGCTGTCCATTTTGTGGTATACACAAGTTACACTGTCATAAAAAACTTGCATTCACTTTCATCAATTCCACTGCAGCAATCTTACCTTTTTTCTTACGAATGTTTTAAGTTCATCTAAGGTATGCGGATTATTTGCATACACTTTACCTTTTACTGCTCCTTAGAAATAAAAATCTAATGGTGTCTGATCAGGGGCCGGCCCTCATAGCCATGGTCGCTAAAGCGTATGTCTCTAGTGTTCCACCATGTAGAGAGTTGCGGGTTTGAGTCCCTTTGGGTATGGGTGTTTATGTGTATAGTGAATATTTGTGAAACTAGGAAAACAGATAAGAAAATAAACGGAAATAATGAAAAATCGGTTAAATAAGAAAAAAAAGAAATATATATCTATATACATAGATATATATTTTTAATAAAAAAAAATCAGGGGAACGGGCCGGCCATAGTCTGCTGCTTATAATTTTATTGCCAAATATACAGCAGAGTTCTGTCATGGATCCCCACTATTATCCTGCTGAAAATAGGCATTTAATCTTTCAAAACATGTCACTTCGTCACACAATGTACCTTAGATGAACTTAAAGAAAACATTCATAGGGAATTACGTAGAAATTGAAGCTAGCTACAGTGAAGCAATGAATATTATACAAATATAACAATTCGTAACAAAAACTTCACTTAACTTAAGAAACTGATGTTAATTCTTCTTTCTAATGGAAATCAATTTCACAAACTCTTATCCGCAACTTCAGTCAAAGAAAACCACAGGAGAAAACAAATTCGTCGTTATGGAAGTTACTATGTTGTGTTTTTTCAGTATTACTAAAATCTGAAAACAAAACAAACTTAGGAACAGAATCAACTGCTGGTATTTCAAAATTCATTACGTGATATTTATTTTTTAAAATAAATTTCTTCTCCCAAACCATTAAATCTATCGGGACATTTAATTGTTTTAATAATTCAACTTCGATTTATATTATGTTTAAAAGACCAAAAATGATCTGCTATGGCCGATTTATCAGTTTGTTTATACTTAATGTTACGAAAATGTTCATTCGTTCTGGTTTCCAAATTACGTTTCGTCCTAGCAATCAAATCAAATTCATAAATACCAGATTTTTTACTATTAGAAATTTCATCCTTTTTAGAGAAATGTAATAAATTTTTAATAATTTAATTAATTTTAATTTAATTTTAAAATTAATTACTAATATTTTTACAGATATTTATTTTAAAAAATACACATCGTGTAATGAATTTTGAAATACCAGCAGTTGATTCTGTTCTTAAGTATTTTTTTGTTTTTAGATTTTGGTAATACTGATGAAACATAACAACATAGTAACTTCCATAACGACGAATTTGTTTTCTCCTGTGGTTTTCTTTGACTGAAGATGCGGACAAGAGTTCGTGAAATCGATTTCAATTAGAAAGAAGAATTAACATCATTTTCTTAAGTTAAGTGAAGTTTTTGTTACAAATTGTTATATTTGTATAATATTCATAGGAAAATTGGTAAGATATGTGCAGTGGAATTGATGAAAGGAATGCAAGTTTTTTATGATTGTGTGAATTGTGTATAGTGCAAAAAGGACAGCACTTCCAACAGCTATTGTGATTAAGGTGAGTATCAACTTCTGAAATTAATATAGCACAGTAAGTAAGCTACATTGTTTTTAGTTCCGCAAGTTAAAACTCCTGAGTATCGGTGAACAAGCAGGTGACCGCCACAGCACAGCAACCGTTGCAGGTGCTGATTCTTAACTTAACAGCACTGTATTATAATCTCTTTGAATATCTGTTACCTCGTAGATGGCTTAGTCTGATGTTCAAGTTTTTTTTTAGGTATCTGAAAAACAAGGAACAAACATATGACATCTACAATGCATAGAAATATATTTTATTATTCTCGTTTCATTTTGATTTTTTCTTAGGTAACAGATAAAATTATGTATGGGACAAGCGAGGTTTGATGTTTATCATGCTCTTGAAACTTAAGTCCTTGGCACTATCCACTCACTAATAAATATTAACTTACCTCACAAGTCCATAAGTAACAATTTTCACATCTTTCATCACATTTTGGTTAATTTCTCTAGTTTACCATATTGTGACTTTGTGGGTTCGTTGAATTAAAAGTTCAAGTTGCAGAAATTCAAACGTTCTTTATTTGCGTAGAAATACACTTCATACATCAGCAGAATTATGTCACATACACAATTACAATCTTCCAGTTCGTCTGCCGTAGGTCCACACTGCACTATCTCGGCTCCTTGCCATAAACTGACTTGCCTCGACTAGCGTAGTCACTTTTATTCACCAATCGTTGGTTCTGGAAATTTCCCAACTTCTGACAAAACATCACAGTCTTTCACAATGGAGCGAGAATCGTCTTGACCATTTCTGTCTCTTTCTCCCTCTCTGCCACTCCCTCAGCGAGCGCCAACCAGCCACATGAGTAGGCGTGGCTTGAACATTATCTATCTCTTTCTCTCCCTGACATCTAGCTTTGGCTAGTCGTAAATGATGTCTCGCCTTCTCTATTTTGGTCAAAGTCTGTGCTATTTGAGCTTTCGATTATCCAAGGTACCACTGTTCCTCCTTACCTGGGATAATCGAGGTTCTATGTACTACAATTTACCTATTGCCTATGTTTCAAACAAGCACTATTTAATGACAAAAAGAGCATGAGTGAACAAGTTAACATGAATAGAAAGCTTGTAAATCAAGAATGGAGACATTTAAAGTGAGATATAGAATGCAAATTATTATTATTCAAATAGTACATTCCTGAAAGTTTTGTGTTGCAGAAATATTACATTAAAATCAAATTAAGATGTAATATTATATCTGAATTCTGAGAGCAATAAGATAGAAAGCATTTTTAATATAATTCTAATTCACAAACCTTAGGTTAAGTGCATTTGAAGCATATAGAAAACTGTCATTAATACCATGCACTGGCTGAGGTAATTTCTCATTTTTCTCATTTACTATTTCACCGAGTAATATCAAACATTCTTCTGTATTGGTTGCTGAAAAGAACAGAAAATAGTGTTGGTTTATATGAATTTATAACTAAAATTATATGACAGTGAATCTCTGATGATGAAAACTCTTACTGTCTCAGGATTGGTTAGTAAACAATATATATTCTACTGTACAGTATGTAATGTAAAATATTACTGCATTATCTTACTTATAAAAAAAATTATAATAGTACCTGAAAAACTTGTTCAAAATGTCTTAAAACTCTTAAATTTACAAGAATAGGCCATCAACTTCACTGTAGAGACAATTAAATAAACACTATAGCAACACAACTTCACTACTACTTATCTTATTCACAATCCTTTGGAAATGTTTTGAAGCAACTTTGCTTCATTTTCAACCTGTCAGCTTGACACTGACAACTGAAAGGCTGACCTTGACCACTTCCGGAGTTTCAAAAATAGCTCCCTATCTTACTGCCATCTACCGGGGACAACACAAACTTATTGATGACATCTACTTGTGGAATATAAAAATTCATCACACGATCTTTTTCTTAGAAGTGTTGAAAACAGCGTTTTTATAACAAATTAAACTTAAAGGGTGTCGATTAATGACACTAAACAACACTTACTTTTAAATTTTTCCGGAACATGTTTCAGAGACTTTGCCTCCATCCTCAACCGGCCATCGACTGATTCTCATTGGTGTAGTTGACAATATTTTGTCATAGGTCTCCTCTGGTGGCGGTTCAGAAAGATTTGTTCAGCAAGTTCCTTTGTTTATAATATTTTCCATACTCTGAGCATAAAAAACTCTTTAGACCTGGTAGAAAAAATTCAAAATCTTAAACTAAAACCTCTTGACACTTTAGTATCCTTTGATGTCCGCTCCCTCTTCCCTAGACAAACTTTTGATTCAACTGAAAAAATGGCTAAACTCTATAAACCTAGATGCCAATGCAATAGAAGAATATTTGCCAATGACTGAAATATGTATACATCAAAATTATTTTGTCTTCGATGAAAAATATTATAAACAAATTTCAGGACTAGCTATGGGAAGCCTGCTATCACCATTTTTGGCCAATCTATACATGAGCTTTTTTGAAACACATATAACTAAAGCCTTCCCTTATATTTTTAAAACATGGTACAGATACGTAGACGACATCTTTGCAATAGAGCCCTACAAACAAATAGATGATGCTTTGAAACTACTCAACCTGCAAGAACCCAGCATACAATTCACAGTGGAAACTGAAGAGGACTGTACTCTACCTTTTTTGGACCTTAAAATCACAAAAAGCAATGAAAAACTAGAATTTAGTATCCATAGAAAAGCAACACACACAGATAATTACATCAAAGCAAATAGTTTCAACCCAATTCCACACAAACATGCAACCATCAACAGTCTGACACACAGATTAGTAAATCTACCCCTCAGCCAGCAAGAATATCAAAACGAATACCATCAAATCTTAAAAACTGCAATTAAAAATGGATATGGAAAAAACCTTATAGATAAAAAACTAGAATCATTCAAACTTCAAAAGAGATTAAAACAGATCACAGCTCTCACACCAATAAAACAAGAAATTAGATTTGCTAAATTTACTTACCACCCCTGGGCCACAAAAAAGTTCCAAAAAATATTCAAGAAATACAATATAACATTGGCACCAAAAAACAATTACAACATTAAAAACCTACTTCACAGTAATAATACTGATAAGATAAAACAAGAGGAAAAGTCAGGCATTTACAAGATTAAGTGTAAAGACTGTGAAAAAATTTACATAGGGAGAACGAAAAGAAACATAGGCACTAGAAAGAAAGAACACTTCAGGCACTTAACATACAAAAATATTGATAAGTCCCCAATAGCAGCTCATTTCTGGTCTGAAAATCATGAAATTGAAGATAGATACATGCAAATATTCTAAAGTCTGTTCTCCAGTCATATCATTCATTACTTCTATTCTGATTATATGAACTACTCCAGTGATTAGTCTTAGAGCTTCATTTTATGAGTGCTCACAATTCTTTAGTTAGTTGCAATTAACATTTCATTATTGTACTGCTTTTTGGTGAGTGGATAGTTGGGTGAGTGAATGAGTTAAAACAAATCTGTGTTGGTCCTTGCTTAGTAACTACTAAGCTAATAGGTGATGCTAAGTGACGCTGTGAAGCACTCCCAATTTTCAGAGTTTTCGTATTTTAGTCCAGAACTCATGCAATTACAGTGGTTTCCAAATCTTCCAGAAACTTGTGAAAGGTTCTTCGAAATTAAAAAAAAAAAAAAAGGAAGAGAGGTTCAATAAATCTAATTGGTCACTGTACTTAGGGCCTTCAAGTAATCTGACAATTACCCATAAACCCTGGAGGAACCATACTTCCCAGATCAGTACAAATAGTGGCATATGTTGACGATGTGGCAATTCTCGCAAGGAATATAAGAGCTCTTGAGGAAAGTTATGTAGTGTTAGAAGAGAAAGCACAGGATCTAGGATTGGTAGTGAACGTTAGTAAAACCAAATATATGAAGATGGGAGGTGATGGGGCTGCAGGAAGAAGAGAACCTACAGTTAAATTACATGAGAAAGAATATCAAAGAGTGGAAACATTTAAATACCTGAGATCTATAGTAACAGTAGATGATAAAACATCAGTGGAAATTCAAGAAAGAACAGCAAGTGGTAACAGATGTTTCTATGCCTTGCAGAATATGTTTAAATCAAGGAACGTCAGTAGGAATACTAAAATTAAAATATATACAATTGTACTGAGACCAATAATAATGTATGGTTCAGAAAGTTGGGTGTTAACAATCAGAGAAGAACAGTGGTTATTACGATGGGAAAAGAAGATTTTGAGAAATATATTTGGAGTGATAAGGGACTTGGACGGATGGAGAGTGCAGACTAACTTGGAGTTACAGTGCCTATTTGGACAACCAAATATAGTAGTGAAAATTGAACAAGGAAGAATAAGGTGGATTAACCATGTGCAGAGAATGCCAGAAACAAGTGTAGTTAAGAAGATATTCATAGGAAAGCTGGATGGCAGAAGGAGAAGAGGAAGACCCAGGAAAAGATGGGTAGATGATGTAGGAGATGACTTGAGAAAGTTGGGGGTTAAAGGCTGGAGAAGAAAAGCAGAGGACCGAGTAGAATGGAAGAGGGTGGTTAGGGAGGCCAAGGGCCTACATGACCTGTAGCGCCAACTATCATCATTGTCATCATCACTTAGGGCCTACACAAGCCCTCCCTTGTTTGCTACTGCCATTTCAGCAGAAACATTTCAAAATATGATAAGTCCAAATTAATATAAATTTTACAGGATAATTCCAAAAATGATATGTGTTGCATACAATACACTGGCAACAATAATGACTGGTTAACATTGTTATAAAGATTTGGAAAGTTTAACTTCCCCGCTTTATTATTGTTATTATTGTTATTGTTGTTATTGTTATTATTATTAATTATTATTATCATTATTATTATTATTATTATTATTATTATTATTATTATTATTATTATTATTATTATTATTATTATTATTATATTATTATCATTGTCATTGTCATTGTCCTTGTCGTCATTGTCATCGTCATCATTATCATTATTATTATTATTATTATTATTATTATTATTATTATTATTATTATTATTATTATTATTATTATTATTATTATTATTATTATTATTATTATTATTATTATTATTATTATTATTATTATTATTATTATTATTATTATTATTATTATTATTATTATTATTATTATTATTATTATTATTATTATTATTATTATTATTATTATTATTATTATTATTATTATTATTATTATTATTATTATTATTATTATTATTATTATTATTATTATTATTATTATTATTATTATTATTATTATTATTATTATTATTATTATTATTATTATTATTATTATTATTATTATTATTATTATTATTATTATTATTATTATTATTATTATTATTATTATTATTATTATTATTATTATTATTATTATTATTATTATTATTATTATTATTATTATTATTATTATTATTATTATTATTATTATTATTATTATTATTATTATTATTATTATTATTATTATTATTATTATTATTATTATTATTATTATTATTATTATTATTATTATTATTATTATTATTATTATTATTATTATTATTATTATTATTATTATTATTATTATTATTATTATTATTATTATTATTATTATTATTATTATTATTATTATTATTATTATTATTATTATTATTATTATTATTATTATTATTATTATTATTATTATTATTATTATTATTATTATTATTATTATTATTATTATTATTATTATTATTATTATTATTATTATTATTATTATTATTATTATTATTATTATTATTATTATTATTATTATTATTATTATTATTATTATTATTATTATTATTATTGTTGTTGTTGTTGTTGTTATTATTATTATGATTATTATTAACTGTTTTGCATTTTTAGGTACAACATACATCAGCAATTGTAACAAGTTGGACTTACCAGTTTGAGCCAAAAGGACCATACCGGTCATTTTGACTGGTTAATGTTCTTTAAAAAAGCATATACATTGAGGTAGTGTGATTATCGCTTTAATATTTCGTGACTTTTAAGGAAATAGAGCAAAGGTGATTCCCTAAAATGTTTAAGTTTTTATAGCAGATTTTAAAAAAATTATACACGCTTTTTACCTTAAAGTACCGTAGCCAGTCATTTTGACTGGTGCAATTATTTTGCATGTATCCTAACTAAATCGTGGTAACAATGTATTCAAAAGCTATCCAAGGTTTTCAGTCATTGTTGTAGCCCAGTTTAATAATTTTCAGCGCTAGAGTAGGCGTGTCGTAACTAACAATGATAACAATGTGGTCTAAAAATAATCCAAGGTTTACGATCATTGTGGAAGCTTAGTTTGAAAAAGTTTAGCTCCAGAGCAGACATGTTTTAGATGTTGTGTCAATATAGTGAATGATAAAATATTTCTGAGGCCATATTGTATCATTGCCATGTCACATCACAATTACCACCATATCTTCGAGAAGATGAAATATTGAATTATTTCCATAGTTTACCAGACAATGAGTCAGAAGGAGAGAACATATTTAGTGATGATGAATTATCCAATAATAATGATGATGTTGAACATATTCCTCATCAATCGGATAAAAGTGAATCATCGGAATCGGACGTTGGGGATAATATAATGATTGAAGAACCTGTACAGGAACAGGCAGATAACCCTGTTGCAGTACCACATGACCCTGTCCCATGCAAGAGAATCAGATTCAATCGAGGACGTCAAGCTCCACAAGAAATAAACTTTCCAGCTGTGGGAAGTAACGAGTCTGCTGTTGGTGGTACAATGTGGACAAGAATTGAACCGGGAAATACACCTGGCAGACATGGGCATCACAATGTACTGACAGAAAGGCCAGGTCCTACAGATTACACAAAGAAACTGATAGTGACTGGAAACTATGCCAGCGCATGGCAAGTATTGATGGATGTTGACATTTTCCAGAATATAAAAAAATGCATCGAGATAAGGGCCCGTCAAGACCTTGAGGACAATTCTTGGACTCTTGAGCTAGACCAACTTGAAGCAGCTATAGCCATATTGTATGCCCGTGGACAATATGGAGGGAAGAACTTCCCCTTGAAACTTCTGTGGTCAAAGATGTGGGGAGCACCATTTTTCTCTCATGTTATGGGAAGGAACAAATTTATTGAGATCATGAGGGTCCTGAGATTTGATGATAAACATACATGCGACGAGAGACTGAAGACAGATGGCTTTGCGGTGGCCACACCAATCTGGAGCCCATTTGTACATAACTGCAAATTCAGCTACAATCCAGGTGCAGTTATCACTATAAATGAGCAGCTGTATCCATGCAAGGCTTGATGTCACTTTACTCAGTATATGAGTAGCAAACAGGATAGATTTGGTTTGAAGTTCTGGCTTGCTGCAGATTCTGAAACAAAGTTTATGGTGAATGGGTTTCCTTATTTAGGAAAACATGATGGACGACCACCTAACATGTCAGGACCAGAGCATGTTATCACACGACTTATGCAACCTTTCATTTCAAAAGGAAGGAATGTTACTTGTGACAATTTTTTTACTTCTAAAAATCTTGCTGATCAGTTGAAACGGAAGAATACAACTATGGTAGCCACAATGAAGAAATCGTGGAGAGAGGTTCCTCCTTCTGCAAAATCTACCGCTGGATCTTTGTATGACACCAGCTTGTACAGATCTGATGATATTACCATCACGTCGTATCAAGGAAAGACAAAGAAGAATGTCCTTCTGCTAAGTTCAATGCATCAGTCGTGGATGTGGATCAAGGAACTTCCAGAAACTGTGAGCTTCTATAACTCCACAAAATGCAGAATTGACATTCTGGATCAAATGTGTCGCCTATACACAGTCAAGTTTGGTTGCTGGCGGTGGCCAATGCATATTTTCTTCAATGTACTGGACCTTGCTGGAATCAATGCATGGATCCTATACCAGAATGTCACAGGAGAGAAAGTAAATAGGCGAGAGTTTCTTCTAAAGCTAGCAGAAGAACTTTCTTCTCAATATATGCTGTCAAGGAAAGGACCAACGAATGTAATTGTTGGAGTCACCGAACAAGGTAGGGCATGTAAACCATGTCAAAATGGAGGCTGCAAAGGTCCTAATAAAACCAAGAATGTGTGTATGAAGTGTAAGAAGTATGTGTGCAGCCCATTTTCAGGAAATGTTCAGTACTTGTGCGCTAAGTGTTTCGACCAAGATGGCGGACTTGACTAAATACAGAAATGAGCTGTTTTTGTGATCATTGTGTGTATCACACTTTACTGTATTTTTACCAGTGTTACAAAATACTTCAGAATGCTAAAGTGATATAACTAAGTATGCATATCATTTATATGATCCCATGTTTTATAAGCAATGTACTTCAAAGTGTAATGGATTCACGCTGTTTAATGAGTAAATATTGTGTAAACTCCTTTAAAATGTAAATAAAGGTACTATTTCATGCATAAAATATCCTGATTTAAATTATATTATACATGAAATGCTGAAAACCGATTGAAAAAGTTACCAGTCAAAATGACCGATGTTGGTCCTTTTAGGTAGCAAGGCAATGTTGGTCCTTCAATGTTAAACAGCTGAAATTGTGTTTTAAATCAAAAAACTGAGACTTGATACCTCCCATCTTTTGTAGTAGAAATCCATTGCAAACTAATTTTCTCCATGAGTGAACTTACTGCATTTTGAAATTTTACTCCTCATTTATTACATCAAGAAATGCTCAGTAATGCCTCTCTTTTGATACTAACAACAAATTAATACTAAAATTAGGCAAGTGAGTCAACCTTGTATATACTTTTCTCCACTTACAAGTTTTTTATGAAGACTAGTTTCTGGGGACTTCTCCCCTATCGTCAGCTCTGTGGTAGACTGACGATAGGGGAGAAGTCCCGAGAAACTAGTCTTCATAAAAAACTTGTAAGTGGAGAAAAGTATATACAAGGTTGACTCACTTGCCTAATTTTAGTAACAATGGCACTCCACTTTCTGAAATACTTCTTTTTATTCTATATAACAAATTAATAATTCTTACCCTTTTGGTTAGTAATGGTACTCAAGCACTGCTCTATGGATTCCATTGCTTCCTTATTCAAACCTAATTTTGCCATACAGTTTTTCCATCTTTCCCGCAGTTTGCCAAACAGATGCATAGGATGACCAATTCTAAAGACTCTGGCAATATCAAGCATACATTCCTTCAAGGAAAGAAAATTAAGAAATACATAAATTGAACTATGTAAATTTTTAAAATTGAAAACATTTTAATCATAAAAAAACAAATAATCAACATTGTTTTTCACTGACATTAAATCTCTGGCAAAAAGCATATATATTCTGAATTATTTTACCTCTCAGGAAACAAAACTACCTTGTAATGGTGTAAATGGTACAGTGCTGCTGATCTATTGGACAGTGCAAGAGCTTGTTCTTCACTGCTATCTGGTGCATGTAACACACTGTCTGTATAAAGCACCAAACTGCTCATATCTTCTTTTTTCTTGAATTTGACATTTCCCAATTCTCTAAATTTAATTGCTCGATTTACACATTTCTTGTTACTTGTAAGAGAATGTGTTTTACCAAGCCAATGCAGAAGTATTTTTCTGTAAAACATAAAAATGTATAATTAAATACCAGATTTATTTTTATTTTAAAATAAATATCTCTTTCTAGGCACTATTGAGTCAACTGGAAAGTGGTTTACCAGGGAAATATACGAGTCAAATGGAAAATTTAATGTCAGGACGGCATGTTGGACATGGTAGCTCAATGGGTTAGAGCGACAGGATGGAAACCATGAGATCTGTGGTTCAAATCCCGGCCATGGCATTGAATTTTTCATATTGACTCAATCTATCAAAAAACTTAGCCTATATACGGCTAGTATGAGGAAATCATCAATTTCCATCAATTAACCAACATGAAAAAATAAAGTTTAATTTTGAAATTATAGCTGAGCAAATTTTTTTATTTTATTTTACAGTCTTTAAAAGGCTCCACTAAAATGCTTGTAGTTTACACATGAAAATTATACACAGTGTTCATTTTTATCTGTGATTTTACCATGCAAAATTTGACGTCATCAATAGTATCACTGATGGAGCAAGTTGATATACAATTCCCCTAGCGGCTTGTGATCGTACTTGATGTGCTGACAGCAGCTTTGAGGTTTCCCTCTACTGGCAGGTACATATACTATTTGAGAAGTGGGTCTGCCTGCATAATATAAAGGTGCGTAATTTTGCCTGGTGCATAGATATGATAACTTTTGTAGTTTGTTTTAATGATTGTGAACACTATTATATGACGAATAAATACAAACAATATCTTGCAATTTGGTGTTTCTCTGTGAAGATATATAACTTAATATACTTTAATAAAGGAATGCCAAATTAATAACAGAATTAGTTTCAAAACATTTTAGTAAAGAAACAGATTTTTATGGTTGTCCTTTCTACAGTGCACGTCATATCAAACGATGAATGAATAAATTAACAAATAAATGAATGAGTAAATGAATGAATTAATCATGTGATGTGATGCTCAAATGAATCCAGGGTACCTAGAGGTCAGAGTTACCCAACATTCGTGTTCGTAGGATAAGGGAAAGCCCTGGAAAAAACCTTATCCAGGTAACTCATCTTTAGCAAGATCCGAACTCGTGACCTCTTGAGTGTCAGGCATACATGCTACCTCACATCATGGAGACAGGCAAGAAACAAATGTAAATCCACCAAATATGAGCTGCTTGTATGCGTTTATCAAAACAATGAAACCAATAATTGTCAAACATTATCTTCTGTGAACAGCTTTATGGAAATTAAATAGCAAGAAATAGCTGAACCAAATAAGTAAATAAACAAATAAGTAAAGCTGAGCTAATGTGGCAAATTAAAAATCAGCACTTCTTTAAACGAATGATTCAATGGACCACCATTGAGAGCAAGACACTTCCTGACTCTTTTCACCATATGTTCATAAGCAACTTGCAGCATTGCAGGTGTAACTGTAGTCATCTCACATATGATTAGCTGCTGCAGTTGCACTAAAGTCTTGGGTCGCCTCGAATAAACCCGATCTTTGAGACAACCCCAGAGGAAAAAATCCAATGGATCTCAAAATCTGGTGGCCACAAGGAATTGCTAACGAATCTGTTGAGGAGAAAACACAATAATTCAGGTTATTCATGCTGAGCACATTCCAGAAAATATGTCCTGGAAATTTGCCATCTTACCTCCCAGGAAAATGTCTTTCAAGGAAAGCAATTGTTACATCATTAAAATTGGTGCGATATAGAAATATAATTTGAACTGCTGCACTGAGGAGTTTATGCAACACTATCTGGCATTCAGACAAGTCCCTTGGAGCGTAATGTTCTCAAAAGTGTCCAGGTACCGTCATGATTGCCATAAGAGGGGTGAAAGGACAGGCTGATTGTATTAGTTACGTGCACAACCACACACTCACAGCACTGAAATTTGCTTACTGTTCCGCAAAATTTACAGCTTCTTCTCCGTAGAGGGCACTATGATTTCTAGATAGACTCATCAGTCAACTATGACGTCATTCTTGCTCTATAGCAGGGCAGGAAATAATGAATAAAAATGAACACCATGTACAAGACAGAAGAAAAAACAAGTATTATTTGTGGTGGGTATATCATTAGTAGGACATAGTCAATGTCCTTGAGCTTTGCTCACAACTGACTAAACAAACAAACAATACTGAACACCAAAAAGATTTATCAATGATAGAGCAAACTATGAAAAGGTATAGATTATACCAAATGATAGAAAAACTGAAAATAGCTGCCTACATCCTCCAAGCAGTATGTAATAAAGAGGCAGAATTACAAAGATTATGACAGCTGCTGCATTTTTAATTGGTAGCAAGGCCCGACCATTTGCTCAGATTTAATCTTCATATTATAAATAATAATATCAAGAGTACAGGTATTCTTACAAAATCCATACTAGGGGATACAAAATGTAGCACTCATTAACAAATACAGGGCAATTCAAAATGATGGACTCGATTTCATAAATATATTATGTACAATCTAATGAACATATCATAATATGAGACATGTTATAAGAACAGTAAACTCTCAAAGTTTTTTTCAGTCATATCATAAGTGTTCTATGTGAGCACCTTGTGTAACATGACATACATCAAGCCGATAATCTATCTCCTGCCAAATCTTGTGTAGTGTGTTGCTGTCAATCTCTGTGCTAGCTGCTGTGATGTGGGCAAGAAGGTTGTCCAATGTTAGTGGAAAAGGTGATACCAAAACATGATCCTTTATGAAACCCCACAAGAAAAAATCACATGGGGATAAGGTAGAGGAAAGCAGTGGCCAACAAATGAGAGTTTGATCCTCCTAAGATGCACGACCTATCCGACATTGTGCAAATGTTTCGTTGAAATGGCCCCAAACGTTACCATGGTAATGCGGAGGGACACCATCCAGTTGAAGGATGAAATCTGCATTATCCTCTTTGAGCTGTGACAGGAGCCATTGTTGCAGAATATCAAGAAAAACATTTCCTGTCACAGTAGATTCAATGAAGAAATAGGGTCCATAAACCTTCTCATGGGTAATGGCACAAAACACATTCACATTGGGAGAATCACATTGGTGTTCCACCTGATAGGTAGTTTTTGCAGACTCTGCATGAAACTGGCGTAAACCCGTTCCACTGTGTCTTCCCCATCTGAAAAACGCCAGTCAACTTTCACTTACAGATGCAGCCCATGTCTCTGAATTTTGCATACCATGCACAAACGGCTTTTCCAGTAGGTGAGTCTCTCCCATATCTGGTATGGAAATGTCGTTGAACACTAATCATGGACTTCTTTTCATGGTAATCAAGTACACAGAACGACTTCTGCTCTCCAGCCACAGCCATTTTCTTTACTCACTTCCTGTGCACTCGTAATGGTTGAAAATGAAACCACATTGGAGGATCTTTGTGCCTGCTTCACAGCAGCCAGCGCAGAGATTGACCATAAAACACTACATACATTTGGCAGCAGATAGACTATTGGCTTCATATATGTCGTGTTACATGAGGTGCTCACATAGAACACTTGTGATATGACTGAAAAAAGCATCGAGAGTTTACCGTTCTTGGCACATGTCTAACATTACATGTTCATTAGATTGCACAAAATATATTTATGAAATTGAGTCCATCATTTTGAATTGCGTTGTACTGCAAAGCTAAACAGTGAAGGAACATGTGTCAAAATATGTTCCAATTGTGTTATACAAGTTGTTTCAGAATTCAGCCAATTAACTTTAAGAGGTTATAGAGGTTGTTGGGGGAACAGTTCGAGATAGGGCCCCTTTGGTCCCAGAGCGCATGATTTTGTGCAATAAGCCTAAGTAAATTTGAGCCAGTATGCCAGTAATGCTAGCTCAATGATATATGCAAGTATTTGCTAGACTGCAATGTATACATGTGCGGCCAGCAGTAAAGTAGGGAGTTATAAAACCAACAACACCATCCTCCAAGTTCAAGCCCTACCGAATGTTTCTTTTCTTCCTTTATTTATTTTCATTCTTGAAATTGTTGATTGTGAAAGATTTGGATTAATACACTTTTGTGCTTATGTTTAAAAAGAATTTGCTGTAGCTCCGGAAAAGAAATAACTAATACACAAGGCATATCACGGTCACATTCCTCTTAGATTTTTTTTATTTACTTCAAGGAACCGTAGAAATATTTCACACAATGTATAAAATTATTGCTCACATTTCTATATTTTACTAAATAGTACTTAATATTGCTATAGTGTCCTTGAGAAAGGAGTAGGCATCTGAGCATTGCATGTTAACAAGAATAACACACATATTCCTGAAGTCCACCTTAGTAGCTTAGATGGTAGCATGTCTGCCTCATGTTCAAGAGATCCCGAGTTCAAATCTTGCTCAGGGTAAATAACTGGGTAAGGTTTTTCTGGGGTTTTCCCTTACTCTGAAAGATGAATGTCTGTTAATTATTAATTTATAGATGAGTTTTACTCATTCGTTTCACTGTGGTGTTCCAATACAGTTACATCTCGATAGAATGTCTGTTAACTTTAAGCTCTGCATATCCTGGAATCATTTGAGCATCTTTTTACCCATTTCATTAATCGTTTGATATGATTTAACATTAGAGGATCAATTTAAAAAAAGAAAAGAAAGAAAGAAAAGAGAAGATATTTCTGAGAAATAATTATAAGCACTGGGTGACAAAACCATGTATAGAGAAGACTTTACTACAGTTTTTTTAGCCCGCCTCGGTAGTGTAGATGGTAGCATGTCTGCCTCACGTTCAAGAGGTCCCAAGTTCAAATCTCGGTCAGGGTGAGTTACCTGGATAAGGTTTTTTCCAGGGTTTTCCCTTATCCTGATAGACGAATTTCAGGTAACTCTAAGCTTGGAGGACCCTTCTTTTTTGCTCTGGATCATTCAGAAATTAAAATTACTGTTGCTATTCTCGTATGCATTCATCTCTCATCTTAAATACAAAAATAAACACAAGTTATTTTACAGACAGAATCAAATACAGCACTATCTTACTATAACCAACAATGATACTTTTATTTTTTTTGTAATTTTCTTCCTGCAGCATTAAATCATATCAGACGATGAATGGAATAGGTGACATGATCTCAAATAAGCTGAGGGTCCATATTGCTTAAAGTTACCCAACATTTGTCTTTCAGAATAAAGAAAAAACCCGGAAAAAGCCTTACCCAGCTAACTCACCCTGACCAAGATTCGAACTAGGGAGCTCTTTAACATGAGGCAGACACGCTACCATCTTTGCTACCATCATTGAGTCAATCACAGAACTGATGTTAGGGAAGAAGTTCCCAGAAACTAGTCTTCATTAAAAAACTTGTAAGTGGAGAAAAGTATATACAAGATTGACTCATTTGCCTAATTTTAGTAACAATGGCACTCCACTTTCTGAAATACTTCTTTTTATTCTATATTTCTAGTCTGTTTTTTTGACATTTCGTCAATTTACATTTGTATATTATTGAGGGAAAGAGGTTGAAGATGGAGGCGATGGCTTCCACACTATTCCCTCAGTAATATAAAAATGTAAAAGTGTCAGAAAAACCGACTGCAAATAGTTTTTTTGATTCATAGGTGTATTTGATTTTCTGAAAATGTATAGGAGCAGTATCTTGCGATACACTGAATGTGCTCCAAAAGCAAAATGTTTCAGAAAACTAGAGTTCACAAATGGTAGTGCTGACTCTTAGTTATTATTGCATACCATTCCTTGAATTGAATAAATAAAACCTAAGCAGGGAGTGACTGTGATTTGTTTTCTACATTAGTTATTTCTTTCTCAGAGCTAACAATGGATCCTTTTACTTTGTAAGGACAAAGTGTATTGTCTCAAGTCATGGTAATGATATTTTTAACCTTTTAAAGAATTCTGGATATTTAGGACATTGCAGTACCTTATGTTGTATATTCTTGTTTAAAATTTCATTTGTTTAATTTGCTTAGGTACATTTAACAGCAACAGTAGTAACAAATGATGAGGTACATATTCCATAACTTCTACAAACATTTCTAGAGAGAAAATAAAAATAAAAACAAAGAAGAAAATGCATTCAGTAGGCTCTGAACTTGTTATTGTCTATCGAAATTTAACTGTATTGGAACACCACAGTGAAGCGAAACAATTATTAAATTATAGATGGGTCGTATTTATTACACATCAGCTTCACTTACGTACCTATATTGCAAAACATGTCCTCAATATAGGTACGTAAGTGAAGCTGATGTGTAATAAACACGACTCATCTATAATTTAATAATTGTTATTGTCTGTTCCAGAAATCCTTCCATTATCACTACACTTCTTAGCAGCAAATGTGTACTTGCCATTGAGGTGGTAGCAGTGGCATACTGCCACAAATTTACTTTAGCTTATTGCACAAAATCATGCACTTTGTGACTGTAAGTGTCCTATCTCTAACAGTTCCCCATAACACCCTCTATAATCCCTTAAAATTGGTTGGATACTGAAACACCCTATACAAGGGGGTATCACAAAGTTTTGATTATCACCCAGTAGTTTTTACGCTAGAGTGATGAAAATTTTTCAGTGTCATCATTGATCCCTCAGCACACAATGTTGGTAGTTTCAGTGATTTGAGTTCTTTTGTTTTTTTACAGTGAGTGCCAGAAGAGACTGAGGTGTAAGATGGAGAAAATTCAGGCTCATAATGTGATCAAGTTCCTGCATTTGAAGGGCAAACTTGCCCGGAAAATCCATGAGATGACGGCTTTTTATGGAAATGATTGCCCGTTGTATGACACTATTGTGAGGGGGAAAAGGAATTTTCAAACTGGTCACATGTACCTGACAGATGAGCCAAGAGCTGGTAGACCGTCAATGACAGATGATGCTGTCTCAGTGAAGAAAGTGGAGTGTTTAATACTGGAAGACAGACGAGCAACCATCCAAATCATCATGAATGAGACACATCTTAGTTACGGTAGTGTGTGGAAAATTATTCATGACAAACTGCACATGTCTAAGGTGTCTGCACGGTGGGTTCCACGTTTGCTAACCCCTTTCTAAAAGCAAACACAGTGTGACCTTTCAAGACAGATGTTGATGCTGTTGGAGCAGGATGAAGATGCAAGATGCATCTATCAGTATGATCCAGAGACAAAAACCATGAGCATGGAATGGAAACATGCTGATTCCCCCTCTCCCAAAAAGGCAAAGTTGCAAGTCAGCTGGGAAGGTTATGCTTTCAGTTTTCTGGGACTGTCGTGGAGTCATCCTTACAGATTATCTTGCCAAGGGTCAAACCATCACTGCCAGATACTACTGCAAACTTCTGGACAAGTTACGAGCAGCTCTGATCAAGAAACGACGCAGTATGCTCTCCAAAGTTGTTCGTCTTCTGGCTGACAATGCACCAGCTCATTCATCTCAAGGTACAGTTGACAAAATAAGGGAATGTGGCTTTGATACCTTACACCATCCGCTTTATTCACCTGGTCTCGCACCAAGTGACTTTTTCTTTTTCCCGGAAATGAAGAATCTGTTGCGTGGTCGTCGATTTGCCAACACAAATGATGTCATTAATGAAGTGGAAAAGTGATTTAAAGCGATATCTGCAGACTTCTACAATCAAGATATTCAGAAAGTCAAGAAACGCTGGGAAAAATGTGTAAATTTGGATGGTGACTACGCAGAGAAGAACTAACAAGCACATATCAACACAAACTCTCTACAACATTTTTTAAAGGGTGATAATTACAACTTTACGACACCCTCTTGTATATTACATCATATACATTTATTGTCACATAAGGATTTACATACTATCAGCAAATAGTTGGTAAAGTGATGACTCTCAATTGAATAATAAAAGTTAAATTATATATATATACAAAACATAGGTATAGCAATTTCATACATATACTTAGCAATACCCAGGGATAATATAAGATTTTCAGAAAAGTAGAGCCTCTATATATTCATTAACATTATAATAACTCTTCTTTAATAACATGTTCTTTTATAGTTTTTCCAAATTAACTTTTTACACTTATATTTATGTATTTATTATACAGTATGAAACCATATAAACTGAACCATTTCAATAGGCCACAACTTTTGAACCAATAATAGGACACACGTACAACTTTGGGAGAATATAATATACAATTGGGAGATTACATTACACTATTTACATCTCAGAGAAAATTTTGGAAGTGTCCTCCACCAGCATTTATACATGTTTGCACTTGTCTCACCATATTCTCTGAACTTTTATGGAGAGTATCCTCGCCAATGTTACTTATTTCGGTTCGAATGGATTCCTTGAGAACATCAATTGTCCGTGACCTATTCTTGCACACTCTGTTTTTAGAAACCCCCACAAGAAAAAAATCTGGTGAAGTTAGGTCAGGGGATCTGGAGGGGCCACAGACCTTTTGGGATTATTCGATTATTAAACAAACTGGTAACAAGTTCCATGGTGTCATTAGATGTATGGCACGTTGCTCCATCTTGCTGGAAATAGCCTTCTATCAATTCGATATCATCCAGCCGCTCCAAAAATGTCTTGAAGATACTCATATAAACTTCAGTGTCTAGAGTCGTATCAAAGATAGTGGCACATTTAACATTGTCAACAACTGTCAGTGTTAGAGTCAACATGAAAAATTCAATGCCATGGCTGGGATTTGAACCATGGATCTCCTGTTTTCCGTCCAGTCACCCTTACCCATTAAGATACCATAGGCAACGTGCCGTCCTGACATCAAATTCTCCAATTGACTCATAGAGTTATTTCCTGGTAAACCACTAAGGGCTCTCATATTCGAGATACACCATTTGTGGCAACTTACTATCGTAAGTACTTAAATCCCAGGCTTCATCATTTAACTCTTAAGTTAATTGATGGAAATTAATCATTTCTTCACACTAGCCATATTTAGGCTAAGGTTTTTGATAGATAGAATCAACATGAAAAATTCAATGCCATGGCTGGGATTTGAACCACAGATCTCCTGTTTTCCCTCTAGTCGCTCTTATCCATTGAGCTACCATGGCCAAAGTGCCGTCCTGACATCTAATACTCCAACTGACTAATATAGTCCAATCTCGGATACGAGAGCACCTAGGGTTTTACTGGGAAATAACTATAACAGCCTTTTGGAATGGTTCAGGTTTATATGGATCACACTATATTGTTGATACTGGTGATGCTTATCATATATGGAAACTTTTATTCCCATATAGTACGGGCCTTATCCCAGTATTCTTAATCTTCTTCTTCTTCTTCTTCTTCTTCTTCTTCTTCTTCTTCTTCTTCTTCTTCTTCTTCTTCAATTTCCCTAATTGTACCACTATTGTGGTGTTTAGGGGATTCTAGTTCCTCTATCGCTTAAGATTGGGGCCGAGGAACTGAAGCTATGGATCCAATAGAGAACCAGGATAAGTGATCAGCCCAATGCCTGGCGTGAAGGTGAAGGAAGTGGATGATTTATATGAGGGCGAAATGGATAACAGGAAAGCTGATGTTGGAGCAATTGGTGGCATGCTGATGGGGGAAATTGGAGGACCCAGAGAAAATCCGTCCCAGTGACATGTTGTCCACCACAAATCTCACTTTGCAGTCGCCTGGGATCGAACCTGGGCTGCCTTGGTAAGAGCCAAGCATTCTAACCACTCAGCCATGGTGCGGCCCATCAGTATTCTTAATCTGTGTTATGGAAATCTTAACATGTGCCTGTCCTGTGTTTCATAACTCTGTTAATTCACATATTGTAGTTTCCATGAACATGTATAAGTGTACTACAATGAAGTAACGGTTCAGATGTTTAATTTTTTTAAATAATACTCAACATGTTGTTTATGCAGCTAGACAATTCTTATCCTTAATATGTTTTCTGTATTTTGAATACTTTTTCCTTATCAATAGAGCTTCTCAATATTATTACATTATAAGTAATTAATGATTGAAAGTAACCATAGTATGCAATCTTTTTTACCACTAGAGTAGTACTAGTTTGATTTCTCATTCAGTGTGTATTTAATACTATTGTTTTTTCTATTAAAGTAAAATTCTAACCACTCCAAAATTTGATTTATAAACCCATAATATTCGGGTTTATTTAATATGATTCACACAGACTGGCACTTTTGATATAGCACACATTAATGCTGTTGTATTTCTGTCATCATCTAGAATTTTGGAATTTAAAATTTGTACTAATGCCAAAGTGGTTGAATAATTTTTCAGAAACCCATGTTATAATTTTGTTATTATGCTAAGGAGTTTCAAAATAAGACATAATTCTATGAAGCAATTTTCAAAGCACGATAGAAGGGTTAATAATTTTTTAATTCTTTCAATCCTCCTTTATGCGCAGTTTTACAATAGTATACTTCATTCTCTCAGGAAATACTTATGTTAGAGATGGTTAACAATGTAAGAGCTTTAATTAAGGATTCATTAACATTAACTTGGTTCAATACTTACTTGGTGTAGACTGCATCTTGAGGCATAAGGCTGCCAACATTTTGCTCTCCTATGATACAGCTTACTCAGGGCTGATTATTTACACCACAAGATGTAGTCTACACCGGTAGTATTAGACCAAGATAATCTTAACATTGGCTTTGGAAGCTTACGTAAACATATTCATTAACATGTTTTATAATAAACCATAAAATCTTATTATGTCCACAAGAAGTTTCAGATTCAAAAGATGAAATTAATTTTCTCATTTCTTCATAAGTATAATATGGTTAGTTGCAACCATTCATCTTTGTTTCATTGCTACCTGGAGTGTTGCTTGATTTTCATAACTTCTTTTCAAACATTTAGAAAAATATTTGTTAAAGATATCCAATAACTTTTGTCTTTTTCATTACTTTTACTTCAATATTTATCTGCTCATTCAATTTCTTTTTCATTTATTTTGTCCATGTAATTTCGGCTCTGTTTTAGATTAATAAAATTATTAATTAGCATCATCTTTGCTTGTTCAATTATGTTTATAGACTTTGTTACATATTTTATAATTTACTTTCAAAGGGCAATTTCTCTTTTTCTAGCTTATTTCCACTAGATATTTTTATTCAGTTTAATGAGAATGATTTAAAAGTTCTATATGCTTTTAATGAAAGGAAATGCTGCATTATAACACTGTATGAATTTTGACAGAAACTTAATTTCTCATCAAATGAATTTGACAGCTTTCCTTGTTTACCATAAACGTAAAATTATTTATATTTTCTGTACTAAATATTGTAACATTAAACACTTCCTTATTTCTAATATTTGGTATCGGTATTTCCCTCACCCCAGGAAAAATTAATGATAGGATGATAAATGCTTAATGCAAATCATTTCATAACGCTCATCTTAGAACAAAAATTAACTTCTGCTTATGCAATATTTACTTGCTTATTTGTAATTTGGCATTTAAAAACTGTAGTACAATACAAAGTGTTTGTTTGGTCCCATCCTGAGTAATGTTAAAGGGCATTAAACATATTAATTATGGAACATACAACCGATGCAGTGTTGCAATCTATTACAGCAACACTTCGAAGTGAGCGTTATGTCCACAACCTAACCTAAATAGTTCCTGCTTATACAAGAAGCTGCACTTGCGATCAATTAATCTGCTACCGCTCTTATACTTCTTTTCAATTGTTTATTTTTTTTTTTTTTTTACCTAAAGCATTCCTCTCCCAAAAGTACATTTATAATATCATTTTGTGAGTGTTTAACTCGTTTAATATTGTCTAGAAGATGCTTCTTCTCAGCTTCCGCAGTAAATGTGTCCAGAAGTTGTTGCCAGCTTTCCATTTTATATGTAATGTAACTATTACGAGTAATGTTTAAAGAAATACGAGACGTGCAATTACACGTGAAACTGATTCTCACCGCTTTGTTTACATATTCAAGTGTTCCCCTCAGTTCCCCTTTAAACCAAGTCTTTCCCCCACCCTTCGTTTTCTTTCTTGTTTTGAATCACGTGCACTAGCGTCATGTGCAGTCACGTGCAGGCACGTGTAAAATAAAAATAACCATATTATTATTTTGTCTATACACCATGACTATCGACAGCTGATGGCGGTGTTGCCGCGGTTTTGCTTTTATTACCATGAACTTACGGATCCCCTACCCCTTCTTATTGCATGCATGATAGAGAAGCTACTTCATTCCACTGAAGGATGCGATACCAAGAGTTCATTAGAAATTCACATTTTGAGGTCTCGTGAAATTAAACTATATATATATATATATATATATATATATATATATATATATAGAGAGAGAGAGATAACGTGTCTGTGCATGAACAGCATAACTCAGAAACTAAATGTAATTAAGCATCAAATATTGTATTTATAAGATCAATATCTCCCAGACTAGTTTACATGGAATATTTTTTGAAAATACCATACCATGATTTAATTGCCGATTAAATCTATCGTATTCCTATTGTACCTATAAGCAAATAGGACATAAGCCCATTTCTACAAGAGTTTATTTCAGTTACATTAATTAGATAAAAGAAATGTATTCAAAACAATTTACACAACAGTGAATGCAGGAAGTCGTGTGAGTATAAATCAGAGTTTTTTAAGTAATGCATTATTTGTTCAAGGTCGTCGTGTATATAGGCATTCCCTTAACCACTGATTTTTATTCTGCAGAAATATCATTTGCTCCTATGTTCGAAAATACTTCAATTAAGATGTAATATTTTCTTCGTACTCCTGCTTAATGATACTGCAAGTTGGAAATAATAGGAAGATAGAATCTTCAGCCAAACAGCACATTTCTCGTTTTATAAAAGCCGACCTTTTGGAATTTCTAATTCCAATGTCTTCTTTTCCGGAAACCCCCCTCTCGCTTCTTCATCAACATCCCCTCCTCACCACCTCTTCCTCCCCCTTCACCTAGTCCTCCACCTGATCATAATTATCATCATTACCACGACGTTCTGAGATTACCGGAATGTGCCTTAACGGTGATACTCCCTTATATAATAAAAATTTATATTTTTAATAGCTACTGTTGCAAATAATCCTAATTTTGATTTTAATTTTATATTTACACATATTATTTATAGATTCTTTAAATGCTTTATGTTTTACTGAAACAGTTTTGCAATTTTGATAGCATGTAGAGAAACCCAAATTATATAATTCTAACAATAATTTATTATTTCCTCGGCATTGAATAAGTACAAATAAAATAAATCTAGCTAAAGTTCCATAATAGTTGCATAAACATTTCTGTTTATTTTTTCCGAATTGAGAGTCTGCTGATAGGTGTACTTTTAACCTCTTTTAAAATAATCATAAGTTATTTTCTTAATATTGTGACAGAATGTCACAAGATTAAGTTCCCTCTGAACTCATTTTATTTGAGAGTGGGATGGACAAAGGTGGTGAAATGGTTTAATTGACACAACTTCTTCACAGCAGATGTCCGCCGTCACCGTGACAGTATTGTGACTAAATTTCAAAATCAAGTCTCGCCTAACTCAATTTATTTATCATTAATTGCTAGCCCAATGGTAACCTACAATCACTTACATATTTTACAAATAAACAGAAAACGCGTCAGCCTAATGTTGCTTTATGTCTCTATTGTACGTACCAACTAGCGTTGCTAGAACATTTTGAGGCTCACCACCCGCAAACTAATACTTGCACAATTGTCCCGGCTAACTGATTCACAACTCCGTCAGTTCCTCCCTCCATCCCTGCGCACAGGCAATGGCCAGTCCCAAACATTCTGCTGTACTAATTTTGATGGAGTTTTATAGGGCGACTGAACTCAGGTAGGAAGTGGGAAAGAGGTAGTAAGTTGCCCCTCGATGCTATTGTAGTAGAACGCAGTATCCGCTGTGCATTGGTGTAAATGGTATTACATTCTGTTTGATGAAATTTAAAGGTGAGTGCTCTCTGTATGGAATTATATGAAGCTAAGCTTTTGCTGTTGTTAGGAATTGCTTTGGTGTCTGTTCGGGTGCCCATACGTTACGAAGCGGCGTCTTCTGGGATCATAATCCCATAGAGATCTAACCAGGGCGCTTTTATGAGGTAAAATTACGCATAAATATTAAGCCCGGCGCCTAATTTCATACTGCACGTATGGAAGAGATGAAGCTTCATGAAGTAGTGTCGCAGGAAAATAACGGCCGACAGGATAGATGTAACTGAGTCGCCTCCTCTGCGCCGTTTGAAGCCATTGTAACCAGCTCCAGATTTCACAGGCATACAGCATGAGAGGAACTACAAGTGAACGGAATATGTGCACATTTGGGTAAGCAGGCATCCCGGAACTAACAGGTGGCTGATGGATCGTCAGTTGGATGGATGCACTGGGTCCTTCCCAGACTTCAAGGTGCAGTTCACCCTGACCTCTCTGCACTAATGTGGAAAGTAACCCAGGGCGAGACACTTGTTGAATACCGTGGTAAGGAAGAGCACAAAGTTGAAGATAAGTCTTCAGAGCAGAACGGATGTTAACCCATCAGGACCCACTGACGTTTCGGGTTAGAGATACTGAAGTGCGCCATGGAGCTCATTGGAGCGAATTATACGTAATCCAACCTCAAGGAGGACGTTGAAAGTATCGCGTACCTCTCTGCGAACGCGCTCGAAAAAGATGCCATCCTGGTGATCGCATGGGCCGTTCAAGGTAGTCGGCGGAAACATCTGCCTTATCTTGACGATTATAGGCCAGGCCTCGGGTACCCCGGACCGGTGAATGTTATTGACCTCGGCGGTTACTGAGAGCTTTTGCGATCCTCCACACGTCACCCTCTTGACGCTCAGTGGGTCATGTTATCCTCCCACACTTGTACTCTATACTCAGGCATCGGTCCTTGACCTGACGTCGTAGAAGCCTTAGCGTGCGGTCTTGCTGGTGAAGTCTCCTTGCCGTCCAAGAGTGCCAAATGAGCAGGATAACGTCCAATTTGTGTAGTATTTAACGCCTGTTTTTTGCTTGCGGCACCGCAGGCGATGAAACTGATGATACACGGGATGAAGATGGGGCACCGGTGGAATGAGATGACGGAGGAAACCGGAACACCAGGGGAGACTCAACCCAACGTCATTTTGCCCACTACAAATCTCGCATGCTCTCGCCTGGGATCGAACCCTGGTAGCCTTGGTGAGAGTCGAGTGGTCCAACTACTCGGCTACGGCAAGACCGAATAAGGTCCAGGGAAAGAACTTCTGGATGTAAGGACGCCTTGCATTCACCGTTGGGTTATTGGCTGGCCGTTTCGCGATGGAAGTGAAGAATTCTATAGCTGTCTGCAGAGAGGGTATGTTGGTGATTTTTGAGTTAGATAGCATGGAAGTTCGAAGGAACTCCATACGCCTATCCAATTTACCTCCCAAAAAAGATGTGTGGTACCATGTCTGGCAGCCTTAGTGTTCACTTCTGTCAACACTGGATTAAAGTCGGAATGAAGTTCTCTGATTCATGTTAATGTGAGGTCATATGGAAAGTGCTTGGTGATCGCATATAGTTCTCCATCTCGGGACTCCGTACTTGAAACTGAGGGTCCGCTTCTCTTAAGCGAATTATTTCAGTACCTCTGACATGGGTTCGATGATCACAGTGCCAGTGCTGATGCTTAGCATTAAAGGCCCCGACAAAATGACGCTGGGATGTAAGGTAAGGATGCTACAAACTGCCTTCCAGACATACAGCCGCGTCACAACTCCGCTATTTACTGATCAACTTATTACTGACTTTTGAGCTCTCTGCCGGTCACAGAAGAACTTTACGGAAACTGAAACCTTTCGAATCGAAAAGAAATGAAAGGTGAATCTCTCAAATCTGCCGAAATAGAAAGAACTGTGGCACCAACTCGGAACCACAAAATGATTACTCCCATCTCATAACATAGGTGACTGTCCTTGCCTCTGCCTTCTTATTACCAAAAATTTTATGACCTGCTCTCTAAGCAAACTTAAGTACTATTTTCACTTGCTGAGCGTCATTTGTTCAATATTCAACTTCCACTTCTGACTTTGTGGGTTCATAGAATTAAAAGTCCAATTTGCAGAAATTCTCTTTATTTCCGTAGAAATACATTTGCAGATTACAGTCGAATTGCGTTACATACACAATCACAATCTATCAAGGTCAATGATCACAAGAAATAGCGATCTGTTTAAATATGTTTACAACACTCCTGTTTACGACTGACTGCTTGGCGAGTCGCCGCTTCCTTAAATACCTCTATTGATAATTCTAGATATTTCTGGAACAAACAAGAAATCGAATGTTCAGTACAACAATAAAGACGTCACCAGAATGTTCCATATACCTCACTTATCTGCGTCGGTGTTTTATCTCGCTTATCTTTATTTGTTCCGGCATACTCTTTATCTCCGTTCCGCCTATCAGTTCCTTTGTGTACACAAGCCGCGTTAGCGCGATTTGGTTCACGACACTGCTCCCTCCTCAAGGCTGGTCGTCCACCAGACGATCCAGGTGTACCACCAGCATCTTCCCTTGGGGCACCTTCTGGATGTGGTAGACCACGTCGTTAATCCTCCTCACCACCCGGTACGGTACTTGCCATGGCTGTTGGAGTTTCAGGCAGCGTCCCTTGGTCCGGGTAGGACGGTACAACCAGACTAGGTCACCCTGCTGGAACACTTGCCTGTTGGCTTGCCTGTCGTATCGGGTCTTCATGGGGGCGCTCGCATTCTGGATATTCTGACGAGCATGTCGTGTAGATGGTCCACCAGGTTCTCTACATATTCGGTTGCTGGCTGTTTTGCGTCCGGGGGGCTTCTAAAGACAAATCACAAGGGAGGCGTAACTCTCGGCCGAACATTAAGTTGGCTGGCGTCATCCCAGTGGTGTCGTGTATTGACGAGCGGTAGGACAGCAAGAACAGTGGCACCTTGACGTCCCAGTCTCGCTGATGGCTGGCCACGAACTTCTTCAGGTGTTCTTCTAAGGTCTTGATGTACCATTCGACCATGACATCCGACTGTGGATCTAGAAGTGTTGTGCGTGTCTTGTGCACCCCAAGTCTTTCCAGTGCCTGCTTCATCAGGTTAGACTCAAAATTGTTGCCCATATCGCTGTGGAGCTCTAACGGCACCCCAAATCGGCAGAACACCTGCTCCACGAGGCAGTCTGTGATTGTCTTTATCTCCTGGTTCGGGATGGCATACACCTCCGGCCACTTGGTGAAGTAGTCTACGACCATCATCAGGTACCTATTGCATCAGTCGGACACTGGAAATGGTCTAGCTATGTCAACGGTGATCCGTTCGAATGGCGCTCCGACGTTGCACTGTAGCATGCGACCCCGGCTCCTAGTCTGGGGCCGTGACTCGCCGCGCACACGTGACATTGATGGCACCATCTCTCAGCGTCTGCTCGGAGCCTCAGCTAGTAGCAGCGCTGTCGGAGTCCGTCGATTTTTCAGTTTCCTCCCAGGTGTCCTCCTAAAGTACCAATGTGCACTTCTTCTAAGAATTCCGGGACCTTACTTCGGGGAAGTACCAACTGATCTCTCTGCGTCTTCCCATCAGACGATTCCCATACCCGCCTCCATTTCTCTCAAGAAAGGCCCCAGCTGCTTCCACCAGCTACTCCCTCCTCAGCCTGCCCTATCCCAGCCGTCTGCAGGCACTGGCGTGACCACTTTGATGGCTGCGGCACACTCCTTCTCTTCCACTCTTGTTCACTGGCCGCACTCTTCTGGGCAGGGTCTTTGGAACATGGCGTCTGCGTTGCCGTGGCTCTTCCCTCTACGATGTTCAGAGGTGAAGTCGTATTTCTGCAATCTCTGGAGCCAACGTGCTGTGTGGCCTTTCAGGTTCCTAGAGCTCAAAATCCAGGTGAGGGCGGAGTGGTCAGTCCTCAAGTGGAATGGCTGACCGTACAGGTACTTGTGGAAGTGCTCCAATATCTTCACTACCGCCAATAACTCTCGCCGGGTGACACAGAAATTCTTCTATGCCTTGGATAGCGTCTTGCTGTAGTAGGCTATTACTCACTCGTGGCCGTCCTGGACTTGGGATAAGACGCCTCCAATGCAATGGTCGCTGGCGTTCTCTTCAAGAAGAGGGAATGCCTTGTTCTACTCTACCAAATTACAGAATACTTTTGTTAGTGTGATTTGCCACTAGGTGGTTATCTCTGACCCTTCGCATGTCTTCAAACCCCACCAATTAG
Organism: Mantis religiosa; assembly: GCA_030765055.1. Lineage (NCBI taxonomy): Eukaryota > Metazoa > Arthropoda > Insecta > Mantodea > Mantidae > Mantis > Mantis religiosa. The sequence goes on from CM060959.1 coordinate 106,927,071, forward strand.
CTCTACCATCTGATTTCCCCAATCCTTCCAGTAGCTACGTTCCTATTCGTGGCTTAGTGTTGTAAGTTCTTCATCCCCCTTGCAACCCTAGTTGCAACAATATCTCATCTTTCTTTGTGTTGAAATTTTTAAGTTCCGTGAGAGAAGATTCAATCTGAGAACCAGCTTAAATTTGTATTTTTTACTACGGAATTCCAATAATTTGTCATATTTTCTTTGTAAATAGCATTTTATCCACACAAATAAAACAAGTGATAGTTCAATTTAATTAAGATTTATTTATTTAAATTTTGGTCATAAAGTGCGCTCTGATTTCATCTGATATTTTCTTTGATCTTAGTCACTAAAAACTCCATACGTTCTTAGTAAACCTTTATTGGGCTTCTAGAATGTGTATATTATGACAAGATGGCTGCTTTTTGAAGGCGATGGTACCGATATCTAAGCTATTGCAGAATACCTGCGAGTTATCACAGTATAAAACAATGAGGGATAATAGCAATACTGGAGTATACTCAGTATATACTTACAGTAGTGCTTCAAACTTTACTTTTGAAGGTAGCGATAGATTTGTTAGTTGAGATAATACTTCAGAACTATCAAGTACTTTGGATAAGAATTTATATTTAAAAAGTTTTGTTTGATATAAACATTCTAAACTCAATTTCTTTTTATATCATTTGCGTTGATGGTTTACATCTAATGCGTACTAGGGTTTTACACAAATTATATACACAAATGAATTAAGATTTTGAAAATAGAACCTTCTAATTATTTGTGAATAATTGAATAAAATTCAGTTACTGATTTATCGACATTGCTAACCAGAAGTAGATAACTTGATGATTGTCTCAGCAAGAGGCGCTAAAAATGTACCAAAAATATGAGAGGAATTCTATTAATAAGATTATTGAACTGTATTTTTCAGTTTTTTTTTTTGGTATCCATAGTAATTCCCAGACATTTAATAAAACGATCTATTTGATGCATTTCCTTCTCTACTTTCAGGAGCAAGTGGGGTGAACCGCTTATTTTTGTTTCCTTTCTCTCTTTTAAAGATAATTTATTTGCTCTTTTGCGGATTGATAAGTCCTGTTTCAGCTAAATGAGAAATGGATCACCTGTATACAACAGAAAATGTTAATATGCTAGATATACCAGGTGAGTCACTTGCCCCTATCTATTTTTGAATTTATGCAACTTGCTAAGTTATGCCTTTCTTGAATGTCTTCTAATGGATGATTTGTAGAACAGTTTATAGACGATGGGTAGATAGCTCAGTGCCTAAGTGTTTTATGGGACAAAAAGCAATCACTATGTATGTCGATTCCAAAAACATCATTCACACACAGATAAAAAAGCTGCAGTAATAATTTTTTAGTTTACAAACTTATGTTGATTAGCGTACAAACATTCACGTACAGTTTTGAACACACCATCAGTTGACAAAAACATTGGAACACAAAATGGGAGATCTAGACAGTGGGCCTAATTGGATTTAAATCGTCAGCCAACAGGTGTTTTCATGGTACAGCCATGTCAAAAAATGCTACGAATTAGGTAGATGGTTTTCGCTTCTGTCACAAATTACGGACGTTTTTAACTCATGCAGTAATTGTAATGAAAAATTCAGTTTGTTTTATTTGTGTTAAAACTATCAAAATTAGATCAAAACACTGTATAAGGCTGTAGAAAGCGTATAAAAATTTGAGGCGAGTCTTAGGTCCGCGGTTATTTAATTAATACAGAAACCTTCCCCAGAAACGTAGCGTTGGATAAGTGGTATCATACAGCTTACTTCATTAGTATACCCGTTTGACCTGGTTTCAAATCTTTCGTCATTAGCTCCAAAATTTTATTTCCCTTTGAATTATCTCTTGAGGCATATAATTTGATATTATAATACAAATAAAACTTTTATAACATTATAAGTGTTTACAAAATACAATAATAGCCATGTTTTCTGCTGACAGATAACTATAAATGTGTAGTTCCTAATAGATATTTTATTATAGTCGGTATTGTGCTTGACCCATTCAACCAAGTTTCAAACTTTTCATAAATGCAACTGAAACATAAGATATAAACATTAAACAAAAAGTATTAGATTTAATATCGTCGACATTCTACTAAAAATGAAAGCCAACTACGGAACATGGTTTACACCATATATACCGTACAGATTATAAGGGTCCCAGACTTAACATGATCCCTAATAAAAGATAAAGATAGCCGGTGGTTATACACCGCCTGCGGTGCTGTATGCAGTAAAAGCGGGCGTTAAACACTACGCATTTCATTTCCGTGGTTATACGCTTTAAAAGTCAAGGGCCTGAACTACGGGCAGGACCGTGTCACAGCGGAAATGTTCAAGCACCTTCCACGCAAAGCCGTGATTCACTTAACCCGGATTTACAACGCATGCCTGTTCATGCGCCACTTTCCAGCTGTCTGGAAGGAGGCGCGCGTGGTGTGCGTTTTAAAACCGGGGAAAAATCCGGTCTTCCCGTCCAGTTACCGCTTCATCAGCCTTCTACCAGTTTTGTCGAAGGTATTCGAAAAACTGCTCCTCTCCCGACTTCTTCCTCAGCTAGAGGAAAGGGGTCTAATCCCGGAACACCAGTTTGGCTTCCGTTCTGGCCACTCCACGACCAAGCAGCTACTGCGGGTTGCCGAGAAGGCCTCCCTGGGATTCCAGGAAAGGTCTAAAACGGTAGCAGTGCTGCTCGACGTGGAGAAGGCATTCACCACAACCTGGCACGAGGGGCTCATTTACAAGCTCCAAGAGTATCAGATCCCTCCTCCATACATTTCCTTGGTGGCCGATTTCCTTGGAAACCGAAGCTTCCGGGTAAGGGTGGAGGGGGCGCTGTCCACAGAGCGGCCCATTGGCGCTGGAGTGCCGGAAGGCAGCGTGCTGTCGCCGGCGCTCTTCGCAGCTTACATGGTCGACATTCCAACGCACCACAACACCCAAAGAATTTACGTCCTCCAACGTTAAGCCATATCGGACGATGAGTGGAAAGGGTGAAATGGGGCTCAAATGAGCCCGGGGTCCATAGAGCTTAGAGTTATCAACATTCGTCTTTCAGGATAAGCGAAAACCCCGGAAAAACCCCATCCAGGTAACTCACCCTGACAGAAATTCGAACTCGGGACCTCTTGTACGAGAGGCAGACATGCTACCATCTACGCTACGAAGGCGGGCTAACTTGTTGGTTTAGCTTTAGGAAAGTTATAATTAATAAATATATGTTAACTAAATGGTAAGCAAGATAACCACCTACGCCCACCTCGGTAGTGTGGTGGTAGCATGTCTGCCTCACGTTCAAAAGGTCACGAGTTCGAATCTTGGTCAGGATGAGTTACCTGGATAAGGTTTTTTCCGTGGTTTTCGCTCATCCTGAAAGACGAATGTCGGGTAACTTTAAGCTCTATGTACCCCGGGCTCATTTGAGCATCATTTCACACATGGCATTCATCGTCCGATACGACTTAACATTGGAGGACGTAAATTACACTAAAAAGGTAAGCACCAGGCACGTATTCAGAAGTCAATTTCCGGGGGGGGGGGGTCCAAAAAATCTACGTTGAATTATTTGCTTTTAATAATTAATCAGGGATGTATATTTATCATGTTAGTAAAACTAAATACAGATGTAATATATTACATTCACATGACTTTTTCCACCCTATCTTCTACAAATTGTTCTCATGAAAGTTTGTTTTTGTATTGTTTCTTTTGATAAAGTCTATAGAAAGACCTTTAATTGCACATTTTTGTTCTTATACCTGGGATAAAGTGATTTAAGCAGCAATCATATATTTAAAAAGCGAACCACTAATTGATGCATTTGAAGTATTAGTTCTCCTCTAATGAAAAAGGAAATAGGAACTTAGAAGTTAAAAATTACATACTTTTAGGTATCTGAGAATTTTAATCACTAACAAATAATATATCGGAATTGGTTAACTTTGCAACACATTATTATAAATTGACGTTATTTGTGTATTTTAACGAGTTCTACAGCTACAGTGCAGTAACTTTTGGTTTATCTGTTAGGTTTAGAATAGTTATACAGACTTCACTTCCAGTAAAGCGAACTTCATGGTTTATCCTCAGAAAATTCACAATAGGCATTTTATTTGTTATGCAGCTATCTTAAATATGTAGTGTTTAACTTAAAATTATTGAAGCCATTTCTTGACGATTTTCTTGAAAGTCTTCGTTTCGCATCCTTAAAAGATAACGAAAATAAATCCTACATTTTATACTCCTCCAATAATTGGTTTCTGGAGTGCGCGCGCAGACATTTATTTTTAAGGTTTTATTTCTTTTTTCCTGTTCTGGTGTGCTCAAAACTTGCATTCCTGATGACATCTCAATGTCAAATTTTTAAATGGAATGTAACACGTTTGTGCTTACTAAGCACGTGGTAGAGGCAATAAACATTGATCCCGTACACAGACATGAGTCTATCTGGTTCTCACAATTTCGCAACTCATATAAAGCACGATTGCTCCATTGCGTATCGTCATCAGGTAAACTGTTTGGTTATAAATGATTTCAACTGGAGCCCGCCTCCATAGTTAGGTGGTAGCGTGTCTGACTCCCAGTGAAGAGATATTGGTTAACCTTGCCGCGTAAGTGGAAGGAGGGTTTACCACCACCCACTGTCTGCGAACATAAGACGCAACGTTCCATTATGTAGAGAGAGAGCGAGAAAAAGAGAAATACTTCCATGAGGAGGTGGGGTGAAGTGAAAAAAAAATCCCTCTTTACTCATATGAACGAAAGTTGGGCACCGCAGAAGCGATTTCCAATCGAGATCAAGATAGTTTTCCCAATAGGACTTTTTACAGGGCTTTCCCTTATCTTAATAAGACGAATGTTGGGTAAATCTTATGTTCTAGTCGCTCTAGACTGATGTGATGGTATCGCCCCTTTCATTTACTGCCCAATATGATTATCCAGTTAAAGGACGTTTAAGTATTAAAAATGAATAAATAAAATCCTAGGTTTCTTATGAAATTATGTAACGAGCAATTTTGAGACTGTCAAATGTGCATAACAATTGTCATATAGGATGAGATGTTTCCAAAATAGCTGATACAAGGAAAGTAGAAATTGCGGGTGTTGCGTATTTTATGAGCTCCACGTTCTCTCTTAACCTGATGTTTTTTTTTTTATCTATGATACCATGGTTTCTTAGTCAAATAATCATGGCAATTAAAGAGGTGTTTATCGCCTTTTCCCCAAAAATTCAAAATTGTCGTGCCTCAAACATGCAGCATTTTAATCGGAATCAATGGACGGGTTTCTGAGAACAAAATATTGACGAAAGTTCTTCCATCCAAAAGAAGATGTTCACTCACTTTGGTCAATGACCCTTCTTTCAGTTTAAATAACTCAGTTCTGAAGACAGTCCTGAGGACAAGCTAGAGGTGCACAGTCGGGAACAAAAGAAAGAGGCGCAGTTTCAGATTCATTTGATCATTTAGTCATTTGTTGCTAATATTTTTCTCAGGAATGTTTATTTCTTGTGAAACTATTTATTACTTTGTTATAAAAGTACTTATTAAGATTTTAGTTAATTGATGGAAATTAATAATTTCTTCACACTAGCCATATATAGGCTAAGGCTTTTGATAGAGTTAACATGAACAATTCAATGCCACGGACGGTATTTGAACCACGGATCTCCTGGTTTCCATCCAGTTGCTCTTGCCCATTGAGCTACCCTGACCAACTTGTCGTCAGAACCTTAAATCCTCCATTTGACTCGTAGATTTCCCCGGTAGACCACTAGGGGCTCTCGTATTAGAGATACACCGTTTGTGGCGACTTACCATTGTAAGTACTTGAGCCCCAGGCTTCATGACAGAAGTAGTACTTACAATGCAAGTACTTACAATGGTAAGTCGGCACAAACGGCGTATCTCAGATGCGAGAGCCTCCAGTGTTTTACCGGGGAAATATATGAGTCAAATGCTGAATTTAATGTCATGACGGCAAGTTGGCCATGGTAGCTGAATGGGTAACAGCGAGTGGACGGAAACCAGAAGATCCGTGGTTCAAATCCCGGCCGTGGCATTGAATGTTTCATGTTGACTCTATCTACTTATTAAGAGTTTTCATTGCACTAGGCGGCCTTGTTTTGTACAGTGAATAGAGACATTAAGATGAGAAGCTTAATAAACTTTTTCAATTCATTTTAAACTCACTTTTATCAACTATTTATTTATTAAAAGTTCGGAATAACAATTCATTTGAGGGGTCCACACCCCCTGGACCCCCCCCCCCCTTAAATTCGTCCCTGGTAAGCACCTACAGCGATTCCTTGGAGCACTTCCTTCTTCTATAAGAATTGTTAACATTTCCAAGGTTAGAGCACTAGACTATGGCTGATTTCATAAGGCAAAACGAAAAACATAGTTTTTTTTAGCTAATCTCCATAAACTTCCATAAATAATTTTTTTTCAAATATTTTCGAAAAATAAAATAGGAATTGAGTTCAAGTTATAACACCTATTTTTTCAGGACTGGATGCATGGCAGATGACAGCACTGTACAGTGCATAAAACACTAGTGGCAATGACGAGAGTAAGGACTGTTTTTGATACTCAAAATGGTGATGTTTTCATTGCAAGAACAGCGTGTAATCATTCGTTTTCTCCGTTTTCATATTGTGACACCTATTGAAATTCATCGCCAGTTGAGTGAGGCATGTGGTGATGGTACCATAGATGTATCTAATGTGCGTTCCTGGGTGCAACAGTTTAGTGAAGGCAGAACACTTTTCGCATTTTCAGATCTTCGTGCAGGATTGTGTGCCCAGGTCCCACAGAAGCGTCAATTTTGGAGGCGATGTCTGCAACGCTCAATCGGCGATCCTCGAAAACAACGTTTTCCACTCGCTGGATCATGTCGCCAGACCGGTTGGTGCGAGGCCGTGAGTGTGTTTGCTGTCACAGGATTTCTGCCTTCATTGAACCGTCGCACCCAGGAACGCACATTAGACACGTCCATGGTACCATCACCACATGCCTCACTCAACTGGCGATGAATTTCAATAGGTGTAACACCATGCAGATGGAGAAAACGGATGATTACACGCTGTTCTTGCAATGAAAACGTCACCATTTTAAACATAAAAAACAGTCCTTACTCTCGTCGCAGCCACTCGAGTTCTGTGCTTTGTACAGTGCTACCATCTATGTCACGCATTCACAAAGAGTCCACGTGTATTCTAAAAAGATTCCTATGCGGTCCCAGTCCTGAAAAATATATGAGGTGTTATAACTTGAATGCGCCTCATATAGCGCTATAGGTCTATAATTATCTTAATATTGCTAACTTCTCCCTTCCTTTTCCACTGCAGTAACATTTTTCATTTTCATTTTAAATAGTTCCTCAACAGAACATATTATCTTATCACATAGGTAACCAACGAACCAACCCGACGGCCTCACGTAAGACAGAGGTGATCGATCATCTAACCGATACGAGGAGATCTGCTCAGCATCACCACACACCAGCCGGAAAGTTATGTCCGCCTGCGGTGCCGTATGTAGTAAAAGCGGACGTTAAACACTACACAATTCATTTCACACACACGGAAAGTTATGTGAATATATACCTAGCGTGATGGCTCAGGTGGTTTCGTCAGTGGTCCGCATTCGGGAGGCCCGGCTTCGTTTACCGTTGCCGACCTACCTGTTTCATGGTTTTCCCGGTTCGCCAGGTCAATGCTGGTAGGTTAATTACATGTCTCGAATTCTCTTTCCTTCCATGTCATCTCCATTATTATTTCATATCACATCTCATTTGGCGGTAGGTACCTCTCAGAGCGTATGTGTCGGCGAGCGTCTCGGCACGGTCGGGACTTCATGTGTTGGCCGCCCTCTATCTCCTCTCGCCTCATCCTTCGGAATGCTTCACGTGGGCCTTAGATACAATAAACCAAAGTTTTCGGTGCCAAATCCCCTCCTTAATAATCCTAAACCTAATCCTACGTAAATACATACCCGTTTTAACTGGATGCTTAGAGTTTCGGATTTATTTATTTATTTATTTATTTATTTATTTATTTATTTATTTATTTATTTATTTATTTATTTATTTATTTATTTATTTATTTATTTATTTATTTATTTATTTATTTATTTATTTATTTATTTATTTATTTATTTATTTATTTATTTATTTATTTATTTATTTATTTATTTATTTATTTATTTATTTATTTATTTATTTATTTATTTATTTATTTATTTATTTATTTATTTATTTATTTATTTATTTATTTATTTATTTATTTATTTATTTATTTATTTATTTATTTATTTATTTATTTATTTATTTATTTATTTATTTATTTATTTATTTATTTATTTATTTATTTATTTATTTATTTATTTATTTATTTATTTATTTATTTATTTATTTATTTATTTATTTATTTATTTATTTATTTATTTATTTATTTATTTATTTATTTATTTATTTATTTATTTATTTATTTATTTATTTATTTATTTATTTATTTATTTATTTATTTATTTATTTATTTATTTATTTATTTATTTATTTATTTATTTATTTATTTATTTATTTATTTATTTATTTATTTATTTATTTATTTATTTATTTATTTATTTATTTATTTATTTATTTATTTATTTATTTATTTATTTATTTATTTATTTATTTATTTATTTATTTATTTATTTATTTATTTATTTATTTATTTATTTATTTATTTATTTATTTATTTATTTATTTATTTATTTATTTATTTATTTATTTATTTATTTATTTATTTATTTATTTATTTATTTATTTATTTATTTATTTATTTATTTATTTATTTATTTATTTATTTATTTATTTATTTATTTATTTATTTATTTATTTATTTATTTATTTATTTATTTATTTATTTATTTATTTATTTATTTATTTATTTATTTATTTATTTATTTATTTATTTATTTATTTATTTATTTATTTATTTATTTATTTATTTATTTATTTATTTATTTATTTATTTATTTATTTATTTATTTATTTATTTATTTATTTATTTATTTATTTATTTATTTATTTATTTATCTATTTATTTATTTATTTACTTACTTACTTATTTAATTTTTTTGAGTAAGACGTTGTCTGGTACTTCAAGATACCAAAGTATCCAGTTGTTTTCTTGTTTAAGGCTTCCTGAAATAGCTAAAAACATTCTGTTTCTGTTCTTTTTTTTTCAAAATTTCGATGACGCAGCGAAATTTGACTTCCACTTCCATGGCATTAATCATTGAGTACTTTGTTTCCTGTTTACTACTTCGTGGGTTTCATGAGATAACAATAGAAAGTCTTGCATACAATGGTTCTTAAATGAAGCATTTTGAAAGATATCCTGTACATTTTGTCAATGTATCTGCACAAAAAATCTCGGGAATATTTTCGTAGTCTTTTAACATTTTTTAAATTCTGGAGGCTCTCATAGCCCAACAATTCGGACACAAAGGATGAGGTCCACTCGCATTAGTCCTCTTATTCAATTTAAACTTCTGAACAGATTTATTCTTTTTGGAGATTCCCTGTTTGAATTAATTGGACTTTTGCCTAAATTCATCGCACTTCTCTTCAAGACAAATGGTGCAAGCTCTTTTCAATAGCTGAATTCAGACTGAGTGACACAGAAAATTAAATATTTTTGGCTGGAAATTTTATATTAACATTTGAACCTTTTTGAGTATTCCATTCATTTAGGAGGCACTATAGTAACATTGCTGCATTGATTTATTGAAGGGCAAATCCAAGCGTGCAAATGTATGTTTCGCAGTTTCAAAAACAGTATTAGTTTTAGAGTTTTAGTGTTAGGACCTACATAAACGCTTAACAATATTCAAATATTTCCTAGGCTTCATTCAGTTTTCTAATGCAAAATGGCACTTGATCTTGAACAGTTGTATCGTATGACTTATCAAAGGTAATACAAGGTTGTTTAAAGCATTTGATCTTGTTTAACAATTAAAGCAAAACATCTTGCTTTAATATATCGATAATTTCGTTTTGGATACCATGGGGGGAGGGGGATCATCATATCCGGAACAACTCAGACTCTTCTTTCCTCTACTGTCACAACTACCAACATTATGGTTATAATGTAACAACTTAGACTTTCACCACCGGTGCCAATCCATCCAATCCAACCTTTGATTGGATTATTGGTTGTCTTCTTGTCCACGAACTTTTAGGTACTGTTGGTAAAGAAATCTAAACGTAAAAATAGTCACTACAGCGTATTCCATCTCATTTAACTGTTCATTTTGTCGACCAACGCAGTCTAGGGGTTCCTTCCAGAGATGGTGTCTTCTAACTCTCCGGAGGATAAAAGTTATTTTTGGGCGTAAAATTTCTTAGCATGTTTTCCTTCGGAAGGAGAGTAGAGTCGCTGATCCCTTGTCGTGTATTTACGGCAGATAAAATAACCTCAAGTCTGATAACTCCCAATATAGAATGTAACGGTAAAACCACAGTAATTAAATAACGTCCATAAATAAAAACTTAATTCCAGTTCTGCTCATTCAACTGCCCTCTATCCTAATTTTGAAAAAGGTGTGAAGTTCATTTTAACTTCCTTATACACTAGAAGGATTTTATGTGCTCAAAAATGTCAGACAAATTTTCCAATTACTAAACACAGCGAATGTATAGGTATTCTTCGCTATGTACATTGTAATAAACAATTGGCTTCAGCTTCTTTGCTAGTTTTGTAGAATGTGCTCAACAGAGATAACCCACTCACTATCTCTGACCGATGAAATTATCCATAATGGTCGTAAGATTTTCCCGTCCCACATAACCTTAAACTATAGTTGTGAGGTTCAAGGAACTCGTTCCCAGGTTTTGAATTGTACCCCTCATTAATTTGGACTATAAGACTTTTCCTCTTCCAGCACATTCCTCACTCAGTGTGCTGTTAAAGGGTGAAGGGAAAGTTTCCATTATTTGTCTGTTTGTTCTATTTATATACTGCCATCCCATATATCTCACGAATGTGTATCCGCACTGTGGAGTATGGAAAATAGCGTGGACTCTTTTTACATGAAGTTAAATGCTATGGAATTGGAACAGAAGTTGAGATTCCAAGTGACATCAGAGAATACAATGACATAGATTTCTTCAAAGTGATCTTGATGCTGATTCATGTTTGTCAGTTGATAGTAATGAGGATATATAAAACAGTTGAACTAAATATCTAAGTATTACACGTTGTAGTTTGGTAAAACATAAGTGATCTAGATAAGTTTTGAAGAATAAGTGCGAAACAATAACCAAGGACTAAATTCACGTTGACTGTGAAGTTACTTAAGAGAAATTTTTAGGAATAAATGAAATTGTTTTTCAACTCGCAATTTAAAAGAAAACAAACTGTTTCAACAAGTCAAAGCAAAAGTCTTCCCTAAGAACTAGAAAATTATGTTCAGTGAATATAAAATGATATATAATTAAAGCCCGCCTCGGTAGCGTAGATGGTAGCATCTCTGCCTCACGTTCAAGAGGTCCCAAGTTCGAATCTCGGTCAGGGTGAGTTACCTGGATAAGGTTTTTGCCGGGGTTTTCTCTTATCCTGAAAGACGAATGTTGGGTAACTCTAAGCTCCATGGACCCCACAAGCATTGAGCATCATTTCACCCATTTCATCCATCGTCCGATATGACTAAGTGTATATAATTAAAGCTCATCTTTCAAATTAGAGCTGATACAGTTATATTCCTTTAATTCACAAGAGGTCCTATGGACTCGGACTGTGTTAGTGGTGAAAATGTAAATTACTATGGCTAAGCCACTGAGGTTCAAAATTGCTTTCTTCTATCTTCTTACACTTTCCTAAAACAGATGCCATATCCCAAAGTAAAGGCCTAAAAAGTAAAAGGAACCGGACTGATCAGCCTGTCAGCAGCAGTTATGGAAATGAAATGAAATGTGTAGTGTTTAACGCCCGCTTTTACTACATATGGCTCCGCAGGCGATGACACTGGTGATACATGAAATGAAGGGGCACCGGTGGAATGAGATGGTGGGGGAAACTGGAGATGCCGGAGAAAACCCGCCCAGCGCCGTGTTGTCCACTACAAATCTCACTTTGCGGTCGCCTGGGATCGAACCCGCGCCGCCTTGGTGAGAGCCAAGCGGTCTAACCACTGAGCCACGGCGCTGCCAGCAGTTATGGAGATAAAAACAGATCACTCATAAACACCAGTGAGTAAGATTTCATTATACAATAACTGCAATAAGATTTCTCCATTGAATTTATTGGATTTACATTAAATTTGTAAATATACTAATGTAATTTCTTTAAGTTACATTTGTTATACACATATGTATGCTAATTGTTTATAATTAATTACCGTTGATGTGCAATTTTTAATGCTAGATTAATGGAATTTGTGTAAAAGCTACTGACAAGGTTTCTAATTTATAAACCTAAAATCCTTGAATATTGTATCTAATGTACTTAATGCTATATGTTTATACCATAGATATATTACTCGACAGAGCGTTGAGGCGTATCGACCTTCAGGTGACCAGCGCTGTGACCGTCTCTGATCGGGTGTTATCTGGTCGATTAGAAGAGTGAAATATTAGTAAGTTGATGTACAGTAAGTTACGAAATACAAATAGAGCGATTGGAAGCTGCATGTGTCTATATTATATGTTTTCTCGCGTCTGCTGATGTATGACACATTGCTATCCAGAAGACATGATTACATCTGAACAGACTATAGAACAGAGGCGGCTTCTGAGATAGTGCCGCTGTGCCATGGCACCATCTGTATGAAAACGAAAGAAAGAGAAGGGTATAGGAATTGCGCAAAATGATTGTTTCTGAGTATCTGCTCCCTCGTATGAATAGGCGCGTTAAACGCAAGCGCTCTGTCCTGATTGTTTTCCTTGGTTTGGTGCCGATTCCAGAACGGCACCATCTACGCTCATAAGCGCCTGTGTTAAGGAGCTAGGATGTCTGCTTATACACGGCTTCTTATGGGAGCAGTTAGTGCAGAGATTTCTCTGGCATATAACCTACGCTTTATCCGGTAGAGTGCAGTAAAGCACGGGACTTAAGATACCTGTCTCTCTGTTCGAAGTCGTACACGAACCCTTCGTATCACATTCTCCATGACTTGTATTATCAAATTTTTACTGTATTCGTTACACCTGTGCGTAACAAGAGTACGGATGTAATAAATATCTATTTGCGTTTCCCTGTACGTTCTGTTTTGGTAGAGTATATTATAAAATAAGATGGATTATTGATAAGATTACCTAAATCGTTCGAAATTGGTACATATATCTATATTTTAACATTCATTTATTATTTATTCATTCATTTATTATTTGTTCATTCGTTTATTTATTGCGTATTTATTTATTTATTTATTTATTTATTTATTTATTTATTTATTTATTTATTTAATTAATGCATTATTTATTTATTATGGCACCGCAAATACAATGTCTCACCGGCCGCCCCTGCTGTAGAACAGACTGGACTGGACTCACCGTGTATGTGCGATAAGCTGAGGTAAAACATTTCTGTGTTGCGAATTTTTTCCGATACGCTTTGCCATGTAGTGGTAAAGTTTCACAGCAAATTTTTTATGTTCGTGTGTGGTTGTTAACGAGTGGAAATTTCATGAGCAAACATCATTTTAGTACATATCATCCTATTATTTCGATTTCTAAATTAAAATAGTTTTCCTAAAGAGTTGGTATTATAGAGCCGCACCCTTATAAAGAGAATTTTTGTTGTTTCGGATACCTATTAATTACGATAAAGTGTAATGTAATTGCATCAACTTATAGTTTAGCGACATTTGTGTAAAGTTGGCAACATAGCAGTGTATAAATCGGCCTATCTAATGAATTCTAATGAATCTATGCGGAATGATACAAAAATGATTTTGTTGTTTCCAAATTATGTGAATATTGAGTGCCATGCACCATTGTAAACATTATTAAACATATTTCAAATTATTATGTGTAATAACTGGACGTAAATATTGTTGCTAACAATTAAAAACCCTATTTTAACATGGTGTTTATTTGAGGAACGGAAGGGCACTACCTAAGCAGGAGACAAAGTAGCCGAAAAAGTCATAATATTGTAATACGTAATAAGAAAAGGTTTGGAGAAAAGGTTTGGAAAATGAAGTGATTTTAGTGACTAAATAACTTTGATAGCATTTGAGAGCTTACCGGGAAAGTATGTCAGGAAAAATGGAGTCAGTTGGAATTTTATTTGAGTTGCAATGGAAGAAAAAATCAGAGAACGTGGCTAATATAGGGATTTGGGATACACCCGATTCTTCGTTGGATTGGATGACATTTAAATCTTATCTGGTAGGTGAATCTACTAATATGCTGAAGTACATTTAAGTATTTTAGATATCAGTTCTTATTAATATGTTGGTGTTCAGTATTTCAAACTTGCATTATTGGAAACAAAGAGGGAACTGTTATGTCGTAAGTGATTAGCGAATTTGCAAAACGAACAAATCTCTAGGCATACATTTTCAGGAACACAAGAGGAAATTAAATAAGATATGAAATGCCATAAGTCCCGGATTAAGGTTGTTTTACCGGTAATCTCAGATAAACCAATAATGAAAACGCCGTACAAACGCCACGAACTAGTCATTTTTCCACCAAATTATGTAGCTTGAGCCTAGAACATTATCTTAATTTCAGTCAGTAAAAATGTGGACTTAAGTAGTTTTGAAAATTTACTGATCGTTTGGTTTACATTTTCGTATTTTGGCAAAGCTTGCGTTATGCATTTTGAACTGTCACCTACAGCTGCCAAGGTTTCCTTCACCTTCCGCAATGCTGCATTCTGCTTATTTTTCACTATATATCCATTTTCAACGCATAATTACTTAAATAAGCGTCCAATTCCGGAAGGCATACGAAAGCTTTTCAAGAGATGATGAAATTGGTAGAGTACAATTCATTAGTTTAGGTATAAGTAACAGTTGAATCTGCTTATTGCCGTTATTGAAAGATGCACCCATAATGCTTTCTTCACACATTTCAAAGACCTACTGTTCTCAAGGTGGATGATTCAAATCTGGTCCACACCAATGGTTTTTAAGTGTGCTTTAAAGTGTCAGCTCATGTCAATAGATTTACTGGCATGTGAAAGAATTCCTGCGAGAAGAAATTCTGGCACAGCAGCAATGCTAATATGATCCCAGAAATTGTGGTTAACAAACAAAAATATTATTTTCCATGACCATGTTGATATTGAAAATATAGAAGAAATAATGGAACCAATGAACTGTGTCATCCTTGTCACTCTACTGCACTTAACATTCTAAAAAGGGCATATTGTTAAAATATTATCTACCAAAATTGACTGATTCCCTTTTGTCAGGAATATTTGCAGAAAAGCTTGAAATAAAGAGGGCAGCAAAAGCTTGGCCTCTAGTTAAAGGCTCATCTCACTCTTGATAGCTTTTTCTGTAGTAATAGAGGAAACTATATCTAATGCAATCTTCTCTCACCATCCCAATTTGGATGTAGAAAAAAAGTAAACATTAAATGCTGCATACATGTTAACTTCTGATATAGTAACAACCTTGAATAAAAGAGGACAACTAAGATAATGTACTTGCCCCATGCATTAAAAGTGATAAGTACCTTATTATTGACTGCAGTAGGTGTCATTTTGAAAGCCTGTAACCCATCCATCCTTTTTTAGGTAGTCTTTTATAAGGAAATTGTCACCTAAGTACAAGAAACATGGTCATTTTGTACTGAGCAATTGTCAGCCTAAGATATTCATTAGGGTTTAGTTATATACTGATATTTTGGCTAAGCATTGTCATCACATTGTAGTTAGGCCAAAAGCTTCAATTCTCTTCTTATAAAAATATCCTTTGGTTACATTCAGCTACACTCTGTGTCTTAGAGCCTTAATCACTTGGGTATGCTAAATCACTAGCCATTTATGTTACTCATATGTTGGCCGCTGTGAATAATGCAGAAAGAAGAGGGAGGGTGCCATCTTCAAATAAATGGGAATCAAGGCAGGAGAAATCAGAAATGAAGTGATGAGAAAAGGTGCAAGTATTAACTTTTCGAAAAACTACTATTCGAAATATTTTATGACTGCTAAAACATATGATAGCAAGATCAAAATCTCTTGCTGCATAAAATGGTATGGTTTCAGTGAGATCTCTATAAACTAGGTTGGATCTTTACTTAACAATAGAATCTGGAAAACAGGATAAGTTATGATTCTGAACCAGGTGTTAATGCTAAAGATACGCCTAATTTCTGCTGTAAATAAACAAGAATGGAAAACGCCAAATGTTGAGTTATGATATTTGTTACAAGAACTGCAGCTTATGGGTTCTATTATAGAATGTGAGCAAAAAGAAGACCACCTGACAGTGGAGCAGAATGCTTGTGATACCTGTGCTTGTAGACATACTTGCCTTTCAGGCAAAGACAAATTTGCTGGTCCTATGCAAAAGATGAAAACTTTGACTAACAGTGTGCCTTTTAGCTCTGTACACAATGTGTTTAATAAAATCATTAATTACCAAAGGTGTCCCATAAGGTTCTGCATTTCAACCTATGTTCATTTTAATATTTATAAATGACTTGCCATGTAATCTTAGCAAAGATCTTAGCTGCACTCTTTGCAGATGATATTGGTGTACTTATAGTGTACACATCAGAAAATATACAGATTCTTCAATAAAATATTTAAACAGCATAACATTAATTTGAATCAAACAACCTACATTAAACTGTGATAAAACAAACTTTATATAGAATAAAAAGTATTTCAGAAAGTGGAGTGCCATTGTTATTAAAATTAGCAAATGAGTCAACTTGTATACACTTTTCTCCACTTAAAAAATCTTTTTATGAAGACTAGTTTTCGAAAACTTCTTCCCTGTCGTTAGTTCTGTGGTCGACTGATGGTGCAACTGGTGTCTGCTTCTAGCTTGGTGTTGTGCTGCCATCTGATGATAATTTGGTAAGTTTGATGATGTCATCCATGGCAGAAATTTCAAAATTCATCAAGAGTTTCTGTTTTTTGGTAATGAACATGTTTTCCCAAATCTGCTGTTCCAAAGGTTTTTTTGCCTGTTTGATCAATTCTATTTCTTGCTTGATGTGATTCTCAGACCAAAAGTGATGTGCTACGGCAGACTTATCCATATGTATGAATTTAATATTTCTGAAGTGTTCTTTCATTCTTGTTTCTAGATTTCTTTGTCTTTCCAATGTATATCTTGTCAGTCCTGGCAGCTCATTTGGTAAATGCCTGATAACTGAGTTTTTGGTGTGCTATTTTTCAGAGGATGGTTTAGTAAGTTGCGGATGTTGTGTTTGTAGACTAAAAGAAATCGAGATACAAGAATGAAAGAACACTTCAGAAATATTAAATTCAAACACATGGAAGTCTGCCATAGCACATCACTTTTGGTCTGAGAATCACATAAAGCAAGAAATAGAATTTATCAAACAGGCAAAGAAACCTCTAGAACTGCAGATTTGGGAAAACATATTCATTACTAAAAAGCAGGACCTCCTGTAGAATTTTGAAATTCCTGCCATGGATGATGTCATCAAACTTTTCAGATGGCAGCACAACACCTAGTCAGAAGTGGACACTGGTTGCTTCACTGGTTGCAGTCAACCACAGAACTGATAGGTAACAAGTTCCCAGAAATTAGCCAATCTTGGAGGAAAACAATGAGAATGATGCCTTTTTACACCCAGCACACCATAGCCAAAAATTTCCGTGTAGACAGCTATGATTTGGTTTTGACTGGTGGTTGCACTCCATTCTGTACTGGCCCTACTTGAACTGTGTATAATGTGCACCGAAATCTAGTCACACATGATGTTTCTGTCCAAAAAAAAAAAAAAATGCCTTCTGTGTAACATATGAAGTTGTATGACGCACTTGAACTCTTAGTTTTCTGCTCTACAGTGAGTAATTTCCGAACCCAACAAACTGACACTTTTCATGGTTTCAGTTACCTTTGAATGATTAATTGGACACTCCCATAGCTTATGAGAAGTTCTTAGGAAGTGTCAAACACTATTCCATGGAGGAATCCAGCTTGGATTCCATGGAGTCATGGTAGTATGCAGGTACCATGTAGTAGACATGTTTTCAATAAGTTCATGCCCTCCATTCAATTTGTGGCTCCAGTATTTCTGTAAACTGTGGAAGTAACTACCAATTTCAGCTGCATTGACCTTCATTTTAATGAGAAAATTGTCATTACATAACAGCTTGATGCACCTCTGTCTCACTTGATAGCAACTGATGAACAGAACCAAATGAGTTTCCAAGGCTAATGTCTCTTCCAGAGGCCTATGACATGTGTTGTAAAAGCCTCATAGCACTCTACATGTATGTAGCAAAGAATGGCCGGTTTTACCTATAATTATTAAACTGTCTCGACCCTGTTGCAGCTTAATATTAACAAGTACATTACTCTAATTAATCTCCTATTTTTCAAATGTTTTTCTGCTTTCTCCTGCATTAGCACATTATTAAAGCATTCTAATGAAATAGTTGGTCATTAAGTTACACTTCTGTTTCAGTGCCAGAATCTTGGGACAATGGAAGACATACATGTTGCTTATGTGGACAGTGATGGAGATGAGGTAAGTTTCAGATTTATAAATAATTCAGTTGCTTAGAGATGCAAGCCATTAAGTCAATCTCTGCATCTTTTCAGGAGAAAGAAAAAAGTAGTTAGGTGCAAGAAAACCAAATGTAGACTGCTAATTTATTTTATATTTTTTCTGTAAAATATATTTGTATAAGTAAAAAAATTATATAAATGTTTCATTTTAAAAAATGGATTTAATGCTTTTTGGCTCTTTGATCACTGTTATATTCAAGATCTGTATTGATTTAAGTTCATTGATGGAAATTATTCCTTTCTTCTTAAAATATATATATATATATAAGGACGCTCAACTACGGCGGTCATCAGTGCCCTTTAAAAAACTAGTCATGGCAAAAGCCAGATATAAAACTTTCCAAAAACTATACAAGTGTAACAAATAAATATTAAAAGCTGAAGCATCATTTTTGGACAGAAAACCACAACATTAAACTGTTAAAATCTTTAAGTACACCCATAGAATTGGATATTTGGGAAAAAATATTCATAAACAAAAACCGTGATAAAGTTATAAATTTTGAAATCCCTGCATTAAATGAAGTATTAAAACTTAGTGCCCCTAACACCAGATGGCAGAGTGATCGGAGCTCCATAGTAGTGGAAGAAGAGGAAGGTTCATTTAGTCACCAAACAGCTGAGGATGAGATCAAATGATCTTGAAAACGTTTCAATTATACAACAACAAGTAAGTGAAGTTGAGTGTAAACATAGTGACTCATAAATCAAACTTAAATATGAAGAATACTTCACTGTTAATAATGCTTCTGCTTTTTATATTTATGACGTTTGGTATCACAAACCAAAGAAGCAACTTGGCAACTGTAGAAAATGGAGACAAGGTAGGATGCATGTTTACGAACTTTAATACGGAATTATGCTACAAAAAGAAAGATTTAAAAAAATACTTAAAATTGCAGACAAAAAGAAGATACGCAACGGCGGACATTAAATTCCTAAAACTTTGCCTCAGACACAATATCGCGCCAACTTTTGTAAAGCAAACGGTCAAACACAATAGTAATCACAGAAGACAAAAACTGGTGGAAAAATACGTGATAAAACTGGAAATTTTGAAACATTACAGCTACATAAATAAAATAGACCTGGAATTATACAACCTACATCTAGAACTAACCAAACAATTAGGAATACCCATTTGGCAAAATTTCGAAATGCAGGTTCACGAAAAATTAAACATATTAATGATTAAGAAAAACGAAATACTTAAGAATAAATTCAAACTGTTAAAAGAACGGCAACTGGAACACCCTCATCAGCCAAAACACCGGGATTTTAAAGAACAAGTTAACGTAATAAACCTATCGCAACAAAAGTTTACAACCGATGAAATTAGATTACTCCAGAAAGGTTTCAATACGTGTGTTAACGTCTCAAATAATAAAGACGATTTTATCGCCAACATAGAAATAGCCACACATAACCTAAAAAATGAAAACTTAACCAAAGCCAAAATTGAATGTCTGGAT
Organism: Mantis religiosa; assembly: GCA_030765055.1. Lineage (NCBI taxonomy): Eukaryota > Metazoa > Arthropoda > Insecta > Mantodea > Mantidae > Mantis > Mantis religiosa. The sequence continues at coordinate 106,947,296 of CM060959.1, forward strand.
ATAATAAAGCAGTTATCCCCAATACACAATAATACTTACAACAAAACAATAAGAAATTTAAATAGGAAGCCTGTGGTATACCTAAAAGCCGACAAAGGTAATTTTCTAGTAATTATGGAGACAGAAGACTATATTCAGAGAGTAAACCTTATGTTAGACAGTCCAGAATATGAAATAATTCCAAAAAATCCATTATCCAAAAGTATCACTTCTGTTAATTAAGCTTTATCAATTACAAAAACATTAAGTACATCTGAAAAATACAACTTAAAATCTTCCAACCCCACACTACCAAGCTTGTACTGTCTGCCAAAAATCCACAAACAAGACAACAGCATGAGACCCATCATCAATGGCATCAATTCACCTACATACCACATTGCAAAATGATTAGTAAGAAAATTAAAATCATATGACAAATTTCCAAGTTTTGGAATAAAAAACTCCTTAGAATTGATAAACCACCTACAGAAATACAACATCCCGGAAAATCACATACTAGTTTCTTTTGACGTTAAGCCACTTTTTACAAGCATTCCAGTAAAAAAAAAAATACCTACATTCCTCAAAAAATGGCTAACCCAGACTACAACGGACCCCAGAGAAATAGATGACATTATCAATCTTACAGATTTATGCATAAGGAATAATTACTTCATGTTTAACCAAAAATTCTACAGACAATCAAAAGGATTAGCTATGGGGAGCCCACTTTCGCCTATTTTAGCAGACCTATACATGAGCTATTTTGAAACACACATAGTAAAGGCCTTCCTACAGATTTATAAATTTTGGCAGAGATATGTTGATGATGTTTTTGCTATCATTCCGGAAAAAACTTAGAGAAGATTCTCTAAAATTACTAAACCTGCAAGATAATCACATCCAATTTACTATGGAAGTAGAAAGAGACAACACCCTACCCTTTTTGGACCTCAAGATAACTAGAAATCGTCATGGTGTAGATTTTGGAATATATAGGAAGCCCACACACATAGATAATTACATAAAGAAAAATGAATACAACCCAGTTTCACATCAACTAGCTGCCTTTAGAAGTCTAATTCACCGGCTATACAACATCTCACTGAGTAAGGATGAATTTTTGAAAGAACAACAACACATAAAAGACATAGCTGTATTAAATGGATTCAATCCAGCCATCATAAGGAACATGATGAAGAGAAAAGAAAAACTGAAGATAATATCAAAAAATACCACTCTCACACCACTTAAAAACACAAATTGGCAATATAGAAAATTCATGTACCATCCATGGGCTTTTAGAAAATTTGAACGAATCTTCAAAAGACTAAACTTAAAACTAGCACCCCAAAACAAATTCAGTCTGAGGAACCTGCTAAATAAACCACTGAAAAATACAATCCCCAACAATTTGAAATCAGGAATTTATCAGATTAATTGTGAAACCTGTGAAAAAAGCTACATAGGAAAAACTAAGAGAAACTTGTTAACCAGGCAAAAAGAACACCAGAGGAACATTAAGTTGAAACAAATGGAAAAATCTGCAGTTTCACACCATTTTTGGACAGAAAACCACAACATTGGCCACAACATTGAACTGTTAAAATCTTTAAGTACACCCATAGAATTGGATATTTGGGAAAAAATATTCATAAACAAAAACCGTGATAAAGTTATAAATTTTGAAATCCCGGCATTAAATGAAGTATTAAAACTTAGTGCCCCTAACACCAGATGGCAGAGTGATCGGAGCTCCGTGGTAGTGGAAGAAGAGGAAGGTTCATTTAGTCACCAAACAGCTGAGGATGAGATCGAATGATCTTGAAAACGTTTAAATTATACAACAAGTGAAGTTGAGTGTAAACAGTGACTCATAAATCAAACTTAAATAAAAAGTGTAACAAAACCTATTAAAAATACATGTACATAAAAAACATAAATCAAAACCTACTAAAAATTTCGTTCACTAAATCCTAAACTCTAAACTAGAAAAAAATCTAAAATCCTTCTCCATGGGTCTCCACGCACGGCCTACACGTGGGTGGGCCTGTTGACCGTCTCCCTCAACCACAAAGAGGAGCCCGCACGAGAGAGACTGTTGGCTCGGACCCCGGGTGCGCCAAACCCATACCTACCGAAGTAGGCCCCTGGGGGGTTCTTCTTACTAGCCGTATATAGGCTTAAGATTTTAGATAGTCAACCTGAAAAATTCAATGCCATGGCTGGGATTTGAACCATGGATCTCCTGGTTTCTGTCCAGTTGCTCTTATCTATTGAGCTACCATGGCCAACGTGCCGTCCTGACATTAAATTCCTTACTATTGTAAGTACTTAAGTCCCAGGCTTCATTATTAAACTCTTATTTAAGTTAATTAATTGAAATAATTAATTCCATGGCTAGTGTGAAAAAAGATTAATTTCCATCAATTAACTTTTACATAGAGCTATAGTAAAACTAGAGGGATTTAGTGTTAAAGATGTATAAACGAAGTCCACTTCATGCAGGAATGAAGCCTGTAACAAGCCTGCCAGGCAAATTCAGAGATGAAAGATCCCAAAAAATGTAATAGAGCAATAAAGAGTCTCATGATATTTGGAGGAATTTTATAACACTGATGTCCAAATTTATAGAGAGTTAAGTTATTGTCAGGACATACTGCTTTGTAGCAGAGTACATGAATGGCATCAAACTATTTATATAAACTTGACCAGTAGAGACTAGCATGACACATAACTATAAATATAACTATGGTACTAATTACTATTATTGATGTTGGTTAAGACTTCAGCTTAGTTTTTTTGTAATTTACGTCCTCCAAAGTTAAGTCATATCAGATGGTGAATGAATTGGGTGAAATGATGCTCAAAGTCCATGGAGCTTAGAGTTACCCGACATTCATCTTTCAGGATAAGGGAAAACCCCGGAAAATACCTTATCCAGGTAACTCACCCTGACCGAGATTCGAACTCGGGACCTCTTGAACGTGAGGCAGACATGCTACCATCTATGCTACCGAGGCAGGCTTCAGCTTAGTAGCATAATAAATAAAAAGAACTATTTGTAGTTGTTTTTTAAACTCCATTACTTGCATTTTTATGTAATTGAGGGACTAGTTTCTGAAGTCATTGCTTCCATTTTCAACCTCGAAGGTCCTACTATCGTCTGCTGCTTCTCTCTGGTGGTGAAACTATGAACTTCTTTATCAAATTATTGACTGGTGGTATTTGAAAGTTCATTACTCTGTTCTTATTTTGGCAAATTATGCTCTCCCACAGTCAGTTAGCTTTGGTTTATCACCACTTTTAATAACTGTGGATTTGGATCAGGGTCAGGGTTTTTGTTCCAGAAGTGAAATGCTACTGCTGACTTATCTTCTCGTTTCAGTTTGATTATTCTAAAATTCTCTTTGACTCTGGATTTTAGGTTTCTTTCGACATAGGTCAAACTAAAAGAGTTGTATGAATATGCACATTTGGGCATCAGGCCTTGAGTTCTCTTTAGTAATATCATGTAACTTAAGGTGTAACATAGAGTGTTAAAGAAAATAAAAGTAAGCATGAGTTAGGGAAATTAATGGATATGGTAAATTGCACAGTTTCCTTCTTGTTACTGCTATTTGTTGCACATTGGAGTAATGCATTGCTTTCAAAAACTATTTGTAGTTGGTTTATTGATACTCATCACTTTTTTATATTAATGAGAGACTAATTACAAAGGCAATTGCCTCCATTTTCAATCTCTTTCCAACTAGCATATGTTGTTGTCTGTTCTCTCTCTCAGGTGGTGGAACTATGAACTTTTTTGTCAAATTATCTACTGGAAATTAATTGTTCTTTCACACTAGCCATGTGTAGGATGCACTATGAAAGGGTAGAGCCAGACTGAAAAATTCAATGCCATAGCCGGGATTTGAACCACGGATCTTCTGGTTTCCGTCCAGCCGCTCTAACCATTTGAGCTACTATGGCCAACGTGCCAACATGACATTAAATTCTCCAACTGACTCCTGTTTCTCCCGGTAAACCACTAGGAGTTCTCATAGACACATGAGACAACTACCTTAATGGCAACTTACTATGCTGTAAGTACTTTAAGGCCCGGGCTTTATAGTTCGGACCACTATTAGGTACAATTAATGGAAATTAATTGTTCTTTCACACTACCTCTATGGTCCTAACTATAAAGCCCGGGCCTTAAAGTACTTACAGCATAGTAAGTCACCATTAAGGTAGTTGTCTCATGTGTTTATGAGAACTCCTAGTGGTTTACCGGGAGAAACAGGAGTCAGTTGGAGAATTTAATGTCATGTTGGCACGTTGGCCATAGTAGCTCAAATGGTTAGAGCGGCTGGACGGAAACCAGAAGATCCGTGTTTTAAATGCCGGCTATGGCATTGAATTTTTCAGTCTGGCTCTACCCTTTCAAATTATCTACTGGTGGGATTTCAAAGTTCATTACGCGATCCTTATTTTTCCATATGAATATGTTCTCCCATGTTGACAATTTATTTTGGTTTATCACTCCTTTAAATAATGTTGGATTTGGATCGATTTTTAAAATTGCTAAATTCAAAAACAAAAGATGAAATCTCATCAGTTAACAGATTTGGAATATACCAGATAAGTTGTAAGAATTATGAAAAATGCTACTTAGGTCAAACTAAAAGAAATCTGAAAAGCAGTGTCAAAGAGCACTTTAGAAACATCAGATTGAAACAAGAAGATAAGTCAGCAGTAGCATTTCATTTTTGGAATGAAAATCATGACATTGATTCAAATCCAAAATTATTAAAAGGAGTGATAAACCGAAATAAATTGACAACATGGGAGAAGATATTCATATGGAAAAATAAGGATCGTGTAATGAACTTCCAATCCCTCCAGTAGATAATTTGACAAAAAAGTTCATAGTTCCACCACCAGAGAGAGAGAGAGAGCAGACAACAGATGCCAGGTGGAAAGAGATTGAAAATGAAGGTGATTTGCCTTTGAACCTAGTCTCTCATTAATATAAAAAAGTGACGAGTATCAATAAACCAACTACAAATAGTTTTTTAAATTAATTTTGACGTCACTTTTACTAAATTCCTCCAAACACATATGATGTAATGCTCATTCATTCCTCCAGCTGTTTTTCAGTTAGACATTGTGTGGTAAGAACACAAAACATTTATTTAGACATTATTAGGAAAATGAGTCAATCTTGTATACACCATTCTCCACTTGTGAGTTTTTTTATGAAGACTGGTTTCTGGAAACTTCTTCCCTATTGTGACATTGTGGGTTGGTAGAAACAAAAGTCTTGTTTGCAGAAATTTAACTCTCTTTATTGCAGTAAGCAGAAGCTTTGTACAACCCTTGCAGCAACAAAATGACGTAACATTGACAAACAGCCATCTTCAAGGTTGACTTGATGCTCAGCTGCATATAAACAAAAAAAAGCGGCACAGTTCAAATGTCCACCATCACACAATTAAAACACAACTCACTCTTCTCACACTTTGCCGCTATTCATACCTCCCAGTGATTGTTCTAATCCTTGTTTCACATAAACTTGCCCCGTATCTCTTAACGATCACGTGACCTTATCACATCTCATTGGCTGCTGTTGTGGTAATAACTGTCGTGCGGTAAAAATTAGTTCAAAGTATAAACTTGAAAGAAGCGTAGGGACAGTGAAGCACAAACTAGTACAAAATTGAATCGAGAATATATTGACACATTGCTTCACTCACACTGTTTATTCACAGGACATGTTTCAAGAGCTCTTGCTCCTATCCTCAGCTGATACTCGACTAGTGCAAGTTGTAGTGGTTTCTTCTTTCTCCGTATTGTCAATAGATGGCGTGCTGTATTTGTCAAAGATGTCCGGTGGTGGAGTTTCAAAATTCATGACTCTATGACGATTTTTGTTAATGAAGATTTTTTCCCATACGGAAAGGTCTATGGGGTGATTAACGTATTTTATTAGAGATGTTTCCAAATTGATGTCATGTCTAGTATTCAAAAAATGAAAAGCCACCGCTGATTTTTCTGTTTCACCATTTTTAATGTTTCTCATATGTTCTTTAGTTCTGATGTTAATATTTCTTTTTGTTTTTCCTATATAAATTTTAGGGCAAGTTTCACATTTGATCTCATAGATTCCTGGTTTTTCTTTGGTATTGATTGAATTTTTGGGAGGGCCTTTTAACAAATTTCTGATATTAAACCTGTTTTGAGGTGCAAGAGTTATGTTGTGTTTTGAGAAGATTTTTTGGAATTTGTTATAGGCTGATGGGTGGAAGGTGAATTTTTTAAAAAGTTTTTTCTCTTTTTCTCCTGTAGGTTCTAGGGTGGTGGTTTCTTTTATTTTCTTAGCTTTGTTGAGTCTGTTAACAGTTTTGTCTATTAAATTTGGGTTGAAACCGTTGGATATAGCTACTTTTTTTATGTGTAGGTATTCTTCTTGATAATCTTCTCTGTTTAGTGGAAAGTTGATCATCCGAAAGATTAAACTGTTGAAAATGGCATGTTGGTGTTGTTTTGGGTTGAAACTGTTGTTCTTAATGTAATTATCTGTGTGTGTCGGTTTCCTGTAGATACCAAAAGTGAGTTTGTTGTTCATTTTTTTGATCTTGATGTCCAAAAAGGGGAGCACACCATCCTCTTCTGTTTCCAATGTAAATTTTATAGCTGGATTTTGTATATTCAAAAGTTTAAGACCATCTTGTATGAGTTTTTTAGGTACTATTGCAAAAATGTCGTCAACATAGCGATACCACACTTTGAAATAATTTGGAAAAGCTTTTGTGATATGTGTTTCAAAAGCACTCATGAATAAATCTGCCAAGAAGGGAGACAATGGGTTGCCCATAGCTAGGCCCGTTTTTTGTTTATAGATCTGTCCATTAAAGCTGAAAAAATTTTGATTGATACAAATTTCTGTAAGTTGTGAAAGTTCTTCTAACACCTGAAGAAATAGAAGAACTTTCATACAAGATGGTCTTAAACTTTTGAATATACAAAATCCAGCTATAAAATTTACATTGGAAACAGAAGAGGATGGTGTGCTCCCCTTTTTGGACATCAAGATCAAAAAAATGAACAACAAACTCACTTTTGGTATCTACAGGAAACCGACACACACAGATAATTACATTAAGAACAACAGTTTCAACCCAAAACAACACCAACATGCCATTTTCAACAGTTTAATCTTTCGGATGATCAACTTTCCATTAAACAGAGAAGATTATCAAGAAGAATACCTACACATAAAAAAAGTAGCTATATCCAACGGTTTCAACCCAAATTTAATAGACAAAACTGTTAACAGACTCAACAAAGCTAAGAAAATAAAAGAAACCACCACCCTAAAACCTACAGGAGAAAAAGAGAAAAAACTTTTTAAAAAATTCACCTTCCACCCATCAGCCTATAACAAATTCCAAAAAATCTTCTCAAAACACAACATAACTCTTGCACCTCAAAACAGGTTTAATATCAGAAATTTGTTAAAAGGCCCTCCCAAAAATTCAATCACTACCAAAGAAAAACCAGGAATCTATGAGATCAAATGTGAAACTTGCCCTAAAATTTATATAGGAAAAACAAAAAGAAATATTAACATCAGAACTAAAGAACATATGAGAAACATTAAAAATGGTGAAACAGAAAAATCAGCAGTGGCTTTTCATTTTTTGAATACTAGACATGACATCAATTTGGAAACATCTCTAATAAAATACGTTAATCACCCCATAGACCTTTCCGTATGGGAAAAAATCTTCATTAACAAAAATCGTCATAGAGTCATGAATTTTGAAACTCCACCACCGGACATCTTTGACAAATACATCACGCCATCTATTGACAATACGGAGAAAGAAGAAACCACTACAACTTGCACTAGTCGAGTATCAGCTGAGGATAGGAGCAAGAGCTCTTGAAACATGTCCTGTGAATAAACAGTGTGAGTGAAGCAATGTGTCAATATATTCTCGATTCAATTTTGAATATATTACGCAACAGAGTTGATTTATCTGAAATGCATGTTAATTCTTAAACGAAGTAAAGAGGAGGTTCCTTTGCTCTCAAGCACATAGCACGATAGCACGTGATTTAGCGGTAGTGGTGACATTTGTTTATATGACTTTTATCACTGACCTTGTTTTGAACTGGATTAGTCATGCATCGCCATTCGAGAGTGCGGGAACTAAATTATTTTATTGATCGTTTATTGCGCATGTACTTATTATATGTATAATGGCAGAGTCTACCGCCAGTAAGTATCGCAAGGATAATTACAAACAGGAGAAAAAAGAATTGTGTTGCATGTGTTTAATGCACTCACAGAGAAGAATCCGTCTTTGTCATTGAGAGAAGTCGAACATCTGTGCTCTGAAGTTACAGGTGTGAGTGTTAGATCCGTAGGAACATCGCGACATGAAATTGAGGAAACAGGAAAACTTACCACTCCAGGCAAAAGCAGGAATAAACAAAAGTGCGTGCTCAGAGAAAATACGTGAAAAGTGTTGTGCGTCGTCATGTGTGTAGTTTTTCTTTAGAAACGAACTCCCTAACATAAGTAACATTTCGTCTGCTGTAAATGAGGATGCAGATTTACCAAATTTCAGCAGATTGCTTATACAGCTGGGATTTGTGAATGAAAAAAGAGGCAAGAAAAATGTGTTAAAAGACAGAGGCGATATTGCTGTGTGGCGAAGACGCTATTTAAGGACAACCACACTGCACCGAGATACAAATCGCTAAATATACACGAAGAACACATGAAAAGTAAAGTATGGTGTGACACGACTTTTAAGACTGAAAGACAAGCATTTTTGAAAGGTATGTGTGCTGGTTTAAAAAATCCCAGTGGAAAAGGCCAGAGGCCTTTCATTATAAACTCTTTCAGTTTCATTGCTCAGTCATTCTGTTTCAATTTGCTCAGTTCATTATAAACTTGTATTTTTGCATGCCTTCATATCCTTATTTGTATGATTTTTGTATGATTTTATTTATCTTCCCGGCAATTATTACAACATTTACTGCAGGTTTAAATGTGACGGGAAGGCACCACCTATGGCCTATGACGCGAAAGCATTAGCCAATTAGGGCGAGGGGAAGTGTTGTTGAGCGCGGAGTGATACATTTCAGCAGGGCAAGGTTATATGAAACAGGGATTAGCGATAGTCCAAGGTCTAAACACGTTGGGCCGGCTCAAATTTTGGTCCGCCTCTGAGGGGTAGATTAAGGGCAGACTATCTTTGCAACATGGACGACAATGAAGTGATGAATGTAACTGTGGTGCGTAGAATTTGTGAAATAGGACGGAGGAAAATTTATCTACCAAGAATAGAAATTATTGCAAAGTATGATGACCTAAATTTCAAAAGCAGATACAGGTTTAGTAAAGCGAATGCCAGAAAGCTGATAGAAATGATTCGTGCTAACCTGTATGTCAGGGACACTTAGGCCTGAGTGTCTCAATTGACACTCAAATCCTAACAGCACTTCGGTGTTAGGCGAGAGGAGGATATCAAGACAACACTGCTGACCTGCCCGATAAGTCAGGTATCAGTAAGCCGCATTATCAGCAAACTCATTATAAATATCCCTCCATGCCTCTTCCTTTCTCACATTTGTGTTCGTCGACACAAATTTATTTTCTATAATGTTCATTCTTCTGCGGACTAGAGAAAACATTGGTCTTCCTCTGACCAATCATACTATCCATATTCCCAACACACCAAACCTTGTTACCGAACCTCAAACAGCAGCAGCACTCATAAGAATGATTAAGAAACAGCTGTGAAACTACCACAGTGATTTATAAACCTGTAGATAAATAGATGGGTTGGTGGGTGGGTGGATGGATGCACGGACGGATGGATAATTGGGTTTAAGGGTGCTCAACTGCAAGGTCATCAGAGCCCTTATAAACTAACAGGTACACTGTGGTTTGTTTAGGAATCTATGAGACTCGTGCATACACAGAAGAACCTTTCTACGTCGTGTAACATTTGCTTCGTGCTGGTCCACGGCTTTACTTGGTCCAAGGCTTTTTATACTCGCCTCGGTATCGTAGATGGTAGCATGTCTGCCTCACGTTCAAGAGGTCCTGCGTTCGAATCTCGGTCAGGATGAGTTACCTGGAAAAGGTTTTTCCAGGGTTTTCCCTTACCCTTAAAGATGAATGTTAGGTAACTCTAAGCTTAATGGACCCTGGACCCATTTGAGCATCATTTCACCCAATTCATTCACCGTCTGATATGACTTAACATTGGAGGATGTAAACTACTGGAAAAAAGAAAGAAAAACAATGCTTTTTATCGTTTATGGATACCAAAAGGTTAGACCACCTTTGGTCCGGAACAAGTAAGATGGAAGATTGTTTAGACCAAAGTGATAACTATGAATACAGCCCTTAGTAATTTATGAAATGACATTAGAATGTCCTGTTCATGCCAAAGTGGATTGGACTTTTTGAAGGTGAAGGAATCATGAAAATCAAATGAGTGGTTATAGATTACCTCCCCTCTTACATACATACTCTCTTTTTCTCTTTTTGATATTAATACAAATTTTCATAAAAATGATGTATCCCATTTATTTAGCTATAAGCATTAGGCCTGCCTCTGTAGCATACATGGTAGTGCACCTGTCTCACATTCAACAGGTCCAGAGTTTGAATCTGTCAGGGTGAGTTATCTAATAAAGGTTTAATCCAGAGTTTTCCCCTATCCTGAAAGATGGATGTCATATTCTATGGATACTGGATTCATTTGAGCATCATTTCACCCATTTCATTCATCATCCAGTTGAAGGATGTCACTTTTCTTTTTTTTTTAAAAAAAAATAAGCAATAGAAAAATCTATCAGTACTGTCCATAAAACATTAATTTGTGTTTTGTTTGTTTATAGCTGCCAATTGAAAGTGAATGTGAATTCCAGGAGGCTCTCAAAGTAAGTATTTTTCTTTGTGTTTATATATTTTTAATTATTATTTATTACTATGTAAATGTGGTATACTGTGAATACAGTCTATGTATCCTCCTAAGCTATAATCACCAGCATAACATTTAACAATATGAATTAGTAGAGCAAGATCTTGCCATTACATTTCTCAACTGCGTATCAATAAAACAGAATAATAAAAATGTCATTGTTATGCAAGAAGTCATGAGTAGGCTTACTTTGTGTGTGAATGAAACAAAATATGCCATCTCAGGAATATATTAAAATATATGCTTCATTTATGTTCTGTTTTAATTAGAATTTATATGCTTTTACTTAAATGGCTTCACATTGTAATTTTTCTATAACAAAAATATTCAACTAATCATATTTCTAACACTGAAACAGAACAATAATATTTTCATTGTGACACTGCTTATTATCAAATGGTAATGTTTTCAAACTGTTTTAAAGGTGGTTGTTATGATATTAGAAATGCAAGTGTTAGTACCAGCGTTGAAGAGAGGAAGTTTCTGTACCTATTTGTTGGTATGAGGCAACAGCATTTGTAAGCATTCTTATCAATGGTAAATGATGCAAGCTGATAACATTGAAAAAGAAGCATCTGTGTATCATCTGTGAGTTTGAAGACAGCAATCTTAATACATAAAAAAGAGAAGCTAACAACACTGAAGTAACAAATACTACATATAATATAATTTGTCACACACTTCACTTACCTTTTTAAGAAAATTGATGAAAATTCCATGGAATTCAAGAGACATATATATATATATATATATATATATATATATATATATATATATATATATATATTTGTTAGTATCACAAAAACTCAAACGGCTAAATCAATTTGCCTTATTTTGGTTTTGAAATATTTAAGTCCAAGGAAGGTGTAAAAGGTGAGAGAAAAAACCTGAAATGTTAATTGAAGAGTTTTTGACTAAATATAAAAGTACACACAAACTTTTATGGAACATATACACCTTCTTTTATTTTCGACAAACAAAAGCATTACAAAGTAGAAAGATATTCCACTCCTTGCCAAAGTCTTTAAAGCTGTTTCAATTACAATATTTTATTAAATAACATTTATTGTTTGATATCAAGACTGAAAATTTTTAATGTAGCATGATGACACCTTTCGAAGATTAAACACAAAATTAATTTCTGAACGCACTATGACACTATAAATATTTGACCACATACATTTGTCAAATACTGGTGAATCCTTGGATACCTGCTTTATAATTTGTGTTTCTGAATTTGTGAATGTGAATTGAATTCCTTTGTGACTTTGTGAAGTTTGCAGAAACCTTTTTACTATGCCAAGGAAAAGACACCTGACTTAGGTCGCAGAAGTCAGGCAAATGTATGAAGAGCTATGTCACATGCTGACCACACTGATGAGCAGTGAGATGCAGATAATGCTAATAGTCATGTTGGTATATCAGAATTGCATTCTAGAGTGTCTATTTATTCTGGCGGAGTCGTTTTTGTACAAATCAGTAGACACAGTTACAAACCAGGATGGTAGTCGGCTATCCCACAGAGTTTTTAAATTCATTAGAATTGCCTGGATTCCCACTTCATAATTTAAAATTTAAAGTAGGATCAGTTGTGATCATGCTGCTTAACATTAACCAACCACGACTGTTTAATGGAACGAGACTAACTGTGAAAAAGCTAATTGATAACATCGAGGCAACAGTCAAGGGAAAGTACAAAGGAGAGGATATCTTTATCCTGCATTAAATAAATCGTAAGGGCAGTTGTTGGAAGTTTGCAGAATCAATTTGGAGTTTCCCTGTTTCTCTCATGGACAAATTATAGGTCATGTGTTTGCGCCTCAGAAAACCATTCTGTTATATATAGATTTATGCACCACAAAAAAAAATTATTTATTAGAAAGCTTTAAATTGATTAACTTAAATGTAACTTTGTTGTATTTAAACTTCATCCCAATTGCAGAATAAATAATCAATTCAAATTTGTTTTATTTAAATAGATATGTTCAAAGAACTTTTATTGGCAGTACGAAGTTTGCTGGGTCAGCTGGTCACAAATAAATAATTTGCATCTTTAGTACTTTCTTTTTTCATGATGTCATTGTTACTGCCGCAAGGTGTCACATTATTTTTGTATTTATTATCAAACTCTGAAAATGAAACACTTAAGAACAGTCAGTTGGCAGTATTTCAAAATTGATTATGCAATTTCTATTTTTTAAAGCAAATATTTCCTCCCAAACATTAAAAGTATCGTACCATTTAATTGCTTTAATAATTTAACTTTGGATTTATTTCATGGTTAAATGACCAAAAATGATCTGCCACAAAAACAGGGTAACTGAAAAATAAAAACAAACACAAATTAACTACCTAAATTGTCTGTTAAGACTAGAAATGTGATACATGTGATAAGATTTGGAATTTCTGCTAATTGGACTTTTAATTTTACGAACCCACAGTCACAATTGGTGCCAGGAAGTGGAACATACGACATTGGACGCTACATTGGCAAAAATTCTAGAAGAGCTGAAAGAAATGAGAACACGAATGGCAACCTCACTGCGAAAACAGAAGCAGCAAATAATAACCTGGCCGCAGAGTTGAAATAAATAAAGACAGCGAATGACACCCTCGCTGCGAAGACGGAGGCGGCAAATAACAGCCTGGCCGCGGGAATAAAAGTGGCGAACGACAGCCTGACCACGGAAATGAAGGCCGAAGGAAAGGTCGACGTGGTGAGGGACACGTCGGTGACGTACCACAATCCCCTGGAGTGACGCTCCGCGCCATCAGCCGATGGATGGATTACAGCCCCATCGCGGACAGTTGGGAGCAGTGCCGTGTGCTTGTGGACACCGGAGCAGCCGTGACCGTCTTCAGACCTGACGTAGCCAGGGGTTTGACGTCGAGAAAACCGAGCCGACCATACCAGCTTGTGACGGCATCGGGTGACACCTTGCTCATGGAGACGACACTTTGGCCACGCTTGCTGGTGCGCAGTGGTTCTTGACCCTGGACCTGAAATCGGGTTACTGGCAGGTGGCTCTAGACCCGAGAAACAAGGAGATCACATTCTCGACAGGCCAAGGGCTTTGACAGTTCATAGCTATGCCCTTTGGTCTTTGCAACGCACCAGCTACCTTCCAACGCCTCATGGAATCAGTGATGAGAGGGTTGACCTTTGACGCCTGCCTGCTATACCTGGACGACACCATCATCGTCGGTAAGACCTTCGAAGACCATCTCGAAAACCTGAGTAAGATGTTGCAGAGACTGCAGGCGACCAACTTCCGCGACCAACAGGCGACTTCCGCAAGGAAGTCAAATATTTGGGCCACATAGTCTCACCAACCGGAGTGGCCACAGATCCGGAAAAGACACAGGCCGTGAAAGATATGCCCTGGCCGAAGGATAAGAGAGAATTGCGCAGTTTCCTAGGGCTGTGCAGTTATTACCGCCATTTCATAAAGGGGTTCTCCAACATCGCCAAGCCCCTCACCCGCCAGACAGAAGAACCCGGCCTTACGTGTGTACGGAGGATGCCGAAGGCGCTTTCCAGCAGCTGAAGAAGACAGTTTGTAGTGCTCCTATTCTGGGATTTCGACAACCAGGTGTCGTCTTCATTGTGGACACCGACGCCAGCGACTATTGCATTGGAGACGTCCTATCCCAAGTCCAGGATGGTCACGAGCGGGTGATAACCTACTATAGCAAGATGCTATCCAAGGCAGAGAAGAACTACTGTGTTAGCCGGCGAGAACTACTGGTGGTAGTAAAGACCTTGGAGCACTTCCACAAGTTCCTGTACGGTCAGCCATTCCACCTAAGGACTGACCACTTCTCCCTAACCTGGCTACTGAGCTTTAGAAACCTGGAAGGCCAGACAGCCCGTTGGGTCCAGAGGCTGCAGGAGTACGACTTCACCTCTCAACATTGTAAAGGGAAGAGCCACGGCATCGCATACGCCATGTCCCAAAGACCCTGCCCAGAAGAGTGCGGTCAAGGCACAATAGTGGAAGAGGAGCATGCTGCAGCTGTCAGAGTGGTCACGGCAATGCCTGCTGATGGCTAGGATAGCGCAGTTTTGGGTTGCCGATAAAGCTGCACAGTGATCAGAGTACCAATTTTGAGTCTAACCTGATGGAAGCACTGGAAAGACTTAGGGTGGACAAGCCCCGCACAACACCTCTACACCCACAGTCAGATGGCATGGTAGAGAGGTACATCAAGACCTTAGTGTGGTGATAGCATGTCTGCCTCATGTTCAAGAGGTCCCGAGTTCGAATCTCGGTCAGGGTGGGTTACCTGGATAAGGTTTTTCCGGGGTTTTCCCTTATCCTGAAAGACGAATGTCGGGTAACTCTAAGGTCCATGGATCCCGGGCTCATTTGAGCATTATTTCACCCATTCCATTCATTGTCCTATATGACTTAACGTTGGAGGACGTTAAAAAAAAAGACCTTAGAAAAGCACCTGAGGAAGGTGCCAGCCATCAGCGAGACTGGGACGTCAAGGTGCCATTGTTCCTGCTGGCCTACTGCACGTCAACACACGACACCACTGGGATGACACCAGCCAGCTTAATGTTCGGCCAAGTGTTACGCTTCCCTTGTGATCCGGCTTTTGGGGGCTCCCCGGACGCAAAACAGCCAGCAACCGAGTATGTGGAGAACATCGTGGACCATCACAACATGCATGAGGGTGCTCGTCAGAACATCCAGAAGGCGAGTGACCGCATGAAGACCCGATACGACAGGCAAGCCAACAGCCAAGGGTTCCAGCAAGGTGACCTGGTCTGGTTGTATCGCCCTGCTCGGACCAAGGGATGCTGCCTGAAACTTAAACAACCATGGCAAGGACCGTACCAGGTGGTAAAGAGGATTAACTAAGTGGTCTACCGCATCCAGAAGGTGCCCCAAGGAAAAATGTTGGTGGTACAATTGGAACGTCTGGCCCACTATGATGGTGCTGTTCGGAACAACCAGCCTTGAGGAGGGAGCCGTGTCGCAGACCGCATTGTTGCGAGGATGCGCGGCCAGCGTGCACAAAGGGACAGATAATCCACCGCGGAGATAAAGGGCTAGCTGAAACATAAAGATAGCACAAAGATTAAAAGCTTGCCGAAGCAGATAAAGTTAGATGACTGGAAAGTTCATGTTTCGTCTGGTGCTGTCTTACAGAACACTCCACAAACTTCTGGAACAATTAATGGGAGCTATAAGACAAGCCGGGAATCGCCAGTGAGAGAGGGTGGAAATTGGAACTGCATGTGTGTACAGCAGTGTTTTGAAAGTGAACTATTTTGTTTGTGGGTGTAGCAGACGACCTTGGAAGCTGCATTTGTGTATGTTACGTAATTCTGCTACTGTAAGGGTTGATCAAAGTGTATTTTTACGGAAATAAAGAACATTTGGGTTTTTTTTTTTTTTTTTGTGTGTGTGTAATTAACATCCTCCCAGCATTTAGTCATATCGGACGATGCATGGAATGGGTGAAATGATGCTCAATGCGTCCGGGGTCCATGGAGCTTAGAGTTACCTGACATTCATCTATCAGGATAAGGGAAAATCCCGGAAAAAACCTTATCCAGATAATCACCCTGACCGAGATTCGAACTCGGGACCTCTTGAATGTGAGGCAGGCTAGAACATTTGGAATTTCTGCAAATTGGTCTTTTAATTTTACGAACCCACAAGTCATATTATTGAAAAATTGGAATAAAAGAGACATATTAAGTCAGAACAGTATATATAAGAAAATATGTTGGATTTTGTTTTCTTCAAAGCTGTTTACGCTGATTTCTTCAAAGTTGAACCTGTTGCTTTAATTACGGCTTTACAAACTCTGGGCATCCTTTCTATTGTGTATGCCAGTATATGTTCAGAAATCTCTCCATGTGTTTTACGGAGGACTCCACAATATATTTGCATTAATGGATTATTTCTTTCTGTCCTCTGACCACATAGGATTGCAGTCAGCACTTTAAGGGAGCCAAACCATTATCTTCAAGTCTTTTCGCTCTTCCAATTCAATGTATCTTCTACAGAGTAAAGATGTATGCTTTGGGTCATTGTCCTACTGGAGAGTGAAACCCTTGACAATTAATGGCATCCCGGTTTGGCTTGGCATTAGAGAATTGTGATAATGCTCCTTATTTCCTTCTTTTTATCACAATATTGATGGTCCTATTGCCACCAAAACAAACCCATACCAGCACTGAACCTCCTTCATGCTTTACTGTAGTGGAAATGCACTGAGGTTTCATACATTCACCTGTTACAGGTCGAACACACTGTTGATATTTTGAGCCAAATAGCTCAAACTTGGATTTATCAGTAAATTACATTAAAATTACAGTAAATTTTCTAGTTGACATGTTGGTTGGCCCAACACTCCGCTGCTGCGAAGTAATATTTGACTCTTGAGTTTTTCGGATTAAATTTGTGCAAATTAAAAAGGTAGCACTTTATGCACAGCAATGGTGAAGTATGTGTTCATTGTCAATCTTGCACATTTGAAGGTCAAGACTGAACGAAAAGACTGAAGAGAACAGAAATAGACATGAATTGCTAGTTTACTGTTTTTGAATCAGCATGCCAATCTTGTAACAAATGTGCTGCCACACTGCTTGATGACCATCAAGCATAAACAAATCACTGCATTTATTCATATTTTGTGTTATAACTACAAAAAACTTAACATTGCCGCTAGCCCGCCTCGGTAGCATAGGCATGTCTGCCTCACGTTGAAGAGGACCTGAGTTTGTATCTCGGGCAGGGTGACTTACCTGGATACGGTTTTTCTGGGGTTTTCCCTTATCTTGAAAGACAAATGTCAGGTAACTCTAAGCTCTATGGACCCTGGACTCAATTGAGTATCCTTTCACCCAATACATTCACTGTTCGATATGACTTAACGTTGGAGGATTTAAATTACAAAAACAAACATTGCTACTTTTTCTGCTTACCTGGCTTCTCTTGAAAAGACTGTGCTTGGTTTTATCACAGTTCAAAAATGTTTAAAAAAAAACTGTGTATAAGTTTTATTTTAACATTATAAAAATAATTATTTTATGCTGTAATGAAATAAGATGTAATGTTTACAAAATAAGATGTGCTACAGTATTCTGCAGTAAAGGGTTCCAAAGCTTTGGACACTTAAATTGTCACAAGATCAATTAGTGCAGTAAATGTATTGTTTAGTATTGTGAGCACCAATAGTTATAGTTGCTCACATTTGTTGAATGTCCATCTTGGCCCCAACTCTATTTAATATCTACATTTCTGATATTCCTGACTTAGCTCCGACTTCTTTAGCTCTTTACGTTGATGACACAGTACTATATTATTCTCATGTTAATCTCCAGCACACACACCAAGTAGTGCAGCTCTCTTTACATCGCCTAACTCACTGGTTCAGCACTTGGCGGCTCTCTTTGAACCCTCAGAAAACTAGCTAAAATCTTCACTCTTCGCCGATATACTCCGCTTCCTCCATTATCTCTATAGGAACAATGTCCCTTGGCTCCCCACTACAACTCCCGTTAAATACCTTGGAGTGCTTTTGGACTCTTGACTGACCTGTTCTGCTCACATCGATCACCTTATATCACTGGCCTCTGGGCGGCTTTCAAAACTCTCACCTCTTTTCCAGCCTCGGCCTACAGTCTTCATTGTTACTCTACAAGTCACTCATCCGTCCTCTTATTACTTATGCCTGCCAAGTGTGGGGGGCCGCATACACATGGCATCACACATGTCATCTTCAAGTTATACAGAACCGCTTCACGCACATCGCTACCAATGCTCCATGGTTCATTTGTTATCAGCAGCTCCATCACGAACTAGGACTACATGTTCATGACTACATTTGCAGGATCGCCCGTCGTTTCTTTACCATGCTGCAAGAAGTTACAGTAGCTGTGCATTATAACATCAGTGTCCGCACGTGCCAACCCTCACGCTTAAAGAGGAGACTACCACAGGACCTGCTTCTGAGTGATACATCTGATTCCAGTGATGCTAATGCTTGATGTGTATCTTACATCTCCAATATTGACTTAATTTCTCAGAGTGTATTTGTGATACATCTGATTCCAGTGATACTAGTGCTTGATATGTGTCTTACATCTCCAATATTGACTTAATTTCTCAGTGTATTATTGAAGTTCAAACATAATTTAGTTAGCAGGCGGCCTGTTAGCCTACCCCTGAGTGTTATTGTTCTCTAACCTTCTCACTCTGATCTGTAAAGCATTGTACTGCTGATCGATCAATAAAAAAATAATATTAAAAAAAATTGAGTGTGTTTTCCTTTGCACCGTCCATTAATAGGAAAAATAACATTTGGAACAAAAACAGCAAGATTTTTTACTATTTAATTTCACATAGAATGTCCCATGTGAAGATGAATGTATGCATATGACCCTTTTTACTAAGTAAATAATCCTTAATGATCTCTGTTTCTTGTTTACTAGTAACTATTTTATACATTTCTTCCTTTTTTGTATGTTTTGCTGGATAATATTAAATTTAATCTTAAGCCTTAAATTTGTGTTGTCTACTGTATCTTCAGTAACTGATAATGTTTTCTATTAGTTTGCTAGGCAAAGGGCTTCAAAAGGAAAGCAAGTTGTTCTTAAAGTGGAAAGAAATGGTATTCCGCTGCGAGGAAATCAAACAGCCGAAAACTTAAAGAAGAACTGTTTTTTCTCCAAAATGATGACAGATTCAGAAAAGAACGCAAAGCAGAAACAATGCAGAAATCACTTTGAATCTCCAGAGAGAGCTGAATTTTGCACAGGAAAAGTTCGTAGCTGTTTCTCATTAGCTCCACAGTTATTGCCATTATCTTGTCCTCCTGAAGAAAAGAAAAAGAAAGTTAAAAAGCCTGTGCTTTGCTGTGACAATGGTAATCTGATTCCGGGAACTGCTGAAGACAGTTCAAAAAAAGATGATTCAAAAAAGAAAGCAAAGCTTGAAAAAGAAGATCGTCCACCTGTTTGGTTTAAAAAATATATGCAGAAGGTATGTTTATTTGCAGAAAATATACTAAATTTGAGAACTTCTGGAATTTTATGTGTAAATGTTGAATAAATTTAAGTTCTGTTATTTATTACAATATTTCCCTTTCCTTAATACTGATCTAATAATTGGAAGGTGTTATTGTATATTAAAGCTTTACTGTTCAGAGTTTCCAATTCATTTACCATTTAACTGTTTTGTTTTAATGTTAAACCTGATTATTTATAATCGTCATTCATTGGATTCAATACAGATTATTAAACTTCTATGCTGTAAGACTACAGTTTGTCCAATTTCTTAACAAACCTATTTCCAAGAAATGACCCTTTGCTTACCCATTCCACTGCACACCCCGCCGGTACAAAGCCATTAGTGAGTACTATAGCTCTAAGTGTTTTGTGGGTTTCTTGGGCAGGATTGCACTGTTGCAAATATACTAGTACATCAGTTTTGTGTTGCTAGTAACCTTATGTAAGATGTATCTTTTTAGACCGTGGCTAAATAGTGAGAGTGTTAATAATGATAGCGAGGAAATTAACATAGGTAATGCGAATGGTGAGCTGATTCATGATGAAATTAATGAATGTAATGTGAATGTTGAAATTAACAATGCTAATATGAATGGTGACTTAATAAATTGTGAAGTTAACAAAGCTGATGATACTAATCTCTTAATACAACTGTCAGCTAGTACTACAATCAAGAAAAGAGACGTTATAGGGAGGGGAAGCAAGATCAGTGAACAAAGTGCAAATAGGTTAATGAATTTTAGAAACTTTCTGAAAACTGTTATTGAAAATGATGGGTACTACCGTTGAAAATTTTGAATAAATTAACTGCCGATGTGGCTGGTGTAGGAATAACAATGGTCAGAAAAATTACATTAATTGACATCACTAGTTACAGATTCCAACTAAAAATAAATTAAATGAAACTTAAGTTTTCATTTGACAAGATTGACAACTTCAATCGAGTTATTGCGTAGGACTGTGTATGAATGTTACGCGAAAGGTGAATCTCCCACTGTTCGCTAATTAATGGAAATTATGCATAAGAAGACTATCGGAAGTGATTGTGTATTCCCGTATAGCAAAAGTACAGTGCAAATTCTTTTATTACCTATGGGATTTTAGCATGGTGCTACGAAAAGGAAAGGGATTTTAGCATGGTGCTACGAAAAGGAAATGTGTCAGAGGTGAGTAGAATGAAATTGTTGCATGGAGGTATAAATATTTGAGTTTGGTTGGCTTAAAGCTTGGGTGATTGGATCTGTAATAGCAGTACAGGAATATTTAAAGTGCATTTTATTAAATTGTACGTATTATTATGTGTAATGTTATACTTTAAGATAATTCATTATATTTATGAATTCTGAACCTTGGGCTAAGAGCATTTGACAACAGTGTAGCAAAAATGCCAGGTCATAAATTACGGACCAGAGAGGGAAGAGGCTACCCTAATTTAAAGTGTCGAGAGACCATGGGATGGGGAAGCGATGTTAAGAACCTGGACAAACTATAAGTGGGAATTCCCATAATAATGATGTAGAAAAAATCAAATTGCCCCTCGCCAGACAAGTAGAATTTCACATAATTGAATATAACTCCTTCTTGACAGAACAGTAAGCAAATAGGAATGAAATAGTTTTAGATTTGGCATGTTGTTAAATTATTTTATGTTCAAACATCTATGCAGCTGAATTTTGTTTTACAGATGAAAAGAGAGATTATAGCTGAAGTATCTGAAACAGTAACTTATAGCACAAGACTAATGTTAGATTTTGCAAAGACTAGTAACAATAATGGAGGATGCTGTTCATGTGTTGGAGCAAAAGGTGCAGTTCACCTTGGAACCAAAAATAAGAAGAAGTGCACTGATGAAGATTCTTCAGATTGTAATTTAAGTAATGATCAGAGGTAAAGACTTGCAAGTAAAATCCTACAATTAAAAAAAAAAAAGTAAAACTTTTATTTATTGCAAAAAAATCTTAATTTATTGAAGATTTTTAGAAAATCAAATGGTACATTTTAAAAAATTCATTTGAATTTTATTGATTTTAAATATATTCCTCTTTAACGTAATACATTTTTGCATTTTATGAAACCAGTCCTTAAAAGCATTGATAGTGTTGAGGAATTTCAGAAACTCAGTTTTTATAATGTTTTACTGCTTTATCTGATCATGAAAACTAATCCTACTCATTTTATCTTTAATTTTTGGATAGGACAGGACTTAGGTTGTAGCATTGTTAATTTGGATGTTTGTCATGAGATGGAAGGTTACTAGATGGGGGGGATGATCGACATTGGAAGGAGAGTCCTGAAAATCGGACAAGATAAGCTATTAGTCCGAAACTCCAAGGAATTTGTTGGCTAACTCTGGCAGAATTTGTTCAGGCCTTCCAGAAGCAAGGTGATTTGCAAATGTACACCAGTAAGGCCAGCAGTCATGGAACCTTGTGAAACATCTTCACAAGGTGCACAAGATGACTCATCAATACATGTAGATGATGAGCTATAAGGCATACAGTATTAGAAGGCATATGAGGTGGAGCTAGGGAGTGCTCGCCTAGAGCGACTGTCGTATCATAAGTATGCAGCACTGCCTAGTTGGGAATGCACAGCACAAGCATGAACAACAGAGATTTCTCCTTTTCATGCACCCAAAACTACTACCTCAAATCCGGCATTGTAATATGCCTAGGTATATATTACAAGAATTTTTGAAGCAGACTACAAAAGTCATTTTTGTATGACGTATAGGGCTCCAGAGTTTTTGCTTCAAGAATAAACACCTGACTACCATGTTTATGCTTATGGTATGCTTCAACTTCTAATCTTGCCTGTGTGTTATTCCTTTTCATTACACAGTACCGACTAAGACATTACAAACTGCATTATGAACTGTCTATATTTATATCAAAATTTAACTTTATTGGAACACCACAGTGAAGCGAAATAATTATTAAATTATAGATGAATCGTATTTATTACACATCAGCTTCACTTACGTACTTATATTGAGGACATGTTTCTCAAACCAAGGGCTGATAAAGGGAACAAAATAGTAATTTTGGACACAGATACATACTGACGAAGTTGTTTCATTCTTGTAGTAATGACACATGCATTTGAATTGAATTTGTTTCCAATATTTTCCCACATGACATCTTTCTCTTTTACATTCACTGCATCTGTCCTCTTATTTTCCACAATATCCTTGCACTTCGTCACCAATTCAATTAACAATTCTTTCTCCATCGATGAGAAATTTGTGTCACAGTTTTTGTGTACAATTTTGTTCACCTGCCATTTTTTTCAGCTGTGTGCAGATGAAAATGAAAACAAAAGCACATCACAGTACATTCAGAAAATAATACGACTCATCCATAGACCTCTATAGCTGTAATATTTACAAGTCCCGTGACGTTAACACGTGTTTGTTAACCTTTTCAGAAAACAGGTTGGTGAAATGTAAGAAATTTAACAGTTGTGTTAGCGCTGTGACATTTGTTAGGTTACATTTGTTAACGTCAATTTTAACATCTGTTGGTGAAATCAGGTATCAGATTTTTACAAGTCGAGAACTCAATTAGGAAAGGAATAAACTTAATATGACCTTCATAAGGCAGTCGTTTCTTAGATTACAAACAAATATAGTAGGCACATTGCAATAAAATAAACCACACCTTTACAGGAGAGCTCCTCAGGAATAGGTTCTATAATTGCAACAGTCTGTTCTTCAGTTAAATTAGAGATGTGAAGCTCTGCAATATGAATGTTTTAAATGTTGCAAAAAGGTGCTAAAGATATTACAACAGAGAGGCCATATAGCTTCAGTTATTAGACGTAGGACGTGAAATAGGCAAAGAAGTGTGTGAAATGTTGAAAAAATTTGTGTCCCAAAATGTAAATAGAGATCAGCACTTGATGTTGATAGTACTGAACCACAACAAGATCATGACCTTTCTGTGATTTGCTGTCCAAAGAACAATTACGTCTTCTTGCACGGAGAAACCAGTAGTTTGGTAAAATCAACTTCACCATCAATGAAGAATGCACCATCACCAAAGAATGATTGTGTTTGAGTGGCCAAAATTTATGGAAGTATCTATGTTTAACCGCTTCGCCGATGGCCATTTAAACCCTTCAGGGGCTGAAACGGATACCCAATAAACAGAACAGGACATTTAAATTGTTAAATGCTGTAAAAATGCATCATAAATACAATTCCGTATCTTCCGTATTTATTAAGTTATTTAAATGAAACAAAAACTGGTTTAAAACCCATTAAAGGCAGTATACATCTACAGTAACAATAAAGTAGGGACTGCATTAATAAATCATCGAAATTTCAGAATTTTGTTTCATTGTAGCAAAAGCCATTATTTGCGCCGAACGCACCTAATATTTGAATCAGTTTGTTTTGTGTGTATACGAACCAATGTATGTATTATTATTTGAAGCAAAAGGTTAGAAACAGTGATGTATATAACAATTAAAGTAATGAGTTGGTATTCAAACACAACATCACTTAAAATATCCTTACTTGAACAATTGTTTCGGAGACCGGCTCGTCCCCATCATCAGCAACTATCCAACTCCAAAGTAATGAGTTGGATAGTTGCTGATGATGGGGACGAGCCGGTCTCCGAAACAATTGTTCAAGTAAGGATATTTTAAGTGATGTTGTGTTTGAATACCAACTCATTACTTCAATGTATGTATGTTTAGCTATGAAAGCGACTTCTCAGATTCAAGTTTAGTTTATTTATGCTATACCAAGCGATAATATGACGAGAATATGTTGCGTCACACACTCACACACTGGAAAGAAAACTCTCTGTCAGCATCTGTTATTATATTGTTTCTCGACCAAGGTTTCTAGTAGCCTTATGCAGCTGTTTTCGCTCTGTATTTTAGTTATTTATACTCTCTCTATATTCAGAGTGATTTCTTATAGCTATCAAGAGCTAAATGAATGGCACATTTGAAATTGTTAAATTTAAATGTTAGCCATGACTTATCCCCGTAATGTAGCAAATAAATTACCTTGCGTATGATGTATACAGGCTTCTGATATTACTGTAGAAAATCTGGAATATTTGTGGTGTGATTATGAAGGAGATGTTTAGGATATAGGTAACAGCTACGTGTACTGGTCTACAGATGGCATGTTAGCTACTCCATTGTTTGGGGGAAGTGGCGGTCAAATATGGGTGATGCGGATCAGCTATTAGTATAGCTATCCCTCTTTATGAAAAACAGTTAAATTGTAAAAAAAGTATTTTTATACCACTGAATGTAACTATTCACAATTGTTTAGTAATTTTCAGGCTGTAAATTCATGCAAGATATTCATCTACCTGTACTTGCGCGTATAAATAGCTCGTAACCTAATTGAGTATTATAATACTCAGAGGCCTCTTTATACTGGGGGGTAAGAAATTCACCATGACATCACCTCTCATACTGGAGAGAAAACACTTTCCTAAAAGGATACCACCCACAACCAAAAAAGTTGCAACCATTTTGAAAATTTCTAGTGTGTCGCGAAAAAGAAGTTCGCAAGGAAACCGATATTATTTGGTGTGAATCTGCAGATGTGCCCTTGGGTGTTTATCCCGGTTTGCAGGTGTACAATTCAAATAGAAACCTTTAAGGGTATGTTTACATCCCATATACAACTAATTTAAATTTATTGTAAAATAGGAAGATTAAAATAATTGGCGTTAAATGCTCACTAAATGCATGTATGCGCAGGACGTCTATACACGTCCATATCGTTTTGGGGCATTTTAACTTGGATGTCATATGACGTCCATATCGGTGAAAGGGTTAAATAGTGACTACCATAAAATAGAACAATTGTGACCTTTTTGCCTCTTCAAAATGTTTTGAGTTGGGATTCAATTAATTTTGTTTGGGTCTGCTGTGTCTGCTCTAAGTTTGTGCAACAACAATTTAAAAAGTAATGGTGGTGCTAGACACACCACTTATGAGACCAATAAAGTGTGATTAGCGGTAACTGGTATTCTTATTTGTTACAGTGTAAATTTAATCATTTCTGAAAGAAAAAAATGTAGAGAGGATACCATTTTTATTTATTTCTAAAACGTAATTTGCAATATTTTAACATGTAGTTTTAGCTTTTGGTAGTAAAAATAGTATTAACAAGTTACTTTTTGATGCAGGGATCATAAACTGCTAAAGAAAATAGAAAAGTTACAAAAGCGTGAAAAGAAACTGGAAAAGAAACTTGATTCAAAATTGGAGAAATTAGAAAATAAAACCAAACGAAGGATGGAAAAGAAATCACAGTCTAAAGCTCTAAGTGAACCTCTCTCTGAAAAGAAACAATGCAGTGGAAGTAAGAAAAAATCAGGTGATGGACCAGTAGGCACATACTTGATGGATGCCATCTTACTTAGCAATGGACCTAAGCCAACAGATGAGGTGCATATCAAGCTTGGAGAAAAGTTCACAAAGGTGTGGAATATAATGAATAATGGCACCTTGCCATGGACCGATAAGGTAAGACATGCTTACAGATATTATTTTAAATTCTATATCAAAAGAGAACTTTTGTTGTCATGCTTTTGTTTTTTGCAGACTGAATTGCGTTTGGCATGGGGAACTTTAGGTTTGGAACCTGAGGAAACTGTAGTGAAGTGTCCTATATTAGAACCAGGCGAGAAAGGTCAAATTGCTGTAAATTTCCGAGCTCCAGGTTAGTACTATTGTTGAAGCAGTTAAAACCCCATTTTTCATTCCTTTTTACTTAGGATAAAATATTGGTTGTTCAAACAATTAAAAACAAAAGTAACAAATTGAAGCCATTATCAGTGAAACAAATATAATTCAATAAACTGTAATAGCTAATGACTAAACTTCAATTATCTTTGATATATGTAATAATGGAACAGGTTTGCAATTTACTTCATTTGCTTCAGTTATTTATTGTTGTTAGAAGTTCTGCTATTGTTCTGTTGTTTAAAATAGGAATTACTATTGACTGACCAGCCCTAGAAATATCATATTGTCGCGAATCCATTATTATGACTGGCGGCATATGCGCTAAAAGGATTTGGCATGGAGCGATAAGACAGATAGCACAGTGTGGAGATATCCAGCAAAAATAAAGATAGCCCGGAGATAAAAGACTTGCCAACACAGATAAAGTTAGACGTCTAGAACGTTCGTGTTTTATCTGGTGACGTGTTTGAGAACATTCTATAATAGTCTGGAATCATGAATGGTCGTGTATAAAAAAAAGCGGTGGCTATACCTTGTTTCACGTAAGTTTGCCCCGTAATCTCTTAACGGTCACGTGACCACATCTCCTCTCATTGGCTGCTGTTGTGGTACAGACTGTTTTGTGGTAAAAATTAGTTCGTTGTTTAACATGGTGATATATCTTTATATGTTGAAAGAGAATTGTCAAATATTTACTTTCATAACTGTTTCAATTAAATATATTACGCAACAAAGTTAATTTATCTGAAATGCATGTTAATTCTTAAACGAAGTAAGGAGGAGGTTCCTTTGCATCTAAGCCTGCCTTTTAGATGACACAATAGCACATGCTTTAGCGGTAGTGATGACATATTTGTTTATATGACTTTTATCCTGACCTTGTTCTGAACTGGATTAGTCATGTATTGTCATTCGAAGGTGTGCTGTGCGAGTGCGAGAGATACGTTATTTTATCCATCGTTTATTGTGCATGTACTTATTATATGTATAATGGCAGAGTCTACCGCCAGTTTTCCGCTTAAGCATCGCAAGGGTAAACCATTACAAAGCGGTGAAAAAAGAATTGTGTTGCATGTGTTTAATGCACTCACAGAGAAGAATCCGTCTTTGTCAGTGAGAGAAGTCGAACAGTTGTGCTCCGAACTTACAGGTGGGAGTGTTAGGTCCATAGGAACATCGCAACGTGAAGTTGAGAAAAACAGAAAAGCGCATGCTTGGAGAATGCGATGAGTTCGTTAAAAGTGCTGTACGTCATGTGCATGGTTTTTTCTTTAGAAACGAACTCCCTAACATAAATAAAATTTTGTCTGCTGTAAATGAGGATGTAGATTTGCCAAATTTCAGCAGATTTGCAAGGTATGTGTTCTGGTTTAAAAAATCCCAGTGGAAAAGGCTGAAGACTGATTGGCACTCATATAGGAAGTGATAGTGGTTTTGTGGAAGATGGTCTACTGCTGTTTGAGTCAAAGAAAACTGGTGATTACCATGAGGATATGAATGGAGATGTGTTTCAGCAGTGGTTTGAGAGTGTGTTAGCAAAACTGGAACCAAGCAGCATAATTGTGATGGACAATGCTTCTTACCACAGCGTTCGTGTCGAAAAGAAACCAAATACATCCTGGAAGAAACAAGACATTATTGAGTGGCTGCGTGCAAAAAATGAAGTTGTAAATGAATCCCTTATTAAGGCAGAACTACTGGAACTTGTAGTAAAGCATGCCAGCGATTGTGATAAATACGTAATCAAAGAAATGGCAAGGTTAACTGGTCATAAGGTACTCAGGCTTCCACCATATCACTGGATTTTAAATCCAATTGAGCTTATGGAGCCAAATTAAAGGATTCATAGCGGAGAGTTCCGACAGCGTACTGCAGAATCAGAATCCGAATCCGAGATGAAGGGGATTACTCCATTACCAGATTCTCCATAATGCGCGAGTTCAGTTTCACCATAAACTTGTATTTTTGCATGCCTTCATATCCTTATTTGCATGATTTTAGCTATCTTCCTGGCAATTATGACGTTTACTGCAGGTTTAAATGTGACGGGAAGGCACCGCCTATGACCTATGGTGCGAAAGCATTAGCTAATTAGGATGAGGGGCAAGGTAGATGCATGCGGAGTGATACATGTCAGCGGGGCAAGGTTATATGAAACAGGGATTAGTTTATTGGACAGTCGTAAACAGAGTTGAAACGAGAGTAGTTGTTGTAAACAGAACTGTGAATGCTGTTTGTGATCAACGACCTTGGAAGATTGTAATTGTGTATGTAATGTAATTCTGCTACTGTGAGGATTGTCCAAAGTGTATTTCTATGGAAATAATGAACATTTTGAATTTCTGCAACTTGGACTTTTAATTCTACGAACCCACAAAGTCACTATCATTTTCTTTCCAAATTGAATTCACAAAATAATCGAATCTTCCCGAGGTTTTGTTTTTCATTTTCTTTAAAATGGCAAGTGGTTCATCTAAAGAAATAGTCAATCATTATGACTGGTATATTTTAAGATTCCACTGGATGCAAATATTTTAAAAAGCCAATAATTGTTAGTTTGCACCAGCAAATGATGTTTAATGAGAATTAACCGTTTTAAACTCTCATCTGGTGACTGAGTCTTATATTTATGTCAGTTTGTGTCATGAAATAATTACTCCAATCTAATGCATAGATTATTTATTCTTAATTCTAAAATTATACAGCAGACTCCTAGAAACTTTTTCTTACAACAGACGTTTTCTTCTTATCAATTTTTTTTCTCTTAAAATTTTTTTTATGAGTAGAGCCAGACTGAAAAATTTAATGCCATAGCCGAGATTTGAACCATGGATCTCCCGCTCTCTGTGCAGTTGCTCTAAACCACTGAGTTACTATGGCCAACGTGCCGATATGACATTAAATTCTCCAACTGACTCGTTTGTTTCCCGGTAGACCACTAGGTATTTAAGTTTGAATTTATGAGTCACTATGTTTACACTCAGTCTTCACTTGTTGTTGTATAATTGAAACGTTTTCAAGATCATTCGATCTCATCATCAGCTGTTTGGTGACTAAATGAACCTCCCTCTTCTTCCACTGCTATGGAGCTCCGATCACTCTGCCATCTGGTGTTAGTGGCACTAAGTTTTAATACTTCATTTAATGCCGGGATTTCAAAATTTATAACTTTATCACGGTTTTTGTTTATGAAAATTTTTTCCCAAATATCCAATTCTATGGGTGTACTTAAAGATTTTAACAGTTTAATGTTGTGGCCAATGTTGTGGTTTTCTGTCCAAAAATGGTGTGAAACTGCAGATTTTTCTGTTTGTTTCAACTTAATGTTCCTCTGGTGTTCTTTTTGCCTGGTTAACAAGTTTCTTTTAGTTTTTCCTATGTAGCTCTTTCCACAGGTTTCACAATTAATCTGATAAATTCCTGATTTCAAATTGTTGGGGATTGTATTTTTCAGTGGTTTATTTAGCAGGTTCCTCAGACTGAATTTGTTTTGGGGTGCTAGTTTTAAGTTTAGTCTTTTGAAGATTCGTTCAAATTTTCTAAAAGCCCATGGATGGTAGGTGAATTTTCTATATTGCCAATTTGTGTTATTAAGTGGTGTGAGAGTGGTATTTTTTGATCTTATCTTCAGTTTTTCTTTCCTCTTCATCATATTCCTTATGATGGCTGGGTTGAATCCATTTAATACCGCTATGTCTTTTATGTGTTGTTCTTTCAAAAATTCATCCTTACTCAGTGGGACGTTGTATAGCCGGTGAATTAGACTTCTAAAGGCAGCTAGTTGATGTGATACTGGGTTGTATTCATTTTTCTTTATGTAATTATCTATGTGTGTGGGTTTCCTGTATATTCCAAAATCTACACCATGATGATTTCTAGTTATCTTGAGGTCCAGAAAGGGTAGGGTGTTGTCTCTTTCTACTTCCATAGTAAATTGGATGTGATTATCTTGCAGGTTTAGTAATTTTAGAGAATCTTCTCTAAGTTTTTCCGGAATGATAGCAAAAATATCATCAACATATCTCTGCCAAAATTTATAAATCTGTGGGAAGGCCTTTACTATGTGTGTTTCAAAATAGCTCATGTATAGGTCTGCTAAAATAGGCGAAAGTGGGCTCCCCATTGCTAAACCTTTTGATTGTCTGTAGAATTTTTGGTTAAACATGAAGTAATTATTCCTTATGCATAAATCTGTAAGATTGATAATATCATCTATTTCTCTGGGGTCCGTTGTAGTCTGGGTTAGCCATTTTTTGAGGAATGTAGGTATTTCTTCTACTGGAATGCTTGTAAAAAGTGCCTTAACATCAAAAGAAACAAGTATGTGATTTTCCGGGATGTTGTATTTCTGTAGGTGGTTTATCAATTCCAAGGAGTTTTTTATTCCCAAACTTTGAAATTTGTCATATGATTTTAATTTTCTTACTAACCATTTTGCTATGTGGTATGTAGGTGAATTGATGCCATTGATGATGGGCCTCATGCTGTTGTCTTGTTTGTGGATTTTTGGCAGACAGTACAACCTTGGTAGTGTGGGGTTGGACGATTTTAAGTTGTATTTTTCAGATGTACTTAATGTTTTTGTAATTGATAAGGCTTTATTAACAGAGGTGATACTTTTGGATAATGGATTTTTTGGAATTTTTTCATATTCTGGACTTTCTAACATAAGGTTTACTCTCTGAATATAGTCTTCTGTCTCCATAATTACTAGAGAATTACCTTTGTCGGCTTTTAGGTATACCACAGGCTTCTTATTTAAATTTCTTATTGTTTTGTTGTTAGTATTATTGTATGTTGGGGATAACTGCTTTATTATATCCAGACATTCAATTTTGGCTTTGGTTAAGTTTTCGTTTTTTAGGTTATGTGTGGCTATTTCTATGTCGGCGATAAAATCGTCTTTATTATTTGAGAAGTTCACACACGTATTGAAACCTTTCTGGAGTAATCTAATTTCATCGGTTGTAAACTTTTGTTGCGAAAGGTTTATTACGTTAACTTGCTCTTTAAAGTCCCGGTGTTTTGGCTGATGAGGGTGTTCCAGTTGCCGTTCTTTTAACAGTTTGAATTTATTTTTAAGTCTTTCGTTTTTCTTAATCATTAATGTGTTTAATTTTTCGTGAACCTGCATTTCGAAATTTTGCCAAATGTGAATTCCTAATTGTTTGGTTAGTTCTAGATGTAGGTTGTATAATTCCAGGTCTATTTTATTTATGTAACTGTAATGTTTTGAAATTTCCAGTTTAATCACGTATTTTTCCACCAGTTTTTGTATTCTGTGATTACTATTGTGTTTGACCGTTTGCTTTACAAAGGTTGGCGTGATATTGTGTCTGAGGCAAAGTTTTAGGAATTTAATGTCTGCCGTTGCGTATCTTCTTTTTGTCTGCAGTTTTAAGTATTTTTTAAAATCTTTCTTTTTGTAGCATAATTTCGACCACTAGGTATTCTCATGCTATGAGACATATACCTTTTGTCGCAATTTACTATGCTGTAAGTACTTAAGTCCCAGGCTTCATAGTTAAACCACTATGCTATTGAGGTAAATTGATGGAAATAATCATTTCTTCCACGCTACCCATGTGTAGGTTAAGGTTTAAATGAGTAGAGCTAGACTGAAAAATTTGTGTGCGTGTCTCATTGTATATGAGAACCCCTAGTCGTCTAACAGGAAACATACGAGTCAGTTGGAGAATTTAATGTCATGTTGGCATGTTGGCCATAGTAGCTCAGTGGTTTGGAGCAACTGCACGGAGAGTGGGAGATCCGTGGTTCAAATCCCGGCTTTACTCATTCACCTTAGCCTACACACGGCTAGTGTGGAAGAAATGATTACTTCCAATTTTTATTATTATACAATTGTTTAGTTACCCTGGATATGTAATCCTTAAATTTTTCGCAACAGTACTTATACAATAATGATGGAATTCAAATTTAAATATAAACATTAGAAACAATCATAAACAAAATGTATAACATAATAAATCATAAATTGTGAAAATTTCAAATTTATATATATATATCTGTCTCAAATGCCTGTTGTGAACCTATCATTTCCTTGTAATTTAGTAAGCCTAATACACACAATGTTATGTTACAAATCTCTCCATTATTTACAAAAAAACGTTTATAATAATTATGAATTAACGAATTTTGTTTTACATAGAATAAAAAGAAGTATTTCAGAAAGTGGAATGCTAGACTTCATGAAAAAAAGTGTAAAATGGAGAAAAGTGAATGTATACATGATTGATTCATTTGCCTAATTTTAATAAATTTTGTTTCATTTGTTTTTGATCCTTTAAAGTATTGTTTGAGTACTGTGTCTTAATTTGTCTTCTTGATATTTTTTTAATGTTCATTCCTCGCCTTGTTCTGGAACATTGTTTTTCATACTATTTTATTATTACATAACATAAAACACTGATTAAATAACTGCAACAAAAAATAAACTTTTATCTCCTACTTTTCGCTGTCTTCTTTTTTAATACTCTCCTTGGATGGAAATTCTCAGATCCTAGAAGTTACTGTATCTTGTAATGTCTGCGATGATATAATGTTTTGCGAGTTTACTGCAACCTACATCTTGAATTTCATAGTTTTCCCATTCACTGCATCAAGCTCTGAAGTTGGATGTCAAAAATGATGTAAATATTTTAAAACAATATTTGTTAATTTGCACCAGTTTCTTTACAAATGATGCTTAGTGAGAATTATCCATTTCAAGCTCTCATCTGGTGAGCTGAGTCTTATTTTTACATCAGGTCATGTTGTGTTGAAATAATTACTTCAATCTTATATGTAGATTGTTTATTATTAGTTCCAACATTTTACAACAGACTTCTGTAAGCTTTTTTTTTCCAGTTGCTGTTACAATAGCTCATTGTATAAGAGCATTGGCATGGAAATTCTCTCAACTATTGAAGTGTGATCCAGAATCTACTGTTAAGGCAATTCATTTGGGCTAAGCTTATTTAAAAAATTTCTGAGCATTATACTTCTGTGCTTCATTACTAATTATTAACCATGGATTTGTGTGTACTTCACTCTCGTGAATAAATGTGAAATAAGGAGGTTCTTGAATAATATTTTTAAAAAAGCATATACTGTCAAGTTTAGCAGCTAAAGTCATACTCGGGCTGGCTCCGTAGTTCAGTCGGTACAGCACCTGCCTCCCATGCAAGGGATCCCAGGTTCAATTCCCAGCTGGGGTGTCAAATTTTTTCCAAGATGATTTCATATCTGCCCCAGAGTCTGGAAGTATGAATGAGACTAAGAATGTGCGCGTGATCTAATGATTAAAAAATAAAATAAAAAAAAATTCAAAGTACCAGCAACCCAACGTCTACGAGATAACACCACAATATTTTAGGAAATTGATGGAAATTAGTCATTTCTTCATAGTAGTAGTAGTAGTAGTGGTGGTGGTGGTGGTGGTGGTGGTGGTGGTGGTGGTGGTGGTGGCGGCGGCGGCGGCGGTGGTAGTAGTGGTAGTAGTGGTGGTGGTGGTAGTAGTGGTGGTGGTGGTAGTAGTGGTGGTGGTGGTAGTAGTGGTGGTGGTGGTAGTAGTGGTGGTGGTGGTGGTAGTAGTGGTGGTAGTGGTCGTAGTGGTCGTAGTGGTAGTAGTGATAGTAGTGGTAGTAGTGGTAGTAGTGGTAGTAGTGGTAGTAGTGGTAGTAGTCGTAGTAGTGGTAGTAGTCGTAGTAGTCGTCGTGGTGGTAGTAGTAGTAGTGGTGGTAGTAGTAGTAGTGGTGGTAGTAGTAGTAGTGGTGGTAGTGGTGGTGGTAGTGGTAGTGGTGGTGGTAGTGGTAGTGGTGGTAGTAGTAGTGGTAGTAGTAGTAGTGGTGGTAGTAGTCGTCGTAGTGGTAGTAGTCGTCGTGGTGGTAGTAGTCGTCGTGGTGGTAATAGTCGTCGTGGTGGTAGTAGTCGTAGTGGTGGTAGTAGTCGTGGTGGTGGTGGTGGTGGTGGTGGTGGTGGTGGTGGTGGTGGTGGTGGTGGTGGTGGTGGTGGTGGTGGTGGTGGTGGTGGTGGTGGTGGTGGTGGTGGTGGTGGTGGTGGTGGTGGTGGTGGTGGTGGTGGTGGTGGTGGTGGTGGTGGTGGTGGTGGTGGTGGTGGTGGTGGTGGTGGTGGTGGTGGTGGTGGTGGTGGTGGTGGTGGTGGTGGTGGTGGTGGTGGTGGTGGTGGTGGTGGTGGTGGTGGTGGTGGTGGTGGTGGTGGTGGTGGTGGTGGTGGTGGTGGTGGTGGTGGTGGTGGTGGTGGTGGTGGTGGTGGTGGTGGTGGTGGTGGTGGTGGTGGTGGTGGTGGTGGTGGTGGTGGTGGTGGTGGTGGTGGTGGTGGTGGTGGTGGTGGTGGTGGTGGTGGTGGTGGTGGTGGTGGTGGTGGTGGTGGTGGTGGTGGTGGTGGTGGTGGTGGTGGTGGTGGTGGTGGTGGTGGTGGTGGTGGTGGTGGTGGTGGTGGTGGTGGTGGTGGTGGTGGTGGTGGTGGTGGTGGTGGTGGTGGTGGTGGTGGTGGTGGTGGTGGTGGTGGTGGTGGTGGTGGTGGTGGTGGTGGTGGTGGTGGTGGTGGTGGTGGTGGTGGTGGTGGTGGTGGTGGTGGTGGTGGTGGTGGTGGTGGTGGTGGTGGTGGTGGTGGTGGTGGTGGTGGTGGTGGTGGTGGTGGTGGTGGTGGTGGTGGTGGTGGTGGTGGTGGTGGTGGTGGTGGTGGTGGTGGTGGTGGTGGTGGTGGTGGTGGTGGTGGTGGTGGTGGTGGTGGTGGTGGTGGTGGTGGTGGTGGTGGTGGTGGTGGTGGTGGTGGTGGTGGTGGTGGTGGTGGTGGTGGTGGTGGTGGTGGTGGTGGTGGTGGTGGTGGTGGTGGTGGTGGTGGTGGTGGTCCGCTAAGGCAATACAATGACATTGGATACGTCAATACAAATATTTAGAACAATACAAATAATATAAGTATAAAAATAAAAAAATAATATTATTTGAAGCAAAAGGTTAGAAACAGTGATGTATATAACAATTGAAGTAATGAGTTGGTATTCAAACACAACATCACTTAAAATATCCTTACTTGAACAATTGTTTCGGAGACCGGCTCGTCCCCATCATCAGCAACTATATAGTTGCTGATGATGGGGACGAGCCGGTCTCCGAAACAATTGTTCAAGTAAGGATATTTTAAGTGATGTTGTGTTTGAATACCAACTCATTACTTCAATAAAAAAATAAGTTGCATCAAGTGTAATTAATAAGATCTAAGCATGAACTCATAAATATATATAGTTGCATGGCTCTACAACTACACAGCATTTAAAATGCATCACAAATATATACAATTATATGGCCAGCTACAGTGTATCTAGAAATTCACCTATATCATAATATGAATCACTTAATAAAATTTCTTTCAACGATAGTTTGAAACACCTCATGGATTTTATGTTTTTCAGATTGGCCGGTAGTTTATTATACAGAGTGACTGCTTAATATCTAACTCCTTTGGAATAAAGTATAGTTCTATGTGTTATTGTTCTTAAGTTTGTCTTACCTCTGGTGTTATGATGATGTATTTGATTATTTGTGGTGAAATTTTCAAGGTTTTGTTTTGTATAACATAGCAAACAGTATATATACAGACTGGGCAGAGTCAAGATTTTCAACTCCTTAAAGAAGTTCCTGCAGGAGTCATATTTTTTTCCTGACATTAGGCATCTAACAATCCTTTTTTGTATTTTAAAAACCAAGTGACTGTCTTTACTATCCCCCCAAAACATAATGCCATACCTCATTAGACTTTCTGCATATGCAAAATATAAGGTTCTCATGTCACTTGCATACAACTCATTTTTTATTACTCTTAATGAGAAGTAGAATTTATTTAACTTTATTACTAGATATTTTATGTGTGCTTCCCAGTCTAAATGCTGATCTATCCATACTCCCAGAAAATTTGCTTCTGTCTTATAAGAAACACATGCACCATACAACTTGATGTCAGGTTTGTCAACATTTTTATTTTGTTTGTGACGAAATGATATTGCTGAAGATTTGTTTGTATTAATAATCAATTTGTTTTCAGCAAACCAAGTTTCAATTTTACTGGTTATGTGTTTTGCATTTTCATTTCCCTTTATTATAACATTTGTGTCGTCAGCAAACATAGTTACTCGAGTTGGATTTAAATAATTTGGGAAGTCGTTTATAAATATTAAAAAGAGGACGGGTCCTAGTATGGATCCCTGGGGAACTCCATATTTAACTTTTTCCATTTTTGAATAGTGATTATGTACGACATTCCGCTCATCGACATTTGTGATTTCCACCATCTGTTTCCGATTTTTTAAATATGATTGGAACCAATCCCATACTATTCCCCTTATCCCATAATAGTACAGCTTTTGTAACAGAATTTCATGATGAATCATGTCGAATGCCTTGGTTAGATCTATTAGTAAGCCTGTACAGTTATTATCATTGTCAATAGCCTCCAATATATGATCTGTAAACTCAAAAATTGCTGATGTGGATTTTCCTTTACAGAACCCATTTTGTGCAGGGTTAACTACATTATGCTTCTCCAAAAACGAACTAAATCTTACTAGCATAGCTTTTTCTACAATTTTGGATAAGGCTGGTAAAATCGATATAGGCCTGTAGTTTTCGACTTTTTCTCTATCACCTTTTTTGAAAACTGGTTTTACTTTGGCAATTTTAAGTATATCTGGAAATTGTCTTAGTACTTTATCCAAAACACTACTGCAGTATTTGAACACTGTTATAGGTACCTGATCATGTCCTTCACTTGGTTTATTTTTTAGGGATTTCAGTGTTGTATTAATTTCTGCCTCTGTCACCGGTGTTAGAAACATACACATTCCAACTGAGTTTATGTGCTCAATATTTAAATTACAAGGCTGATTCCCAACTAATCTCTCCACCATCTCGCTATAGTAAGTTTGAAATACGTTGGCTATTACTTGAGGATCTTCAGGCAGTGAACCATTTGGTAATCTAATAGATATGTTCTTAATCCCATTACTTTGCTTTAAATGCTTTTTAGTTATATTCCACATGGCTTTTTGTTTATTCTCAGCATTATTGATAAATTCACTATTATACTGCTTTTTTGCTTGTATTAAAACTTTATTATATATCTCTTTATATTTCTTAAAGTATTGTTCTAAGCCCGGATCAGTACCCCTTTTCCTTAAAGAATTCAAAAATCTTAACCTTGTCCCAGATTTCAAAATACCCTTTGTTACCCAGTTCTTTTTATGTTCCCCTAGCTTTCGCAGTTTCATTGGCATTACTATATCCATGTGGTATTTCAATCTATTTATGAATGATTCATACATAACATTGATATCATTTGTTGCATATATAGGGCTCCAATCTTCTGTTTCAAGTCTGGCCTTTAGATCTGCTAAGCTATGCTTATTTATATTTCTACTATATTGTTTTAACAAAGGCTGTTTAGTGTTTCTGTTTATGGTAGTATAATCATTTAAGGTAGCTGATAATGCATAGTGATCAGAAAAACCTGTATCAATAACTTGTATGACAGTATTAGTAAAATCATTGGGTATTAAAATCTGGTCTAAAATTGTGGCTGAATGTATTGTTACTCTAGTTGGTTTACTCACGGTAGGATGAAGGGAACATAGCGTCAGTAAATCTGTTAATCGACTATCTAATTTTTTACCAAAATCAAAATTTAAGTCCCCTATTATGACGATTTTCTTGCTCGACCCAATGGCTTGTACTACTTCCTCTAAACTTTGCACAAAATAATTGATATCCCCTATAGTAGATCGATATATGCAAACTAACACACACTGATATGTAGGTAATTCAACTATACTTGCTTCAAAATCTAACTCCTTATTTAAGTGATTAAATCGATGGATTTGTTTCGACTTGGTATGTTTGCTCACAAAGACACAAGTTCCTCCATGTTGATACTTTTTATGGCAGAAACTGGCTACTAGGATAAACCCTTCAATTCGAATAGTCTCTAATTCTTGCTCATGCAACCAATGTTCACAAAAACAAATCACTTGTACCTTTTTAAAGTATGTATCAACTAATGCTTCACATGCTAGTACCTTATTTCCCAGACTCTGTACATTCTGATAAAATATTTCTAGGGGCTGTACACTCTTATTTGTTGATTTAGTGGTTGAGTTACTGCTAGGTGTGTCCACATTCCCACTCACATCCTGTTTAACATTTCCATTTAACATTATTTTTTCATCACCTAGGTCTGTTTTTAGTTTCCCTTACTTATGCATATATTTATAGTATTTTCTATTAATTTACCTAATAAAAAGGATCCCTTTCTATTCAAATGAAGGCCATCCCTTCCCAGACAACTATCATCTAAAAATTTGTTTACATCTACAAAAACAGCCTTAAGTGTGTCACATGCCCAGCGTATTCCCTCATTTATATCATCAATATATGCTGTACTTTCATCTCTTCTTCTCACTATACCATTTATAACTACAGTTGCCAGTGGGAAATACTTTTTAGCATATCTTATTACATTATACACCTCTGCCATAACGTCATCTGGTCCTAGTGATTTGTGAATGTCATTTGTTCCTATGTGTAGCACTAATGTTTTTATTTTGTCCTTGCTTCCTTCCTGGTCTAGTTGATTTGGCAGATATTGTGCCTTCATACCCCTGAACACTTTCACTGTTGTATCACCTCTGTTTAGCACTATGTTTTTTAACATGGAGTCACCACACACTAGAACACTTTTTCTTTCTTCTTTGTTCTTTGTCTTCTCTCTTCTTTCCCCGCATTTTATCTCCTGCTGTATCTTTGCCTATTTATTGTTTATCCATTTATACCGCGAATTTTTTCCGGCATTTCCTTTCTTTATTTGATGGTTTTCAACATTTTCTGATGGCTTTCCATCCTCCTCTTCTTCTTTCTCTTGATTTCTTAACCTTTCGTAACGGTTTTCCAAGGTGATGTAGTTCTGGTTTGCTTCCCGGAATTT
This sequence comes from Mantis religiosa, assembly GCA_030765055.1. Taxonomy (NCBI): domain Eukaryota; kingdom Metazoa; phylum Arthropoda; class Insecta; order Mantodea; family Mantidae; genus Mantis; species Mantis religiosa. The sequence goes on from CM060959.1 coordinate 106,987,025, forward strand.
TGTGCGCTTCTTCTGCACTATTTCAATGTATGCGCTTTCATTGTTTTCCATCGCTGCACATATTTGGGTTTTCAGTGCTTCGTTTTCCTTTTTCAGTGAGTTTACCTCATCCCTTGCTTTTTTCAGATCATTATTTAGTATATTCATTACCAGCTGGAGTGACGCTATAATCTCAGCATCACGTGTTTCTCGCCTCCCGTTTGACGATTCCTCTCCGTGAAGTTTCGTTTTTTCAATTTCTGCATGGATTGCCATGCTGCTTTCATTTTCACGGTTTTTCCTGTAATCATTTTTCACGTTTTCATTCCTGTTTTTGTGTTCTCTTATGTCATAACCCGTATTTTCCTGTTTTTTCTGCACCTTATTTCTCGTTAACACACAACACGCCGCCATCTTGCTTGCCAAACCATATATAGGCTAAGGTTTTTGATTAAATAGTCAACATGAAAAATTCAATGCCATGGCCAGGAGGCTGGAATTTGAATCACAAATTTCCTGGTTTCCGTCCAATCGCTCTAACCCATTGAGCTACCATGGCCAACTTGCCGTCATGACATTAAATTCTCCATTTGACTCGTATATTTCCGTGGTAAACCACTAGGGGCTCTCACATTCGAGATACACCATTTGTGTCTACTTACTACTCTCATTATCTTTTCTTTTTCAAGATTGTCTTTGATTTCTTGAATCTGACTAATTGTCTCATCTTTTGATTTACTTACTTCACCAAGGTTTAACTTAATTTCTTCTTGGTGAGATTTTACCTCTATGTTGTAATTGCATCTCAGTTCTAATTATAGCAATTCTTTGATCTAATTTTTCCTCAAACTCATCTTTTTTTTATCTGCTACCTCTGTTTGCTTTTTCATAAATACTTCTAATTCTTTGTTCACTTCTAACTTAATTTGCTGTTTTACATTTTCTTGACCTAACCTAGTTTCTTGAATCATCTCTCTTAGTTCCTTAACCCCAAACTAAACTCTTTCCATATTTTCTCTACACTCTTTCCTACTTTCTCTCACTTCTTAAGCTAGCTCAGAACCTATCAATTCCTGTTTTAACTTTTGTGACAAACTAACCTCTAAATTGCTTACACTTTGTGCCAATTCCTGTCTTACATTAGCATCTAAATTGTGCATACTTTGTTTCAAATCTTTAATATTGTCTTTATTCTGAGCTAATTCTACTCTCAATCATTTATATTTTGTACATTTTTCACTAATTCTGATTTTACATTATTTAAACTAGCTTCCAAATAGCTTTCTAAACTTGATTTTACATCGTTTAAACTAGCTTCTAACCCTGACTTCATATTATTCATCATTTTTGCTAACCTATCCAACATCATCTCATCTTCAATTTTCCCTACTTTCTCCGTACTTTGCTTTTCAACCTCTTCCTCTACATCTCTACCCTTATCTACTTCTTTTCTACTCTCCATCTTTCTAACTATCCTCTGATTTCCTAGCAACATAAATTTACCAAAAAAATAAATTGTTTTTCTACCACTCTTACTTGGAATTTGCAGTCTTCACTCTTCTCTTCTTTTTAACACACATATATGTACACTGAACTTCGTGGGATTTTCTTCTTTCCACTCTTCCTTTTGATCTATTCATGCCCCACGTTGAGCGCCATATTTGGAACAGTTCCCCTCCTTGTGGGTAGGATTTATATCACACGATGCGGTGACATATCTGAAGTAGGATTCGCCCCGTTGTGAGGTCTACGTCCCACACATGCAAAAGTTTCGCGCTACCTCGGTGTGGCAACACATGTAGAAGCCAAACCTTACCTTGACGTAGAAGCGATGAATCTTTCATCTAAAAACCGTAAAGATGATGTTCTCGAAGATTTCTATAAATCCTCTCTCCGGCAGCTGTGGCGAGCGATGAGATGTGAAACTTCTCAGGCGTGGTATCGATACAAAAGGGATTTCACTTTTGAGCAACTATGGAATAAAATAATTAATACTGTTTCACTTTACTTGGAATTACATTTCTCGATCATTTTCTTCTTTACATGTGACTTTTTCCACTGATGTATATAGCCCTTTACTATAATTTTCTCTTTTTATTTACAAATGATGCAATGGTTTTTTACTTAAATTGTTTATCGTAGCATCCCGTAATTGATGTATATTTTAAACGTTTACTGAACGTTCATAAATGATGAACTCCCAATAACTTCTCGTAGTTACAAGAAGTCTTTCATCGAAAACGCATCTACCCTCTTCCAGAGTTCAAGCCAGAAGAAAAAATTTAAGAATAAAATCATTGTTTTTTTTTTCTGTTTTGGTTGCTAAGTTACTGTAATACTTAATTCTGATTGGTCCTACGTCACAATTTGGGATTTCAACAAACCTAAGCATTTGTTGCATCATCTATATGGCCTGCTTGGTTATTAACTTACGTTGAATTACAGATGGCCATGTTTACTTAATATGTCCATATATGCAATATCAGCTTCAAAGTCATGGTAAACCCGCAGTATAATCTGTGAGAATGATAATTGTAGTATGTAAGAACTTCGGTTATGCATGGCTATGAAGTTTGTCAGTGACCACTGCTCTTAATTAATTCCTGAGGTAATATGCATTTATTTTGCATATTAGATATTTATGACAATAATCTGTTTCAGAAATTCCAGGTACATTTGAGTCATACTGGCACTTCCATCATATGGGTGATAGATTTGGTCATTGGCTTGGTTGTGCAGTAGTTGTTGACCCAAAAGAACCAGAACAGTCAAAGAAAAGTGTTATGTTTGTAAGCAGCCCTTCTACTAACTCAGCACTTAAAGATGCTGCAGCATCAGATGTCAGTAAGTATATTTTGATTTTAATGAGCCAGTTGAATAATAATGGTTTGAGAAGTCGCTAAAACACAACTCTTCATGCTTTCAGGTGAAAATGTTATTTCAGATAAGGAAAAGGCAGTTGACTTGACAGTTAAAGCAAAACCTGAAGTTCTTGAAACCATCCCTGTGCAGGATAAGAATGATAAATCAAGAGAAGTTTCAAAGGAAAGTAATGAAGATAAAGTTGATGTAAATAAATCTATGTCATACAGTGTTGTAAAAGATCCAGAATATTGCAGTGATTCAGATGATGACAATCTTAGTGTAATATCTGGCACTGTTACACTTACATCAAATTCTGAAGCAGAAGAAGAAAACTTTGTTGTGGTTCCTCTACCAGCCTGTTTTCTCTGTGAACTTCCGCTTGAATCAGCAGGTAAATCAGTGCAAAATTTAAGCACTTTCAGAGGTTTAGATTATGAAAACAAAAATTGAGAAATTTCTAAGCAAGGCTATGTTGGTTCAGTTTTGAAAACATTTCCTAATAAGGTGTATGTTCAGTGTCAACAAATCATACATGGAGAATCAATATTCCATGCTCATTGTGTCTTCGTGTTCCACAGTAATGTACTGTTTAAAAGGATTACTAGTAAGTATTCTTTATTTCCATTTTAATTACAAATTATTGTACATTTACATACTTATTACTACATTGAATTGCTGGTTACTCTTGGGCCCAATAACTCAAACTCGGAGGTTGTTGAGCTAATGGGTTCCTATTGGCATCTTATCTAAAATAACTTCATCTTCGTCATATTTACTTACCTTCCTCAACCATTTGGCTCTTACTTTGCCCAAAAAGTTCCCAAATTCAATTAATTTGTCCTAGTTCTTACTCTCATTAACTTAATTGCTTGAATTTCTTTTGGTAGCCTTGCCCATTCTTTTTTACCTATCTTCTCCCTAAGCGACCTAGTTTCTTCACATTCTAAAAGCAAATGCCATTCTTTATCCCTTTGGTGACACAATGGGTATTTCTCCAGATCCCGCCCTCTTCCCAAACCCTTCAATTTTACCACCCCTGTTCTGACCCATGCAAAGCCTTCTCTTGCTGCTTTATCACAAATATCAATGTTTGAGGGCTGTTCAATAAAGAATGATCACAATTTTTTTTTTACAACATACCTTTACTCATCCTCATTTTGATGGTCCTCAAAATAGTCTCCTCTGAATGCTATGCATTTGTCCCAGCATTTCTGCCAGTCTTCAAAGACATGCTGGAAACCATTTTTTATGAGATCCTTCAAAATCGCCTCTGCAGCCTTCACTGCTGCTTCTGATGATGGATAATGCCTCCCACGAAGGTGTTTCTTCAAGTTAGGTAATAGAAAAAAGTCACATGGGGCTAAATGCGGACTATAGGGAGGGTAAGGGATGCACTTCACGTTGATTTTTGCAAGATATACAGCAACAACATTGGCAATATGCAGCCGTGCATTATCGATGTGCAGCATCCAGTCTGCTTCATGGAAATGTAGTCTTTTGCGCCTGTTATGGACTTCTAATATTTTCAGGACATCCCTGTAGTATTGTTCAGTTACTTGTGTGTGCAGGTACAACATGCTGATAAACCATTCCATGAATATCAAAGAATGAGTTGACCGTACAGTATGTTTATTCAGACGTGGCAGCTGAGAAAATATGCGCAGTAACTCAACCTCTTCGCCACCTACTGGCACTAAGAGGGGGGGTCAGTTAAACCTGTGCAGTCGCTGAGGTTGTACGTGTGTCTTATGAATTTTTTAAGGCTCGGGTCCGTGTAATTGATAGTTTTATATGTATATGACAGTGTACTTTAATATATGTACAGTAAATAGTAGTTCACATTGTTCTTAGTTATTTTCAGCGTACTTGTAAGTGCGTGCACGCCTGCGTTAAGTGAATTTTCTTTTACTGCAGACTTTAATATTTTAAAACATGGACAGCAAACTACAAGGTAAAGTGTTGCACTCCCAAACCAGGGAAATTGTTAGTAATGTTTATAAGTACGGGAAAAGACATGCAGAAGCTGGCTTAGTAACTCTTAGCATCAAAAACATTGGGAAGAGTGTGGCTGAGGCAACAGGTGTTTCTGAAAGAAGTGTAAGGACAATTATTAAGGAAACGAAAGATATTAATCGTGGTACTTTGACTTCATTCTCCACACCACACAAAAAGAGACCAAAGAGGTCTTTTAAGTGCCAGTTTGGATACTTTTAATGAGGCAGTAGTGTGCCAAAACCGTGAACGAATTCTATATAATTCACAAACAAAGACCGACACTGAGGATGGTGCATGCTAAATTAAAGGATTCGATAAAATTTGAAGGGAGCGTATCCACACTAAGAAAAATACTGCTAAAGCTGGGTTTCACATGGAAACGGACAAAGAACAGAAAAATTTTAATGGAGTGCCATGACATCAGAACTAACCGCCTCCATTATCTCAGAATGATAAAGCAATATAGAAGCGAGGGCCGTCCCATAATATATATGGACGAGACGTATATCCATTCATCTCACACTACTCCGTATGCTTGTAGTGATGACAGTTTCCACGGCCTCTTAGCACCGGTATCCAAAGGTCAGCATCTTATCGTGCGTGCTGGAGACGAGCAAGGGTTTATCCGTAACGCGTATATTCGGTTCAAGTCCCAGCAGAAAACCGGTGACTACCATGATGACATGAACTATACGAATTATGAGAAGTGGATAAAAGAAAGACTGATCCCTAATCTTCCCCCAAATTCCGTTTTTACTTCTTTCTTCTTTCTAATGGGAATCGATTTTGAAAGCAAATTGCTTTCGTCCTCAGTCCATCAAAAACAAACTCCATTGTCAAGGAAATCTCGGTTACCATGTTTTTTTTCTTATATTTTTTTTTCAGTATTACCAACATCTGAAGACGAAACAAACCTAAAAATAGACTCATCTGCTAGTATGTCAAAATTCATTACGCAATGTTTATTTTTTAAAATAAATCTCTTTTCCCAAACTATTAAATCTATGGGACCATTTAATTGTTTTAATAATTTACCTTTGGGATTCATGGTTAAATGGCTAAAAATGATGTGCATTTTATTTCCAGGCTTATGAATTTTAGGAAGGGCATAAGTTCTAGGTAAAATAAGGATTACTAACTTTTACAAAATGTTTTTCTTTGTCTGATATAACTTTCACTTCATTAAGTCTTTTATTAAAATTTGTAATACAAGATTTTAAAGGGTTTTTATTAATTTTTATAAAATGTATATTTCTTCCTTTTCTAGATTTGAAGATAATAAGAAATAATAACTAATTAGATTTTGGTATTTATAGGAAATCTACTCATATTGATAATTACATAAAAAATAAAAGCTTTAATCCTTTTTCATATAAATTTGCTGTTTTTAATAGTTTGATTTATAGATTAATAAATATACCCCTGAATAAAGAGAAATTTAACCGCTTCGCCGATGGCCATTGAAACCCTTCAGGGGCCGGAAACGGATACCCAATAAACAGAACAGGACATTTAAATTGTTAAATGCTGTAAAAATGCATCATAAATACAATTCCGTATCTTCCGTATTTATTAAGTTATTTAAACGAAACAAAAACTGGTTTAAAACTCATTAAAGGCAGTATAAATCTACATTAACAATAAAGTAGAGACTACATTAATAAATTGTTGAAATTTCACTACTTTGTTTCACTGTAGCAAAAGCCATTCTTTGTGCCGAACGCGCCTAATATTTGAATCATTTTGTTTTGTGTGTATACGAGCCAATGTATGTATAGCTACGCAAGCGACTTCTCCGGTTCAAGTTTAGTTTATATATGCTATACCAAGCGATAATCATACGAGAATATATTGCGTTACACACTCACACACTGGAAAGAAAACTCTCTGTCAGCATCTGTTATTACAGTGTTTCTCAACCAAGGTTTCTAGTAGCCTTATGCAGCTGTTCTCGCTCAGTATTTTAGTTATTTATACTCTCTCTGTGTTCAGAGTGATTTCTTATAGCTATCAAGAGCTAAATGAATGACACATTTGAAATTGTTAAATTTCAATGTAAACCATGGCTTATCCCCGTAATGTAGCAAATCAATTAGCTTGGGTATGATGTGTACAGGCTTCTGATATTACTGTAGAAAATCTGGAAGTTTTGTTGTACGATTATGAAGGAGATGTTTAGGATATAGGTAGTAGTGACGTGTGCTGGTCTACAGATTGCATGCCAGCTACTCCATTGTTTGGGGAAATGGCGGGTCAAATATGGGTGATGTGGATCAGCTATTACTAGCTATCCCTCTTTACGAAAAACAATTAAATGGTAAAAAACGTATTTTTATACCATTGGATTTAACCATGTACAATTGTTAAGTAATTTTCAGAGCTGTATATTCATGCAAGACATTCACCTACCTGTACTTGCGCGTATAAAGAGCTCGTAACCTAATTGAGTATTATAATACTCAGAGGCCTCTATATACTGGGGGGTAGGAAATTCACCACATCACCCCTCATACTTGAGAGAAAACATTTTCCTAAAAGTATACCACCCACAACCAAAAAAGTCGCAACCATTTCGAAAATGTGTAGTGTGTTGCGAAAAAGAAGTTCGCAAGGAAACCAATATTATTTGGTGTGACTCTGCAGATGTGCCCTTGGGTGTTTATCCAGGTATGGAGGTGTACAATTCAAAAAGAAACCTTTAAGGGTACATTTACATCCCTTATAGAACTAATTTAAATTTATTGTGAAATAGCAAGATTAAAATAATTGGCGTTAAATGAGCATTAAATGCATGTATGCGCAGGACGTCTATACATGTCCATATTGGTTTGGGGCATTTTAACTTGGACGTCATATGCCGTCCCTATCGAAGAAAGGGTTAATAAAGAATATAAACATATTATTAATACTGCTTTAATTAATGGTTTTAATAAAGATTTTGTACAAAAGTAGATTGAAAAATTTAAATATAAAAAAACTGTTAGATATTTCTACTCTTAAAAAAATAAAAGATGATTATAATTTTAAAAAATTTACTTACCATCCTTGGGGTAATAAACATTTACAAATTTTGTTTAAAGAAGTTGGTATAACTTTAGTTCTTCAAAATAAATATAGTATTAAAAATTTACTATAATTTTCTAAAAAGATAAAATTCCTAATAATAAAAAATCTGGTATTTATCAATTTAATTGTTTAGATTGTGATCAGGTTTATATTGGAAAGACGAAATGTAGTTTGGAAACCAGAAAGAAAGAACATATTCGTAACATTAAATATAAACAAACGGATAAATCGGCCGTAGCAGATCCTTTTTGGTCATTTAACCATGAAATAAATCCCAAAGTTAAATTATTAAAACAATTAAATGGTCCCATAGATTTAATAGTTTGGGAAAAGAGATTTATTTTAAAAAATAAACATTCCGTAATGAATTTTGACATACCAGCAGTTGATTCTGTTTTTAGGTTTGTTTTGTCTTCAAATGTTGGTAATGCTGAAAAAACATAAGAAAAAACATGGTAACCGAGATTTCCTTGACAATGGAGTTTGTTTTTGATGGACTGAGGACGAAAGCGATTTGCTTTTGAAATTGATTTCCATTAGAAAGAAGAAAGAAGTATTAACATCAATTTCTTAAGATAAGTGGAGCCTTAGTAGCAAATATTTATATTTGTTTAATATTTTTTGCTTCACTGTAACTAGCTTCATTTTCTATGTAATCAGCAGTGATTACATTTGATACAAACTCCAGATCTTCCTCTAACATCAACTTTAACTGCCTGTTACCTCCATTGCAACGGTAGGCGATACTGAACATGTCTGAACTTGCCTGGTTCTCACAGGCGGAAACCAGGAGTACCAACAATGAAACTACTATGGCGTGTTTGTTTCACATTAAGCTAACAGAATATAAGATTGAATTTTAGTGCGAAAAATTATGACCGTAAAAAAATTATGATCATTCTTTATTGAACAGCTCTCGTATTTTTCCCTGTTCCACATCACTTTCATCTCTCTATAAATGTCCAGTGAGCTTTTCAAGTTGAAGCTTCCTAACATTTCTGGCCTTTCAATATCTTCCGTTCTTAACCTAAGTTCTTTCGAAAATCCACTTTGCAATAATTCCCTATTTTCCCACATGACACCCAACCCTATTTTTAACATCATTTCCTTTCTTATTTAGCCATGAATCTTTACTATTTAGTATTTCCTGTACTATCAAGCATTGACACAGAATATTCTGCTCATCTAAACTCCTAATTCTCGCCTAATATTTTAACATCCTTTCCCTTTAACACCGTTATCCCTCTAGTTCGCAGTCTTCCCAATTCTGGTTGCGCCACTCCATTTGGTCAAGCTTGTGGTAAGCCCAAAACTTGTTTGCAAAACTTTCTATGTATCATATTCATATTTGCTCCCCCCTCCTCCAAACCCCATATCTCTACACCATAGAGCATTTTTGTTTTTACTACGGCTGTGTAAATTCTCTCCAGCTGTTTTATTTGCATTCCTGGTAATTTATCTAGGCATGCTTTAATAGCTTTTAATGCAATTTTACCTTTTGCCATTGCCATTCTCTTCTGCTCTTTCCAACCCTCCTTACTGCTTAATCACACTCCTAGATAATTAAATGTATTGACCACTTCAATTTCTCTTCCTTGTCAGTACCATTTTTCCTCTTTTCTTAGTTTGATGCCTTTCTTAAATACCATAATTTTGGTTTTGCTTATTAATTCTAAGGCTCCATTCCTTTCAAAATTTTATCTATTGCTCAAATTGCTCTATCTATCCCCACTTTGGAAATAAAAGGATTACTAATACACCTCCTTTGATCTCATAGAAGTTTACCATTCAAACTTGTGAACCCATGAAACTGGGAGAAATAAATGTTTTTTAAAATAATTGTTGATATCTTACATCTAATTCTTATGTCCAGAGAGTCCAGGATGGTACATTAGAAAGAGAGACAGCTTTATATATATATATATATATATATATATATATATATATATATAATAAATTCCAATTATCATAACATGTTCATTTTAAATAGGTGCAGTTCACTTAGTCTGTGGAATGAAATTAGAATTCTTGGGATAAATACATATTTTGATCAGTAAGCATAAAATATTAGAAAATTATAGTGTGACATAAGTAATTTAAAGAAAATATAATAATCCACTAAACTACAATATAGATCATGTTATGTTCATCAGAAATTGAGTGATTTTCATTATTGATTACTTTATTCAACAAAAATTTGTTTTTCGTACCTCTAGAATAAACATAGATGACTAACGGAAAAATATGTTTTGAGTTTGAAAATCGCCATAGTATACAGTTTGTTTTCCTTTGTGTTTCCAAGAAAACTATGCACTTCCCTGCACAAGCTGCTAATTCAACCGTTTGTAAAGTTTTTTCAAATGTTTCATCCTCTATGAGTTATCTGATTGAGGCTCAACAAAAGTCCCTCTTTGAATGCTGTATATGTTAGTTGTGCTAATTTGCCATGCAGATATGCAAATCTACTACTGTTCTCATTGAATGCCTTAACAAAGTTAATCCAACTTTTATATGCAAGGGAAGAAGAAGAAGAATTTTATCAAACTGAACCAGTGGCATTTATTTTACATCACTTTTCTCTGGGACAGATACCTGCAGTTTGCCCACTTTTGTAACAATGTTTTTGTGAATCACGGCTATTCCACAAACACAAAAAACAGTATTATTTTGTAAAACTCCCTTGTGAACTAAGCAATAAACCAATTATTTTAAGATCACTATATATCTTCCAACAATGAGCCTCATAAAAATAAAAAATCTGAAATTATTAATGTTGAAGCAAACATAATTCAATAAATTATAATTTTTGACTAAATTTCACTTATGTTTGATATTAAAATATATTATAGCAGGACTAGGTTTGAAAATATTGTTGAAAATGCTGCAACAATAGCAGATGAAGACTTGATACATTATTTCTAACTAAATGTTTTAGTTTTAAATGTTTATTTTGTTATGTATGTTTGGAGGTATTTAGTAACAATGACGTCAAAATTAATCGTAAAAGCTATTTGTAGTCTATTTATTGACACTGCACTTTTTTATATGAGGTACGTCCAGAAAGTAAGTTCTGTTTGGTAATAAAATTAAATTGTGTACAGATACAGAAAAATTATTTATTGCACAAAATTCTACAACTCTTAAACTACTTTTCCACATAACTGCCGAAATTTTGTAGGCATTTGTCATAGCGAGGCACAAGTTTTTGTGTACCTTCTTCATAGAAGTTTACCTCCTGTGTCTTCGACCAGTTGGAAACATTTTCTTTCAGCTCTTCATCATTGTTGAAGTGTTGACCGCCAAGGAAAGATTTGAGATGCAAAAACAGATGAAAGTTGCTAGGAGCGAGGTCAGGGCTGTACGGGGGGTGGTCAAACATGTCCCAGTCAAATCCCTGTAATCTCTGTTCCATATAACCTTGCCCCGCTGACAGGTATTACTCCGCGTGCAACTACCTTCCCCCTCATCCTAATTGGCTAATGCTTTCGAGCCATAGGCCATAGGTGGTGCCTTCCTGTCACATTGAAAACTGCAGTAAACGTCATAATAATTGGCAGGAAGATAGATAAAATCATACAAACAAGAATATGAAGGTATGCAAAAATACAAGTTTATAATGAAACTGAGCAAGTTGAAACTGAATGAATGAGCAATTAAACTGAAACAAGTTTTTAATGAATGGTCTTCGGCCTTTTCCACTGGAATTTTTTAAAACCAGCACACATACCTTGCATTTTATTTTGCGATTTGTACCCCGGTACAGTCTGATTGTCCTTAAATAACGTCTTCGCCACACAGCAATATCGCCCCTGGAGTGGTAAGTTTTCCTATTGTCTCAGTTTCACGTCGCAATGTTCCTTCATCTAACACACCTGTAAGTTCAGAGCACAGCTGTTCCACTTCTCTCACTGGCAAAGACGGATTCTTCTCTGTGAGTGCATTAAACACATGCACCACAATTCTTTTTTTGCCGCTTTGTAAAGGTTTTCCCTTGCGATGCTTCAGCGAAAAACTGGCGGTAGAATCTGCCATTATACATATAATAAGTAAATGCGCAATAAACGATCAATAAAATAATTTAGGTCTCGCACTCGGCACAACACACCTTCGAATGGCGATTAATGACTAATCCAGTTGAAAACAAGGTCAGTGATAAAAGTCATATAAACAAATATGTCATCACTACCGCTAAATCACGTGCTATCGTGTCATATGAAAGGCGGGCTTGAGAGCAAAGGAGCCTCCTCTTTACTTTGTTTAAGAATTAACATGCATTTCAGATAAATCAACACTGTTGCATAATATATTTTATTCAAACTGTTACGAAAATATAAATTTGACAATTCTCTTCCAACATAAAAAGATATATCACCATGTTAAATAACGAACTAATTTTTACTGCACAACAGTCTATACTGCAATAGCAGCCAATGAGAGGTGATAAGGTCACGTGACCGTTAAGAGATACGGGGCAAGCTTATGTGAAACAAGGATTAGGAAGTTTTTTGTCGCATTTGCAGTGTGTGGTCGTGTGTTGTCATGAAGAAACACAACACCTTTTGGTAGGATTCTTCGGCGCTTATTCTGTATTGCGCGGTGCAATCCTAGCATTCAGAAAACAAATCACAGATCTGGTTTCACAAGCGGCGGGATTTTCAATCAACACCGACATTGTAAACAAGCACAACAAAGCGAACGTGGCTGACAGCGATCTCACAATGGCACACATTTATTCTCCTTGATACAGAGCATCTACTGTGCATGTGCGGAACTGCGATCGCAGCGCTGCAGCAGAGATAAACTGAAACAGAATTTACTTTCTGGACGCCCCTTGTATTATTGAGGGACTAGTTTCAAAGGCCATTGCCTCCATTTGGAGAGAGGTTGAAAATGGAGGCATTGTCCTTTGAAACTAGTCCCTTGATAATGTCGCGAGCATTATTGGGGCCAGGCACACAAAGGGTTCAGCATCGAGAGATAAGGAACAGATAAAGATAGCGCGGAGATAAAAAGCTTGCTGAAACAAATATAGATAACTGGAAACTTCTAGTGACATCTTGATTGATAAAGAACATTCGACAACCATCTGGAATCATGAATGGTTGTATAAAAGGAAGCCGCGTTTAGTTGGGCAGTCGTAATGAGAGTGTAATTGGAACTGAGTATCGTGTGCCTGCAACTTTATTTTGAAAGTGAATTCTTTGTGGGTGTGGCAGATGAACTGGAAGATTGTAATTGTGTATGTGACTTAATTCTGCTACTCTAAGGATTGACCAAATTGTATTTCTATGGAAATAAACAACATTTTGATTTTTACAAATTGGACTTTTAATTCTACGAACCCACAAAGTCACAGTAAGTGACGAGTGTTAATAAACCGACTACAAATAGTTTTTATGATTAATTTTTTGTGTTAGATTTGTTTTACAAGTAAAACTCGAAATGTTTACCTCCCCTTTTTGTCCCAGGTATTCCCCACTTAAATTTTAAATGTGTGTATTATTTAATGACATGCTGTATCTGCCTACATAATAAATTTTTTTATGGTTGTGCTCATTTGAAAGTGGATTTTTTTGAAATGTGCAGTGGTACACAAAGTTTAACTCCTCTTAATTTTAAGAACTATTTCCTACAGTTAACCTTTTTCTTTGTTTATTAAAAAGAACTGAATTCTAAATCTGTTTGCAAAATTTTGAGTATTTCAATATATTTTGTTCCAGATGTGCAAACAAATTCAGAGGAACCAAAGACAGAATCGGAAAGAAATACCGGTTCAGATGTGAATCAGAATAGTGACACTTCTCAGAAGAAACCTGATCCAGATACGGAACAAGCAACTGCTACACCCATTGTTGAGCAAGAGACAGAGCCAAAGATTTGTTTTTCAACACATGGCACATTTACACAGTCCTCAGATATTGAGCATCATCAAAGGGCTGATATCTATGCAGTTGATATGAGAGGTCATTGTGTTCCTGTTGTAAAACCTTATAAAGACAAGCGGCAGCAGAATGAGCATAGAAATAATGCAGGAAATCCTAATGAGTCAAATTCATCATCTTACAGAGAGGATGAAAATAGAGACACCTTCAGTTCTTGGCAGAAGTTCAGCCCAGAAAGCAATGGAGAAAGATTTAACACAGCTAGACCTAATAGCAGCAGGTTTCATTTCTGCAGTGCATCATCACCACATAATAAAAGTGGTGCACATCATGTCTATCATTTTACTACGGGTTCTGCCCATTCCTCCTCATCTTCCTCCTCGTCCTCCTCCTCCTCTTCCTCCTCCCAAAAACATGACAATGGAACATCATTTCAGACTGGCAGCAGTGCATCTCCACAAGATAAAGCAGATGAAAATATTGGTGCTTCAGTACACATTCTTCCAGAAGGTCTTGTTAGTGGAGTAATTGACGTAGCATCTCAAGCTTACAGTACAGCAAAAACAGTTTTGAGCAACTTAAGACAGCGTCCTGATGTGAGTATATTGAAATCTTATATGTTTAGATTTAAGGATTGTATTTAACTAGTATTGATGTACTTCAACAATTTTTCTTTCATATTTTGCTTTTGCTACTCTTTTAGCATGCATCTTCTCTTGTATTCCTGTTGCTTATTGTTTTATTTCCCCTCCCACTCATTTCCCAATTGATGGCTGCTTAAGGATTGAAGGTCTTAGTTTAACATGTTTCATTAGGACTTTTCACTGTAAGGTTTGTTAATTTATTTTATCAGCCTTCTAGCCAGCACTTATCTTTCATACAAATGCAGTAGTATAATTGTCTTTAGCTGAGGGATAGAAATTTCATTCACTAAAATTCTGTCAGTCACACTATAAGATGTTAATTTCAGCTCAGAATTCTTACTTCCAGAAATTAATGTCAATTAAGACATATTTAAAGCAGACTGGTTCATAACAACCATTGTTTCCCTATTCATATTCTGGATAAAGTTAAATCAAGCTTTGCAGCAACTGCCATTAGTAGTTTTTTGTAATTTTACGTCCTCCAACGTTAAAGTCATATCAGACAGTGAATGAAATGGGTGAAATGATGCTCAAATGTGTCCAGGGTCCATGGAGCTTAGAGTTACCCAACATTCGTCTTTCAGGATAAGGGAAAACCCCGGAAAAAACTATCCAGGTAACTTACCCTGACCGAGATTCGAACTTGGGACCTCTTGAACGTGAAGCAGACATGATACCATCTACGCTACCAAGACGGACTGTCCTTAGTATTGTAATAGTACTACTTGAAGGTACTAGCTTTTTGAAGAAAAGAATGCACTAGTATTGTCAACATTACTTCTCGGATTTTCCTTGTAACTTTTAAAAGAACATTTAACCATATAGACCATAATAGATGATCAATGGACAAACTCATTGAAATGAAGCTCAGCTATACAGGGTGTTGGGGGTTTGATTACTATGGAGGGGATTTGACACTGAAACCTGTGGTTTATTGTACCTAAGCCCCAAGTGGTACATTCCTGGGAGGAAGGATTAGGCGAGAGGAGACAGGGCAGCGGACCAAGAAGTTGTGACAGTGCACCCGCCGACACTTCTACCCTGAAAAACACCACCAGATGAGATATGATATGAAATGATAATGGAGCAGGGGATGTAATTCAGGGGATGTAATTAACCTACCCAGCATTAGGGTGGCAACCTGGGAAAAAAACCCAAAAATACCCATGGTAGGTCGGCCACAGGACCATGCCACCTACCAGAACACAAACAAAAATATTATATTTTAATGTGGCAGTAAATACCACACCAACCACAGCCATATTGTCAATTGACTATTTAATACACATTTGGCGGAAGACAATTTTGGATTAAGATAACTTTCTGCAATGGTGTAATTACATATTAAAGCAACATTTGAAGACCAGAGTCAGCATGAATGAGAGGAAATTGAGCAGGAAAGAAGACCTTTTTGGTTACTTTCAAATGTTCAAGAAAGATAATGTCTAACACACACTTATAATAGCATTAATACATTTCATTACTGGTTATGGTCCATACAAGAGGTATTGCAGTAAAGTTTACAGAACAAATGAAGAGATGAGCAATATTTGAGGAATTAGGGACACACTGGAACCTAAAGTTTAAATATAATTATATACAGTAAATATGCAGTAAAAGAATGGGAACATTTAGGATGTACACTGCTAAGATATCCTTACTTAACTAAACATTTGCAACAGTTATATATAATTAAAACAGTATGAGGGGAAAAAAATAATTACATAAAGTAAGAAGAAAAAAATGAGAGGGATAGATGAATTTAGATAATTTTAGAGGATTAGAATAAATTAAAATTAATATAGCTGAGAAAATAGAAGTATAAGTGAAGGGGATTGTCATTCCACAACGTTGACTTTGACACAGAATGAATATTAACGCTTAATTAGACCAAAATCTAGCAATAAATAGAAGATTATTTGTTTTTATTTAATGACAGGTGGGTTTGACCAGAGATTGGGAAGGAGAGTATGGTAACTACATTAGGATGGAGAGAAATTATCAGTGATGAGGGCAGGTTTGTCATTGTTATGAGAACAATCATGTAGACCAGAGCTGTTGTCAGTGGTGGTATATGTATGGGAGTTGGAATGTCACATACATATGTTTGAAGAGAAGTTGGTGTTGGGGGGAAAAAGTGGAGGGAGTGAGCGAAGTGATATGTAGGTGAAAAGGAGAAGGGAAATGTGACTTGGTTAATTTTCTCTTTTCTCCCACTTTTAGCATGTGTGAGTAACCTAGCAACCTTTTTGAGAAAATACACTGGATATGGGATCAGTGGGAGAATCGGGCTTGCAGTCATGTACACAACTTAGCTTTCTTGAATATATTTTAAATCACAAGATAGTATATATACATAAATACAAAATTATAACAATCAAGAGTGGATTTCGTGAATCACCTCTGAAATGAAAATGATAGTGTTTCATGAACCCTTAAATTTAACTGAACAAGTTTACCTTAGCATTTAAGAATTCAAAATTTACCAAACTTCGCTTAACCAAAACCAAACCCTACATACAGTTTGTAAACAAGCCCCTTTCAACTTCTAATATATTCAACCAGGGGTATGAGTTACATAATGTTTAAGTCCATCTTCACACGTGGCTCAGGAGAAAACCCAGTGGTTCTTTCTGATATTAATTGAGTTCCCTTTCAGTACGCGAGTAAGTTGGGTGAATATTTGAACAAAAGATTGGAAAACTCTTACCCTCTATGAAAATGATACTGATGAAGCAGTAGGTCCCTCTGGTGTCTGGGCTCCTTCTTGGTATCAAAGAACTTCCAACATAAGTTCCACTCTGCAGAGTGGATTCGTTTTTTGTAGCTTCTTGTAACCTGGTCGCCTTCCAGGCTAACTCTTCAGCTCTGATGTTTGTACCTGTCCTCACGGCAAGCCCTTGCAGGGCGAACTCCCTTTTAGCTCGAAGCAGCAGGCCTTATATAGTTGGCGGAGAGGGAAGGAGCCAAGTCACACAGGGAAGCGGCAACATAACAGCCTTAAAAATCCCTGGGCCATTCACTTTGAGATATTGAATTCGGGAGTGATGTCCATGATGTCGCAATATGCAAAATAGATAAAAATGGAGTAAATAATATTGAGATTAAATAAAAGACAAAGGTAAACAAATAATAAACATATAAATATGTAAATATATAAAAATTTATAAAAAATTTAAAATTTATACATAAAATAGAATAAATAATCTTCAGATTAAATAAAACAACGAAGGTGAATGAACATGTGTGTATATATGTATTATATAAAGAAATATAAGTAAATTCATTAAAATGGTCAATAGTTTAGTTTCTGCTGGCTACAGTACATTTTTAGGATATTTTTTTGCTGGTCTCAAGTGAATGTAGTTAAATGAGAGGGAAGAGAGGGAAGAGAGAAAGACAGCACCAGTGAGACATGTGCATTAGGAAATTGGTTGGTCAGGGAAGGTAATGGGAAATGAAAATGAGATGTGTAGTGTTGAATACCTGCTTTTACTATATATGGCACTGCAGGCGGTGACACTGATGATGCACGAGATGAAAATTTAGCACCTGTGGGGTGAGATGGTAGGGAAAACTGGAGATCTGGAAAAAACCCAATCCAGCACCATTTTGTTCACCACAAATCTCACTGTGGTCGTCTGGGATTGGACCCTGGTCCCCTTGGTGAGAGTTGAGCAGTCTAACCACTTGGCCAAGGCGCAGCCATGGGTAATGGGTGTACCTTTTATTTGCATAATAATAAAGGATTTCATTGTCATTAAGCTAAGTATAGCAATAGACAACGTCAAAAGATATTTACAGTGAATCTATACAATGATAAGGTATAAAATAATAAACATGGTATTTACAATGAGATACAGCATTCACGGACTTAAGCTAATTATGGTAATAAAAGATACACACATAGTAATTAAGTTAAGCATAGATGCATATTGGTCATTCAGCATATCCTTGCTGACCCAATCAGCAGACTATATCACTATTGCTGTCCTGCCTCTTCCCTCCCAGATGTTTACCATCAGGATTTAAGTAGTCTGAGATAAGGTATAAGCTCACTGTTTCCAAATATATTTAAAATGTAATTAAACTTTCTTTTGCACCTTTACTCTAATATAATTTCTATTCTCCTTTGTTTTCCTTCTCTTTTTATTTATTTTGCAGACCATGTAGATGTGTAATATGGACAAACGCTTGAGTTTCATACATTTAACACAGCTGATCACCCATGAAGCAGTTATTAGCAATAGTGGTGTATGCAGTGGTATGGGTTTCATCAAAGGAGCAGAATTAATTTGACTCTAAATCTGCATTAGAAGATCATTATAGTGAGGTGAAAAAAGCCAACATTGAAAAATGTAAGGAAAAGCCTTACACCAAACATCTCCCACCCTCCAATAGCATTATTATGTTCAATAATCTATCTTACCACATGGTCCAGGAGAACAAAGCTCCAATAATGGCATCTGGGAAGAACAGATTGTTGCATTACTGAAGAATAATGGTTTGGACTACAGTGAATATATAAACAAGTGGAAGATATTAGAAATTGTCAGGCATAAAAACCACCTTCAGTGTATACCATAGATACTTTTTAAATGTATAGACTAAAATTGAGTCATACCTTGAAAAACTTGTAATTTCACTCACGTACTTCTAAGAAATCGGGAACGTTTTTGAGACTGTTGCAGTCTCATCAGCTGATTAGCGACTCATCACAGATGGTTGTCTGGATCTTTTGTAATTGGCTCCCTCTCTCAGAAGTTTCTTTACATAAGTTTAGTAGACCACTCACTCGCCCACCTCGGTAGCGTAGATGGTAGCATATCTGCCTCACGTTCAAGAGGTCTCGAGTTCGAATCTCAGTAAGGGTGAGTTACCTGGATAAGGTTTTTCCGGGGTTTTCCCTTATCCTTCAATACGAATGTCGGGTAACTCTAAGCTCCATGAACCCTGGACTCATTTGGGCATCATTTCACCCCATTCATTCACCATCCGATATGACTTTAATGTTGGAGGACGTAAATTACACACACACACACACACACACACACACACACACACTCACACTCACTGCTGGCATCATCAAAATTTAGAATATGTGAAATGTTTTTAATAATAATTTTTTCCCATGTTGTAAGTTCAAGTTTTGTTGACAATGGTTTTAGTAGTTTGATCTCTTTTCCGATGTGGTGATTATCATTCTAGAAATGAAAAGCAACTGCCAATTTTTCTGTTTATATTTTATGATCCTATGGTGTTCTGTTAATCTAAATTTTAAATTTCTCTTTGTCAAACCAAAATGACATTTGTCGCAGTCTCCACAATTTATCCTTATATGCCTGATTTTTGTTCTGGTGGGATCATGTTTTTTAAGGGATTATTTAACAATTTCTTGAGTGAGAATCTGTTTTGTGGTGCTAGTTTGATGCCATAATCTTTAAATATTCATTCAAACTTTGGAAATGCCCAACGGTGGAAAGTGAATTTTGTGTATTTCTAAATTTTGATGTGCCATCAGTGAGTGGTCTACTGAACTTATGTAAAGAGTCTTCTGAGAGAGGGAGCCAATTACAAGAGATCCAGACAACAACCAAATGTGATGAGTCGCTAATCAGCTGATGATGAGACTGCAACCGTCTCGAAAACTTTCCTGATTTCTTAAAAGGACGTGAGTGAAGTTACAAGTTTTAATCTTTATGCATGAAATTAGCTTCACTGTTAACGCTTTTATTTATAACTGTGGAAACGTAGAGTCAGAATGAAAAAGTCAATGCCATAGCCGGCATTTGAACCACGGATCTTCTGGTTTCCGTCCAGCCGCTCTACCATTGAGCTACTATGGCTAACGTGCCAACATGACATCAAATTCTCCAGCTGACTCGTATTTTCACGGTAAACCACTTAGTAGTTCTCAGAAACACATGAGACCTCTACCTTAATGGTGACTTACAACATGTAAGTACTTTAAGGCCCGGGCTTTATAGTTAACCACTATTAGGTAAATTAATGGAAATTAATCTTTCCATATTTTAGCCTACACATGGCCAGCTTTTATTTATGACTATTCAAACTTTTTAAACTCCATGGAGTTGAGGCCCTCATATTGCGTATTTACACTGCAATATAAACTTCATTGAACTGATTGAAATTGTAGTAAAATAAAAAATATATACCAGAAAAATGTGTTTCATTGCATTATATGCACTTAAAGGACTATCCAGAGTGTGTTTAATTATATCACTAAAGAGGACTGAAAATATATGTGCATCTAAGAAAAGTTCATAGAACAAGGGCATTGGTATCCAGATGCCTGGATGAAAGAAGGAAGAACATAGTAATCAATGTAGATCTCAATACCAGTGATGAACAGGAAAATAATATTGAAATTTAACAGTATTGGAACACCACAGTGAAGCGAAATAATTATTAAATTATACATGAGTCGTATTTATTATGCATCAGCTTCACTTACGTACCTATATTGAGGACATGTTTCGCAAACTATTGTTCGCATCGTCGGCTCTAATGCGACTGAGGCTTGATCCAGTGGTGTGGGTAGTTCTGGAGTTGCTGCTGCCATCTGTTGATTTTGTGATGAATTTAAATGTGGGGTTGTCTTCTGGCAAGATTTTGAAGTTCATTTGTTGGTTTTTATGTTTTTCTATGTATATTCTCTCCCATATGACGAGTTCATATGTTTTTGTACGTATTTTAGTAATTGGGTGCTATCTTCAATTTCATGATTTTCAGACCAGAAATGAGCTGCTATTGCAGACTTATCAATATTTTTGTATCTTAGTTGCCTAAAATGTTCCTTCTTTCTAGTGCCTATATTTCTTTTTGTCCTCCGTATGTAAATTTTTTCACGTCTTTACACTACACTACACTACACTACACTAGAGTACACTACAAACAAATAGATGATGTAGTGTTGTTTTCTTTAGTTTAGCTTTTCTAATTTTCTTCAATACCAAACTTTTGTTGTATCCATTTTCTTCTGCTATGTGTAGTAATGTTTTTTGTTCTTTGAAATATTCTTCTTTTTCCATGGGTATGTTGACTAGTCTGTGTGTAAGGCTGTTTATTATTGCATGTTTATGTGTGATTGGGTTGTGGCCATTATTTTTTATGTAATTTTCTGAATGTGTTGGTTTCCTGTAAATTCCAAATTTTATTTTTGTGTTATTCCTGATGATATTTAGATCCAAGAAAGAGAGTTGTCCATTGGTTTCCTTTTCTATAGTGAATTTTATAGTCCTTTCTTGCAGATTGAGTAATTTTAATGTATCTTCTAAATGTTTATTCGGTACAATTGCAAAGATGTCAACATATCTATACCAAACTTTGAAGATCAATGGGAAGGACTTTTTGATTTGTGTTTCAAACGCACTCATAAATAAGTTAGCCAAAAAAGGTGAAAGTGGATTGCCCATTGATAACCCTGATTTCTGCTTGTAGTGTTTTCCATTAAAGCTGAAGAAGTTTTGTTCAATGCATATTTTTGTTAGAGAAATGTATTCTTCTGCTTCTATTGCTTCCATTTCTATTGTAGTTAGCCACTTTTTAATACAGTCTGTAATTTTTCTGTTGGTATGCTTGGAAATAAAGATGTGACATCAAAGTATCAAAGTATATTTATTTAGTGTACTAAGCTATTACAATTGTTGAGCTGCTCGCCAGTATTTGGCCCCGGCCATTAATTGGTGGGCAGCCCATTGAATTACAAAATGTGTAATACACTACTTACATTTCTATTACTACTAACATTACTACCATTACTACTATTGCTTACACACTTGTTCTTTTCCTTTTTTCACAGTCCACTTCCATTTATTTTTCACTTTATCTAAGAACTGTTCTACATTCTTGAGATTTTTATCTATAAACATGTAAAACTAGCAACTGGTTTTATAATTGTCAGTCCACTGTCCTCAGAAATAAATTCATTTATACACTTAAGTAAAAATAAAATTAAAAAATAAAAAATTACATATAGCACCAATAGAATTTCACAAAAACAAAATTAAAAGAGACTCATATGCCTAGCTAAGAAAACTGTTCAAAAGAATGAGTTTCTTTTAATCTTGATGTAGAACCACCTCTTACTCTAAATTTAGCCTGTTAATACTTAGTCTATGGCACAGATTAATACCAAATTCTCAACTCCGTGTTAAAAACTGAAGACGCATAGGACGCTCTTTCCTGAACCTTTAGACCCCAGCGACCTTGGCGACCTTGGCAACTACGGCTGGTAAGGCCGGTAATGTAGTAAGCTTCTATTGCGACCGAGCTATGGTGCATTCGCTTCCCCTTTCCTTCGGCTCCTGTTTTCACTGACTGATAGAATCCAACTTCTTTCGAAATCACATCTGGCCACACATGTATAGTTTACGCGCATTTCAGCTATCGCATATTAGCGTCAAATATGCTGAGGAAATATGCGGTAAACTATTCATCAGTGTGCGAGATGTGACTTCGAAAGAAGTTGTCCAATTTGTGAAAAAAATTGGAAGAATCCACTTGAACTTTTCCTGTTAAATATGAATAATTGACTTCCACAAAGCATTATATCTTTATTCCTGTTGCAAATTGATAATTTTGTCTTTAAAAACAATTAAAATTTTAAAAACGAGAGAGTGAGATCACTTAAGATGCTATTGAGATTATACAAGACATCTGTATACCCTTTCCCTCAAGCTTCTTAGTGTAATACTTAAAATAAAGATAACTTAACACTAAAATAATGATTCTGTAGATACAGGAAAACAGGTAGGATACCATAACGTTATATGTAATGCAATTTCTTTGTACACAGAATGTTGAAAAATTCCCTGGAATAACAGTGAGAAAAAAAAACCCTAAAGAAATATGTATATAAATTTGAAATGATAACAATTACTATGTACAAAAAAATAGTACTATTTCTTTAAAATGACAACAAAGCAGCTCTGTTAGTGGTTATATTTAATAAGAATTTTAAAAGCTCAATAGTACATACATTATTTTCAGCACAAGTATACTAAAGTATATTCAGAGAAAAACCTGAAATTTGTGAACGATTCATATAAGATTAATAATGTCAAATTAGTACAGAAGTCAGTATTAGCAACTGGTGACATAAATTTCATAAATGGCACTATTTTATATACTTCTAATCACTTTGGTTGAATTAACATTCACAAGTGCAGAATAAATTATGAAAAATAATAATTACATTAAAGCTGTATCATTCATTTAAAATTGTCCTAAGCTTAACTCTGTCTTCACAACACAAGAATATTACAGCGTTGAATTTTTAAATGCTTCAATGGCATGCATATGCACAGTAATGAATGCTGAAGAAGAAAATGTGCAGTTTTAATGCACAGTGTATCTTCCGATAAGAGATTATTTCATGTAGTTATCTGACTGTGAAATATAATTTGCTTAATGTGCAGAGCAATTGTTTGGATAAATGGCTTGCTTTAACTTGATAAGACTTTAAGCAATGTACTTTATGACTAAGATGGCAAATGGAGCCCTCTGCATAGTGTAAACCTCTCAGTCCATGACATACAACTGAATGTGTGTCAAATAACTCAATGAAAGATTACACTATGAACTATTAATGCTGTTTGTAGTTTTAGTTAAGAAGTGAAAGTGATGGAACTGTGTGTTTGAGTAGTTAATAGAAAATAATTTAGTAATGTAATTTATTTGCTCACACATCTAACCATTATTTCTTTAGACAGTCCATAATTCCCTTATGTGTTCACTACAAAGAAACAAGAAGTGCATTATATAGCAAAATAATGTGCAGTTTTATCTACTTTTCAAAATTATGTGGCTTCGCATCACTGCATGTAACGAATGGCTCATATATTAGGTTAAACATCTTTTTCCCATGCCAAAGATTGAGATTTTCATTCCAACTTAGAACAATGAGAGGATGTTTAACAGTGTAGTTTCATGTGACATGTAACATTTCTGTGGGTCACACTAGAAACGTTATATCACCCTTAAAATGGTTAGCATTACAGAAATTGTGTGCCAATATTACTCATAAATGGTGGCAAGTACATGTTGAGAACAGATGTATCACAGAATGCATAAATGCTGTGCAAATATCACTTTAACTTGTTATTTTTCTGAACCCATTTGTGTGTGTGTGTGTGTGTGCGTGCGTGCGTGCGTGCGTGTGTGGGGGGGTGGGTGCTTGTGAAGCTTTAATAATTTGAGATCAAGCCACACTGTGTTTAGGTCCTAGCTAGCTGACATTGTGCATGTTTTAAGAATAACTGGAATAATAGAAATAAAATTAAAAGTGGCATATAATGATGATGACACAATGACATTTTAATCAGTTCTTGCAATGCACAATTACACCTAAAAACTTGTAAAGCTTTTTCAAATAAATTCTAATCCCATCAGATCTCTTCAAAGATGGTTATTCAGGTAAATAATTTAGTGTAGTGTGTACAATAATATTGCATAGTGACTACTGCATTAAACAATATAGAACAAATTAGGTTTATGGAATCTCATATCATACTTTTAATTGCTGTTAAAAGCTGTGACATTCTTGATCAATGATGTAGATATACACTGATGAGTAAGGTTAAGAGAACTTAATTCTTCAAAATATTTATCATTGCAATTTAAAGAAAAAGTTTATAAAATTCATATCAAGCATCTCGCCCAAATATTTTAATTTAAGCCACCTAGATTATACGTAAACACAGATGATGCTAATTTTGGTATATCTGAAAACTCAGAGCTATTTTTTCAGTAATTTAAACTGCATATTACTTATCTTACATGGACTTATATATGACATATATTTTAAATTTAAAACTACGAGTACAAACACAAAAACTAATACACCCAATCAACTGTCTAAAATAACTTCTTTTCACTTTTCCTTGTTGGCCACAGTATTCCTCAAAGTTTTTGTTAAATTTTCCACTGATATGAAATGAAACTCAAACTTTCAGAAATATTTGATATGCCACATTAAATTGCTGTATACGCGGGAAATAATGCTTTGTGCTACATTACTAAAGTTCCTGAAGATCACTGCACATCACCAAAACAAGAAAACATACACAATATCCTATAATCCTGCACTCTGATTTCTGCCATCGTATTCCTGGTAGCCTGAGATGATGGATGACCCCTGAAAGACAAAAAACAGAAAATCCCATTATTGCAGTAATAAAGTAACAAGGTTAATTAAACTAATGCTTTTGTATGTAAAACAACACACTTTTTCCATTATAAGGTGCTACATTAATCTAGAGAATTTAACTATGCATGAATATGTATTAAGGCACATTTCAGGTTATGTCATATTAATTGTCAGTATTTAGCTACATTAAGTTAATTGGGAGTCGATTAATAACACAAAACAACACTCACTTTTAAATTTTCCCGGAACCGGTTTCTGAGGCCTTCCCTCTATCTTCAGCCGGACATCGACTAGTTCTCATTTTTATAAATCCTATCATGGAAGTGTTGAAAACAGTGTTGTTGTATAAATTAAGTTAATTGGGAGTCGATTAATAACACAAAACAACACTCACTTTTAAATTTTCCCGGAACCGGTTTCTGAGGCCTTCCCTCTATCTTCAGCCGGACATCGACTAGTTCTCATGAGAACTAGTCGATGTCCGGCTGAAGATAGAGGGAAGGCCTCAGAAACCGGTTCCGGGAAAATTTAAAAGTGAGTGTTGTTTTGTGTTATTAATCGACTCCCAATTAACTTAATTTATACAACAACACTGTTTTCAACACTTCCATGATAGGATTTATTTAGCTACATGCTAAATCTTACTTACCAATAGGTCTTTGTGAAAATCTATTCTCGTTCTTCCTGCTGGTAATACGTTCTCGTAGTTCTTTCAAATTTTTACAATTTCACAAATCGATGAAAATTGTATTCAGAACTTAATTTGGCTTGGCCTCCTTGCCG
This sequence comes from Mantis religiosa, assembly GCA_030765055.1. Classification (NCBI taxonomy): domain Eukaryota; kingdom Metazoa; phylum Arthropoda; class Insecta; order Mantodea; family Mantidae; genus Mantis; species Mantis religiosa. The sequence continues at coordinate 107,013,409 of CM060959.1, forward strand.
TTAAAGCTTTAATTCAAATATTTACAGGTTAACCAATGTAGTGTCTTATTCATATTGTACATTGAGCTCAAATAAGGTCGATAATAGGCCAATAATATTACGAAAATTACTTCATAAGTAGTAAAATATTACAATAGCTATTAAATTTTGAACTAAGCAGAAGTTATTTTATACATTAGTTAGTATGCAACACGGCAGCCAAAATAATTATATTGGCGGCATTGAATCTGGCGCATGCAGCGCTCAAAATGTACCTTTAGACCCCGGGTGTTTCGCGAACCTTAATGTGTGTCCTGGTTTCCTATCTGAGTTAACAGGCCCTGGTCTATGGCCACAGCTCTATTATACACTTTTTTCTCGGTACCTATTACTGTTGGCATATTACATATGTGAAGAAAGCTATTATAAAAAGCAGGATTTTCAGTAATAGGATTAGTTTGTTGGCATTTCTTTTCCTCCATTGAGATTTTTTATTTTCCAGCAACTTATTATAATAATATTTGCTTAGCAGATATTGTTCTTTCAGTTTAATATTCCCTGATTCTCTCCATTTTACCAACTCTGCTTTTACAATACCTTTATTTATTTTACACTCCTCATCAAACCATGTGTCACTTTCAATAATTTGCCTATTTCTAACTTTCATCTGTTCCCCTGCCCAGTGCAATATGAAATTTAAGATATTAATCGCCTTTTCAATTTCAAAGATTTTCGAGTTATATAGTATCCCATACTGACATATTTTCCCTCGCTCGGAATTTAAAAGACTATCAAAGTTTGCCTTGTGCTTTTCCTTCCACCTATATCTAACATGTTCTCTTTTAGCTGCTATTCTCTCCCTTATTATGTCAGTTTCCACACTTTGTGATTTGGTTTTAATACACGTTACTAATGGGAAATGACCACTATTGGTGCTTATGTTTGACACTTTGAAATTACTCGCTATATGTCTAATATTATTGGACCAGAAAACAAAGTCAATTACACTCTGGCCATTTGCATTTATGAAGGTGTATTCCCCCTGCTCATCTTCACCGTATTTCCCATTAAGAATGTCAAGCACATTTATTTCACAAAATTCAATGAGTTTTTCACTTCCTCTCTCGACGATCTTGTCCTTGCTACGTCTAATATCATTTCCCCCTGTTATGTTATTATTTTCCCAATCATCTGTTAGATTTACGTCACTTTCCCCAATTCTTATATTTAGATCTCCCATTATTATAATCTCTGTTAATGTATTTATCCCTTAAACTCTCAATGTCTTTGTCTAAGAGATAAAATATTTCGGGATTATGAAACTGTGAGGAGACTGGCAGGTTATACACTATACCTAAACATATCATGCTGTCATCTAGCTCCTTATCTTCTATTACAACCCAAAGCACTTCTTTATGCCTGGACCATGATTCTTTCATTGTTTTACACAAAGACTTCCTAATAAAGAAACCTAGGCCTCCAGATAGTCTCCCTTTCTTTGCAAATGCTTCTCCCGTTCTTCCTACGTAACTAAAACCCCTTATATCAATGACCTCATCTTTCAACCATGTTTCGACCACTGCTAAATAATCCAGTGTCCCCAAAAAGTGCTGTAAGGTTCCTGTATTAATTTTATTTTTTATTCCTTCACAGTTCCAAAATCCTATTTTCCTGACTGACTGCTATTGTGAACCCGTTCTGCCCCTAGACCACACATACTTTTCCAATGTCATTTTGATTCTCAGCTGAATTCCTCCAACAGCTGAGGATCGTTTGTCTTTGTTTATCACCATTATACTTCCATGCGGCGAAGTTATAATATTATGTTCTCCCGCCTCTGCTTTACCACTCCTCCTGCCTTCACCACCTACCGCCCCCTCCTCTTCTTCTTCACTACTACCAATGGTTTGCGTCCAGTTTCTTTCCCCTCTCTCCACCAGTCCACGTGCTGCCATAGTCTCCTCCCTCCTTGGCAACAGCCACTTTCGTCTGTTGTTACGGGTGTTGACGTCATCTCCCTGCTCTCCTCACCTCCCTTCTGTCCGACGGAGATTGTATTTCCTTTCGTCTTTTTTGATTCACTCAATGACGTATCCTCTGACGTGTTAGTTGTTACCACTTGCTGTATTACATCATCTCTCTGTTGTGTGCCGGTGCCGGACTTTGGCTCCCTCGTCCCTTCCTGTGTATGTGGTACTTGGCTGGATTTTTTCTGAGTTATTTCCTCCCGTGTAGGCTCCCTGCTCCATACATCCCTCTTGCTCGCATACGTTGCGTTCGCTCCTTCTATCCAGAGTTGCAAATATCTGATATATGCACGTTTACCCGCAGCTCTCGCTTCCATCATCCTTCGGATTAGATTTTGCTTCACGTGTCTTTGGGCTGGTGTTAAATCCTTATTTATGAATATTTTTGTGCCTTTCAACATTTTAGCCCTTCCCAGTATTTCGTAGATTGAGTTGTAGAGAAATGTACAATAATTGGCCTTTTCCCCACATGTCTTCCTACGCGGTAAGCCTCCACTATCTCCCAACCGTGTAGTTCTATTTGTAGTTTTTCTGTCAATATTTGGGACACTTCCTGCCATGGCCAAATACCTCTTCTCTCTTTCACTCCTATAAATATTAAGTTTCGTCGTCTTCTCCTCTCATCTGCTCTTTCCAATTTCACTTTCAGTTCATCTACTTCCCCTCTTATACCCTGGATTTCTTTTCCTACTTCTTCTTTTATTTCCTCAGCTATTTTCTCCAGACTGTTGCCTATTCTTTGCTCCATCCCATCCATTTTATTTATATTTTCCACCAGATTCTCCAGAATAGTTTGTATTTCCTCTGGTCCAGGATTCTGTTCGACCCCTCCTATTATTAATAACATTAGAATTATACATCCCAGTATTATGCTGCCTACCCCCATAGATCCTCTTATGTCCTTTTTCTTGATTTTCCTTTGCCTAAACAGTCCTATCCTTGCTCTGTACACTGTAAGCTCATCAGCCATTGTTGCTTCTTGTGCCACTCTTCTGGAGCTCACCATGTGACATCAAATGAAACCAGTCTGTCATTTTTGTCCAAATTTATATCTTTGATTTTTCCTACTAAATCTAAAGAGTTTTTTAAATTTGCACTTTCGAATTTCGGGAAACTATTAAATTTATTTAGCAACCATTTGGCCAAATTATATGTGGGGGCATTTATACTACTAGTGATAGGTCTCATGCCTTTCCCTGTTTTATGAATTTTTGGCAGCCCATATACTCTTGGTAATGTTGGGTTATCTACTTTAATTTTGTGAAATTCTTTTTTGTTGATTCTTTTGCTTTCTTTTAGAGTTTTATTTGTGGTTTCAATGCAGTACTTTAAAGGGTTAGTTTGTACTTTTTGGTAATTATTGTCTTCCAACAAATCTTCCATCCTCTTCGTGTAATCTTTTTCCAAAATTACTAGTTTATTTCCCTTGTCTGCTTTAGTATAAATAACTGGTTTCTTTTTAAGGACTTTTATAATTTGGCTACTAAAATTAATTTTATTTTCATTTTTAATCTGTTCTACTATTTTGGAGCTTTTGTTTTTTACTGTGTTTCTATTTTCTTTATTGTTTGTGTAGCAATTTGGATGTCAGCAATATACTCCTCAATTTGGTTGGAGTAGTCTACACATGTTTTTAAACCTAGATTTAGCATATTCAGTTCTGGTTTTGTGAAACTTTGGTTTGATAGGTTAACAACATTGTTTGAATGATCTTTTAGGTTATGTTTGTCTTTTTGCTTTTTCTTTTCAAGAGTGCTTGCTTTCTGGCATAAATTTTTAAGTTTATTTTTTAAGTTTGCCATTTTTGTCTTCGTTTTTCCATTAAGATATGCAAATTGTTTTTGAAATTTTCCCAAAATACATGTCCTAATTGTTTGGTAAGTTTTTGATGCAAATGGTACAATTTTATTTCTAATGTATTTCTGTTTCTGTAGTGTTTGTTCTTTTCAACTTCTAGCCCTTTTTTTCTCTGCTGCTTTTTGTTGTCTACTATTTTTATCAAATTTCACTACTTTTCTGACGAAATTAGGCACTACTATTTTCTTTATACACGTATTTATGAACTGCAATTTTTCTCCTTTTTTCTTGTAATTTTCCGAAAAGTTTTATTTCATGTTTGTTTTCAAAAGATAATATATACCAGATAAATTGTAAGAATTGTGAAAAATGCTACATAGGTCAAACTAAAAGAAATCTAAAAACCAGAGTCAAAGAGCACTTTAGAAACATCAGATTGCAACGAGAAGATAAGTCAGCAGTAGCATTTCACTTTTGGAATGAAAACCATTACATTGATCCAAATCCAAAATTATTAAAAGGAGTGATAAACCAAAATAAATTGACATGGGAGAACATATTCATAGGGAAAAATAAGGATCGCGTAATGAACTTTGAAATCCCACTAGTAGATAATTTGACAAAGAAGTTCATAGTTCCGCCACCAGAGAGAGAGCAGACAACAACAGATGCCAGTTGGAAAGAGATTGAAAATGGAGGCGAATGCCTTTGAAACTAGTCTCTCATAAATAAACAAGTGACGAGTATTAATAAACCAACTACAAATAGTTTCTGAGATTAAATTTGACGTCGCTGTTACTAAATTCCTCCAAACACATATAAAAGTTAATTTTTTTTTTTTTTCATTTAATTTTTACATGACTGTTACTAAATTTCTCCAATGACGCATAACTAACAAAAGTTCCAATAAATGGAGCATTGAGCACTAGTTCAGCTCAAAATTATATTATAACAAAAGTTGTTTGCACTCGAAGCACTTCGAAGCAAATGGTTGCCTGCTTTTTCAGCAAAACTGGCCATGTGACATTGCCTTTAGAGGAATGTAAAACAGTTGATGCCGAATGGTACACAACCATTTGTTTGCTGGAAGTCTTCGGTGAAGTAAGGAAAACCAACAAGAACCGTATGATCATTCATCAAGCCAATGCAAGCGCACACACATCTTGTCTAACAGAGTATTTGAAGGCTCAAAAAATCAAATTGATGGGTCATATTTCATTCAATCCTGATTTGGCGCTCATTTACTTCTTTTGGTTACAGAACATCAAGAATAATTTGCCTGGATGATTTTCATCGGCAGAAGCCATTGAGGTCTTAAGAAAAACAATTTTTGAGGTGTCTCAAGAAGACTAGAATAAATGCATTGACAAATGTTTCAATCAGAAATTACTTTGTTTTAATTATTAGTCTCAAAATATAAATAGTGCCCCTTGTAGATGAATGTGTAATACCAAGCTCTAGAAATAAACTAGGTTTGAAAGTGTAAACCAACTTGATGGTAGCATTAATGATAAACTATCTTGTACTGCAAGTGATTTTCCTCTTCCTGTGGCATGTTTTGTTTTTGTTCTGTATTTTTGGTCAGTAATACCAGGGCACAGAATTCTTAACCTAAAAATATCAGTAAAATGATCCAAACATTTTTAGAATTTTGCTTTCATTTCAGAGTATAAAAATGCAGCACATTTCTTAATTCTGTAACGTTAAAACTGAAATTAAAAGTTGGTAATAATTTAAGCTTATAAATTTGTGTATTCTGGAAAGATGAACATATAAAAATCTTGCCTTATTCAAAATTATTGCATTAGATAATTATCAGTGTGTGTAGGTTCTCAAAATGTTAGGAAACACCTGTTGTTAGAAAGCAGATTTATATATTGTGAAAAACCCCTTTCCACATCTACTACAATATTGTGACAATGCAGAGAAATCACATAAACGACTATCAACTAAAATTATAAAATAGAAGTATTTAGAAACAGTGGAGCTTCATCAATAAAATATTTTTAAACCACTTGTCTAACTATAAAAACACTTTAGCTCCACTTACATTTAAAATTAGGATATGTTTCGAGGAACACATGTCCTCATCAGGTGATGTTCGACTGGTTCTTCAGGTGACCTCTCCTGGCGCTGTTAGAGTTGAATGAAGTCATCCAGTATTGGTATTTCAAAGTTCATAGTTCTCTTTTTATTCTTAAAAATGTGTATATTTTCCCAAACTGTTAATTCCCAATACTTTTTTGCCAGTATCAAAAGTTTGACGTCTTTGGAAATATTGTGATTTTTTGACCAGAAGTGATGAGCTATGGCTGATTTATCTGTCTGTTTGTATTTTATGCATCTCATGTGTTCTTTCATCCTTGTTTCTAAGTTTCTTTTTGTTTTTCCAATATATATTTCATGGCAATCCTCACATTTTACACTATAAATTCCTATAAATTCTGCATGTTCCTCAAAACATGTCCTAATTTTAAATATAAGTGGAGCTAAATGTTTTTATAGTTTGACAAGTGGTTTAAAAAGGTTTTAAGGACTATAACTAGTAAGTATTTTTAGCTTCCAATTGTGAACAACTGACTTTTATTTTTCCATATTTATGACAATTGAAGTAAGAAATGTCAGTTTTTATATTTTGTTTCTATCAAATTAATGTTGAAAGCAGTAATTTTCTTTCTTTTTGCCAATGGAATGTAGTATGTACATTTTCACCTTTTTCAGAAAGTGTAATACGTTTTGTGGACATTACTCAATAATTTGAAATGACACGAAAATATTAACAAATTTGGATTCAGGGCACCAACTTTAATAGGAAACATTTTGGTTTGAAATTTTGTATTAAGTATGTTGCTTATAAAATAATCATTTGTGCTTATGTATTTACTTCAAGATGTGTGATTTGTTGATTACATAAGTTAGCTATAATTGAAATACTATACGTGATAGAAGGAAACTGAAAATAGTTCCAAATTCAGCTAAGAAAGTTGGTCTAGAGAAATCTAATTTCATCTCTGGTTGTTAAAATAACTTCATTTTTGTTGACTAGTGTTGGGTGCATGCACTACTTCAGAAATGTTTGCCCCCAGTTTCCCAATGTACTACATGCTCTTTAAAGTAAGATTGTTTCCCTGTTATCAATTCCATGATTTAGTTAACTGTTTGTGCAACAAGTACCTTAATCTCTCTTGGTTTGCTTGTTTGTTATTAACTGTATCTTTCTAAACTCTGTAACATGCTTCCTAACATATATTGCATGGTACTATTCATAATCTATGATCCTGTTATGTGTTAACTTAATGGTGGTAGAATTTAATTTTATTTATAAAGATTCTTATGTTTTGTGCATTTTTTCTTCAGGCTGCAGAAAATGCTAATGGTGGAGATACCTGGAACAGAGTGCCTGAAAGGTCCACTTCAGAGAACTTAGAAGTTCTGATTGAAATGGGCTTCACCAACAAAGTACTGAATGTATTGCTTCTTGAGCGCTATCAGAATGATTTGGAGAAAGTTGTTGCAGATCTGATTTCTTATGGCAAACCTGGGCGTGAAAATGCATGTGGACGTTACAACATTTAAAATTCTTAGTAACTCTATACAATATATCTTATGGTATGGGGCAATAGGGGATTAAGTTACACCCATTAAAAATTGCAGCAACATCTGATATTCTATTTTTATTCTCTTTTGAGATAAAAGTAAACATATTTCTGCACATTAAATTACAGATAAAATATTTACATTTTCCTGCAAAGAAAAGTGCATTTCTGTGTTGTTTCATCATGTTTAGCTTGCATTAAAGCTCCTCTGTTTTTACTGCTTGTACGTAATCACAAGGTCAGAAGCTAACATTCCCTAGCTCAGTTTGTTTTTGCATGGTACAGACCTGAGAAAACTTCACTTAAGAATGTGAAGTAGCTTTCATTGTTTATCCTTCTTTGTCAATACAATCATGCCACTGTCCTCTCCCCAAGAAAAAAGAAAGAAAGAAAAAAAAAAATTTTTTACTACCCTTCCACTTACTATTTTAGTATTTTATGTTATTTTCGATAGCCTTTGCTTGAAATATTATATGCATATATTAAAAAATGTGATTATATCCAAAATATATTGTTTGCTCTTTAGATGATAGAAAACACACTTAGCACAGTCAGTTTTAATATTGTGAATGTGATTAACACTACCTTGTTCATACTAAACCTAGTATTTGTATAGACTAAATCCGTGCTATCTATAGGATGACCATAACATCTTTTAGAGCAAGTAGGGTTACGGTCACTTTCTTTAGGGGTAAATTAGACTGTCATGTTTTCCCTTTATTCAATATCTATTGTATTTAAACTAAATCAGATGCTGAAATGAAATAACTAAAGGAAGAAATATTGTTAATAATTTCGAATTATAGCAACAATAAAAAGCAACTAAGAGTATCTTAAAGTCTGGGAAAATTTGCTGTCCATCTGACATAACTGATGTCTTATGGTTGGTCTATCATACATTGTCTGCCACTGTTGCTGTCCATATACAACAATTGCGTTTCCAAACTGTTTTCTTCCTACTTAATCCTTCTAGATGCACTGTTATATGTATTTCATTTATAAAGCACAATCAGTGTACTTACAAAGCATTAGCAATGCTTTGTACATTTTACATACACAACAGAAGTCTGCTGCAAACTCCTTTGCAGGATCAGTCTAATGTTGTAAGACTTAAGCTTTCGTGGCGAGCGTTACAGATTAAGGCTTCACGGGTGATCAGCCACATCAAATTTAAGAAGATTGAGCTTTCGGCTATTTTATACTCCATCAGTTCCTGATGAAGGCCATGGAGTGTAAAATGGCCGAAAGCTCAATCTTCTTAAATTTGACGCGGCTGATCACTCATGAAGCCTTAATCAGTCTAATGTTGCTTTATGTGTCACACTAACTTATGCTGCTCGAACTTTCTCAATGCACACAGAATGTTTCTCTTTTCCACTGCTCTGCTTGCTGACTGGCATAACCGCCTGCGGTGCCGTATGTAGTAAAAGCGGGCGTTAATACTACACATTACATTTTATTTTGACTGGCAAAATTGTTCACTGGTCAGCTGCTCTTCTTTACTGCACTCAGTGTCTGCAGACTCATAAATCAATTCACGATTGCTCTGAACTCTCGACTGTCGGAGGCTTATACTCTGTCAGTTTCATAAGAAATGTTCCAGAAACCAAAGTCTCAAGTTCCAGAAATTGAACAATCTAGAATATTCTTACAAGGTAACAATACAGCTTGTGGTTCTAGCTGTGACATCAACTAGTGGCTGACCTGCTTTACTCCCCCCCCCCCCCCCCCCCCCTTGCTGGCAAACAACAAAGGTTGTGGAAAGCATTGATTCACACTTAATTTCTCCAGTGCAGATATTTGCTGTCACCGTGATAATGTTTAACTCAAGTTAGAAGTTAGGCTTCTAAAGGGTTTTATTTACTTTCATTACTCCAGTTATACTTAGTAACAGCTGCTATTGCATCAGTAACTGGAGTTTGCTGTTAAGAATAAAAGTCATTGCTATTGAAATAAACTAGTAAGACACATTGTATGTTCCTTAAACAGTAAACCTTTTTATGTTCTTGGATTAAAAATAAGCAGTTGTTAAATTATTGTAACCATATGTTGAATCTCCAAATATGTAATTGTTCTAATGTGGTTGCCGAGAAAATATACTGAGGATGCAGCAGGATATACATTTTCCAATTTTAGGATCTCCTGTCACTGAATTAGAATACTATTTTTCTGAATTTGCTCGGCTAATTGTATCACAGGATTTTTAGCGCAGAGGAATTAATGTCAATAAATATTATAAATAGTACGATGGAGAGTAAATTCATCTTGAAAGAATATATTTTCCAAATTTAATATGTTACACAAAATCAACAATATTTGACATTAGATACCATATTTTATGTCTCAGTGTTTGCTGGTATATAAAAGTTTGGTAAATAATTATTTATGAGGATACTCTCAAATATATTTTTCCCCATTTTTCTCTCTTCTGCTCAGTCTAAATTAATGTATATTGTTGTAAGAAATATAGTTTGAAAACTTATGCTTACAAAACTTATTTGCCAAGGGTTAACTGAAATGATTACTCATTGATATGTTATACTGCAGAAGAAGGTCCTTCGTGAAATTTAAGAAAAAATTAGGTTATTGGAAATTATTTTTATTGAAGTACCATGATTTTGAATTACTTAGTGAAAGGTTATACGTGTATCCATTAATGCTTTGAGAGCTCTCTTGATATTTTAGATAGCAAAAAGCAGTCCTCATTTACATATATGTAATAATTCTATAACATTTAAATTACAAATAACATGTATACAACAAATAAATTTAACAGATTGCATAATATAACTATCGTTATGTGTGAATAATTAAATGAGTTAATATAAATACAGGTAAATGAAATTAAGTGTGGTATTTCGAAAGTATGGATTCTAATAACTTAATTATTGCTGTATTTTATTCATCATATTGGCAGGAACTCTAGAAGCTACAGCTTTTTTCATGTACCTTAAGTAGATTCCAGGGTTCATCAGATGTAACTTTACTTTTTAGAATGAATTAACATGAATTATTTCATTGAATAGTAAGCTTGTTTAATGTTGGAGTTTTCTCCTCTTAGCCATATAAGGATATTAACTTCTGACCAATTTTATGGTTAACATCCATAAGAAGGTAATAATAGTGTAATTATATTGAGGGATTAGAGTCAAAAAACATTAACTCCAAAAAGTGAGTTTTTCAATTATTCCTGTCAGTACAATATACATATACTTACGGATCTAGAAATAATCTCATGTCACATGTGCCTGAAATAATATAATAATAATTTATTCACCATTCAGTAATGGCAATAGGCTTTGTCACATGTAATAGCTACCTTAAAATCTAGTAAAAACACTATATATAACTATATTTCAGAAACATCAAAAACAGAGTCCATTTCAGCATCAAAATACATGTCTTATATGTCTTGCTTACATTTGTCTATAAACTCTTGTACGTTATAAAAGGGGTTCGCAGTTAACCATTTGTACAGTCTCTTCTTAAACATTTAAGTGGGTAATTTGTATATTCTTACAAGAAGTGCATTGAAGAGTTTTATGCCACTTATTTTATAATACTGAGAGGTCTTCTGAAGCCTATGGGAGGGCATATTCAATTTTTTCATGTTACACGTATTGTATGTATGTATTTCATTTCTTATGTTATAATTTTGTGTATTTTCTTTAATATATACCAGAACATCATAAATATAGAAATTAACTACTGTAGAAATTTTCACTCCTATAAACAGTGGCATACAATGGTCTAATTTCTTTGAATTCAAATGCTAACAAAAACCGGTTGAATGGATAGAGGAACCAGATGTAACTGAAAAGCTCATTTTCTGGAGTTAACATTTACTGTAAGCCCTCAGTATATCAGTTATACAGAAAGATTCTTGTTTTCTTTTTTCCCCCTCAAACTTCAGAGTGTTAAAATACACTAATTTGAGTCATCTGGTGGCTCAGTTGGTACGCACTGGCTGACTAACCCCCAAGCGGTGATTTCAAATTCTACTCAGACCAGTGGTTTTTAATTGTGCTTAGCTCCATATGACCATGCCGTGGCTGAGTGGTTAGACTGCTCAACTCTCACGGTTCAATTCTGAAGTAAGATTTATGGCGGACAACATGGCACTGGGGCAAGTTTTCTCCAGGATCTCCAGTTTTCCCCACCATCTTATTCCACCGGTGCTCCATCTTTATCTCATGTATCATCAGTGTCATCAGATGCGATACGTAGTAAAAGCGGGCATTAAACACTAAACATTTGTTTAGCTCCATATCAATATGTTTATGGGCTTGTAAAAGAACTTCTGTGAGACAAAATGACTGCATATTGGCATTGCTGACAAGACCTTGGCAATTGATAGCATTGTTAAGAAACAAAATATTTATTTATTTACATGTTTATATTCATTTGTGAATGTACACAAAGGAAGGAAAAAATTGCTTTTATATGACCATCAAAAAATCTTGTTAGAATTGCAGGACACTTTAAGATAGGAAATGCACATTTAAAGTTTCTACCTAGTCTATCCATAAATACTGTAACTGCTTATAAAATTATAAACTGAACCATAATAATATAATTTTGAGTCGAACTGATACTCAATGCTCCACTTATTGCTAGTATTTACCTAGAACGCATTTCGTTAGGATCCACCTAACATCAGCTGTTTTCAACTAATAGATGTTGGTTTGGTGAACTCCTTGGAGGCGATAGGTGCGTCTGTCTGTATCTTGATGAACTTGAAGTTTGGGTTTTCTTCAAAGGTAGTGACGAAATTAAACAGTTTTCTTTCATATTTCTTTATGAAGATTTTTTCCCACATGGTTAATGCAGCTGGACCTTGGACACTTTTTAATAAGTGGATTTCTTGTTCTATAGCATGATTCTCCTTCCAAAAGTGGTATGCTACCACTGATTTATCTACTTCTTTGTTCCTGATGTTCCTAAAATGCTCTTTAAGCCTAATGTTCAATTTAAGAACACCAGGAACAAAGAAATAGATAAATCGGCGGTAGCATACCACTTTTGGAAGGAGAATCATGATATAGAACGAGAAATCCACTTATTAAAAAGTGTCCAAGGTCCAGCTGCATTAACCACGTGGGAAAAAAGTCCTCATAAAGAAATATGAAAGAAAATTGTTTAATTTCGACACTACCTTTGAAGAAAACCCAAACTTCAAGTTCATCAAGGTACCGACAGAGACCCACCTATCGCCTCCAAGGAGTTCACCAAACCAATATCTATTAGTCGACAACAGCTGATGATGTTAGGAAGATCCAAAGAAATGTGTTCTAGGTAAATACTAGCAATAAGTGGAGCATTGAGCATTAGTTTGACTCAAAATTATATTAATTTTGTGCTTGATTGTATCATAGTCCTTACACATTGGAATGAACCATAATAGTTTATTTTCCAATTAGTATATTAGTCTTGTATGTGGTCAGTACCACCAGTACCAATCTATTTTTAAAAAATGGCTGCCTCATGGTTAGGCTCCCAGTCTTTCTGCCATTCATTTATTGCAATGTGTGCTTTTGAAAGAAAAATACACTACTGTTGCCAGAAAGGAACAGCGGTTTTAGTGTACTTTTTGGGTATTTATTTTCTTAAAATGAAAGACCTGATTTGCATTGATATAACCATTTTGAAGAGGACATCATTTTAATATTTTGGTGTCAATATCACCCATTTGCAAGCACCAGATTTTTTATAGAACGACACCTGTCATTGTAGTAGATCATTTGGTATTGATCAGCTGTAGTGTAAGTACTAAAGAGACCATTTGCAGTTGGCAAGATTTAGTTATTTTAACATAGTCAAGCCATATTCTTTAATAGGTCTTTTGGTAATGAGTGTAATTAAAATAAGTTATGACCTCAACATGCTAGCATTCATAGATAATTGAATCATTTTAAATGAAGTAATATGGCCATTTTGAGATATGAACCATCATTGTGGTTAATCAATCCATCTCATGACTTATGAGAATAGAAACTTTAGGTAACATTAATTCCCTGTTATTAGCTAAAATGATAAGATTTTGGGTAACCGTGAATCTCAGAGCTAATAAAATAATAGCTCAATAGTAATACTCATATCAACAGGAACCTGAGCTGTTGGTTACCTTAAAATGCATCACATTTTGTGTTTAGTGATGTAACTTTAAAAACACTACTTGAAGTCGCAGGGTGTAACTTATTCTTCTGTTTGCTTTCATTTTAGTAAAAATTCTGTGTTTAGAATCAGAGTACATAATAACAGATTTACTGATACAAATTTGGTGAATGTTTTGATATAAGCTATTAAAAGGTAAAAGTGTAATACATCAGGATAAAAGTTACACTAAATATCCTTCTTACTGTGGTTCTTAATTTCTTTTAATATTAAAGTAGTTTATGCTGTTAAATATTTAATCTCACAAAGGATCTTAAGGAAACAAGTCAAAGTATTAAATACAATCTAAGATTAGCATTTATTAGCTTTAAAAAATAATGTAGTGCATGAGATAGAAGTTTTAAAATACAGTAGAAGCCTGAAATAGCACCGTTTGAAATACTACAGATTTAGATTTAACGGGGGTAAAAGTATATCCCCATTAAAGTAATGTATTAAATTATTTTATTTGTGAATGAAATCATGCACTGCACGTGGGGAGGGAAGGGGGAATTGTAGTGATGTGTCATCTGCATCTGAGGTACAGTCCTTGCTAATTCACAGTTTCCCCCCCCCCCCTTTTTAAGCCTGCTATTGAAGACCTAATTACAATTTTGCGATAAGGAGTGTGTATAACAAATTTTTCAGACATTGATAATTGTATAAATTAATGCCATCAATATAAGTTGTAAATTAGGAAAAACATTATACAAAGTCAAACTGTTTCAAATGTATTAACATACATGAAGAAAGAAGCTTAAAGCTAAAGTGCATATCAGATGACACAGGAGTGTCGGAAAAAACAGTAAATACAATTGTTAAAGAATGCAAACAAAATGAAAATCATGGCACATCTTTGGAACTCCAGGTGAAAAGCATAGCATTCCAAAACGAATAATAGATCCAGATGACTGAAAAATGTATCGTTAGGAGGAGGATTCAAAGTTTTTATGTGCAGGAAAAAGGAGCTTTTACAATAGCTAAATTACTTATTATTTTAAGAGAAAGCATTAACATTCAGGGCTGCAAGTCATTCAAACACAATAGTGAGAGAACTGGTTTGAAATGAAAAAAACCCATTAAAAACAAAGAGAAAATGCCAATAGAAAAGCATGACACTCATTCTAAACATCCATGAAGATGACAGTCTGTGGTATTGAACAACATCATCATCTACAATATCCACAATTATGATTGCATTAATACGAACAAATTTGCATAACTAATTCAGTCAGGTAAATTGTGTGGACATTTTTCTGCAAGGATTATACCGCATTTCTAATGAATAAGTTATCTGAGTAGCATATGAAGCTGATGCAACAATTCGCTTAATGCTGTCAAGAACGGCAATGAAGAACAAGATGACAGTGAAAATGATAGTGGTGAAAATGACATGGAGGCAGAGGAAAACGTTCTGAATGTTAGTGAACTCGTATAAACAGTGTGATTCTGTGGATGGACAGGCAAAATGAATTGAGCAGCATTCATCTCCATCTTGCCACAATACTCGTAGAGAAAACGTAGTGCATCATGGTATCAAAAAAAAAAAAAAAAAAAAAAAAAAATTAAAACAAAGAAAAATGAGGTTGGTATAAGATATGTACAGTGGAGTATAAATCAAGATTGGTTACGGGCTGGAATAGATTTCCCAGCATAACTGGTGATTAATTTTAAAAGTATAGTAATATATTTATCTTATACGTATGAATATAATACTGTACTGTAATTTATTATTACATGTATATTTCCCTCCTCCAACTAGGCGAGACTGATTTTTACCCCTTCTAGCGTTGCATCTCCATACACCTTGGTAAGGTTATAACACAGGGAAAAGGATGTCCTCCAACAACTGTGTTATTTCAGGCTTCTACTGTACAAGTTCAGTTTACATTATTTTATCTTAACTTTTTTTTTTTTTTTCTTGAATGGAATGAATAAAAGAAATTGAGTGTTGTGCATTAAAAACAAGTATTTTCATTTTTTAAATTTAAGCTGATTCCATGGTTCTAACAAATGCAGACATTTACCAAGTATCTGCCAACAGTATAACCCAAATTAGAATGATTAGATCCTAGGACACTTATTGACTGAATTTTAATCTAAATTTGAAAGCATTATCTCTGGGCTGCAAATGTTACAAAAGCACTTACATTTCTTAATTAACATTAAGATGGCTTCGTTACAGTTAACACGTGCTGCTATACTGCTCTTTAGTTCATTAATCAGGGTTTACTGACAAATTAAATTTCATTTATCTTATACTCAGAAATACATCTAATAAGAGCTAAAATTTGAACTTCAGCAGTTAAAATTAAAGTTCACTTCTGGAGGAAAAAGGAATAGTTGATGTTCAGAATGAGTTTCCTTGAAACTTTTTTGGACAATAAAGCTTTAATTACACACCGGAATGTTAACTGGTGTTACAGAGCGGTTTTTCTATGTGTGTTGCTATTTAGATACATTTATGGAGACATTCTGCCCTCTGTAGCATCTATTTCCCATAATTGTACAGTATGTTCCTTAAAAACAACAAGTTCTCTTTCAAATAGGATTCTTAAAAGAATTTCTTTAAATACAGTAGCTAAAATGAACAAAAAGAAGAGTAGGAACTGGTAATATTTTGAGAAATGGGAATCTAGTAATTCTCATCATCAGTGCAAGGTAGATCATTCCAGTGATATACAATTGTAAGGAAATATGCTCTGGATTTCAGAAACACACTAGCTAATCCAAGTTACAGAAAAATTAACAGAGTGAAGCAGCAAACTGAATAATCTGCAAATCAGATTTTGCAGTTCAACCAGTGACAAGGTAGAACTAGAACAATCCAGGTACTTGGTTGATCATTAAATATTAATGAAACATATTGTAGCAAAATAAAATTTTATTTATTAATGGTTCTTGCAAAATCTCCCTTTGATATTAATTTATTTAACATGTGCAACAATCAACAAGAAGCCAAATTGTATATCCAGTAGAATGTTGTTTCCGGGCTTGAAGGCTATGGTCTAGATGATGAAAAAATATCTGACGTTTCGCCCGTAACTCCATCGGGCATCTTCAGAGATACAGTCCTGGCTGTTCACACCTGGGTCTAGTTGTGAACAGCCAGGACTGTATCTCTGAAGATGCCCGATGGAGCTACGGGCGAAACGTCAGATATTTTTTCATCATCTAGACCATAGCCTTCAAGCCCGGAAACATCATTCTATTGGATTAATGCTGACTGTGAAAGCCTAAACATGTACACCAAATTGTATAATTTATCAAGCATCTCCCCTATACAGAAGGTACACTTTTTGTCCATCTGCCGCATGTCAAACGTATCTAAATAATGGATTACCATGATCAACAACCAACTTTTTAATTATTTATAGAAAGAAAAGTAAAAACAGGAGTGCACCGTCTAAATTTGTAGCCAAATCTCATATCCCAGTTAGTATAAATCTTTTAAATATGGCAAAGAATTTTAATTTAGTAATGTGTATTAACCACTAGACATGAAGTTCTACTTGAAAGTTCTGCTAAAGAGGTGCCCCATAACCATCACAAATTACACGTGAGTAAAATGTATGCAGATAGTAAAATGAACAGAGTGGGACATTTAATCAATGTTGCCAACCAACATATGGTATGATAATTTTCCAAAAGAATGTATTAATCTCAAATTTTTAAATTAAATTTTAATGGATATAATATTTTGATTTACCTCTTTAAATGTGAATATTAAAGGTACAATGGATACAAAGAGTTACAGAAAACTAAAATGAAACTGCAGTGCCTGGATATTTGGATATCTTGGAGGGGTTTCAGCCCCTAAGGAGCCCCCCTTTCTAGAACATTGTTTAGACTTGCATATATGAAGTGTAATTATTGTGGCAATTGGTTAAACTGACAGCAATGCCATCACGTATATTTGCAGTAGATGGGAAGGGGAACATACTCAGGATATCATTTTGTAGCTTACAGTTTGTTACTTTTTACAGTTTATTTCTGCTTATTATTTTAATAATAAAGGAACAAAAAGGTGGCAGGAGAAAGCCAAGTCTTTCAAGGAATACTTAAGTCTTGAGGTAAAGTATTAATTTTTATTAAACTCAGTATTAACACTTTCTAATGCTACAAAAGTTTTCAACTGTGGATTGGTACATCAGCTTGACAGTCATTTCAACATCAAGTGTGCTGAAGAAGCTTCAAAATATTATAATTATCATTTTAGTAAATTATTTGGAAATGGGCAGTTACTAAAGTAAGTTAAAATATAAGTTCTATATTGTGTGTAAACATAGTGCATTTAAATGTCCAATAGCTGCCAAGAAATGAAACATGCAACAAGAATAAAATGTAAGAACATAGTCCATAAATATTGTCAAGCTACAGTGCATCATTTACACAGCTAATCAATTTGCAATCAAATTGCAAATTTGCTATTATATGTAAAAGAATTTATTTCTACAGAATATATATGTATACTTAATCATATTGAGCACAAAAGTAAATCACAGAAAATAATATTCAGAAGCTTGTGGTGGAAAAGTCTTATGTGTTGCTTTAATCATATTTTTAGTGTGTAGTAAATGTGAGATGTCATTGTCTTATGTACTCTTAAGAGCATTATATGATTGTAAAAAGTGAAGTATAAATAAAGATATTTAGCTTTACTGTTGTTTTTTAAAAGAAGTTTGAAATGAAACTGTTCCAAATAGAGCTGGAATTGTAAACTAATATTTCTTTTGTTCTAAAACAGATATTTTTGCTATATAGTGAACATTAAAGTGAAGCATTTGAATTTCATATTTGTTGGCAGTACATCATGACACCAAGCGGGATGGCTCAGACAGTTTCATCTGCAACCTGCATTTGGGAGGTCTGGGTTCAATTCCCTTGGGATTTACCTGACTTGGTTTTTTTTTTGGGGGGGGGGGTTTCCGGGGTTGCCAGGCGAATGCTGGGTAGGTTAATTACATCCCCCAAATTTCCTGTCCTTCCATTTCATCTCCATTAATTCACGTCCTTTCTCATCTGGTGGTCTCTTTCAGGTAGAAGTGTGGCGGGTGTCTCGGTGTTGCATGGCAGGATGACATGCTCTTGGTAAAACTTTCTCCTCTGGTAGGATGGTCTCCGAACCCAGTCTGGTGGTGATGTTTCTGGACCAGATTAGGGTGGGATGCCAATTGTACTGGCCTACCAGGGTAAAGTATACAGACTCTGCTCTCTGCACTGTCGTAGCTCCTTGGGATGGTCACTCTGTCTCCTCTCACCACATCGTTCCTCCTGGGGGTGCTTCATTTGGAGCCATAGATACAATAGACCAAGTTTGGACCTCCCTACCAAATCCCCTCTGTAGTGCAGTCCAGTCCAGTACACTGAGACTGCACATTAATTACACCTTTTGCAAAATACTTGGGGTCTTCTGGTTGCTGAATGCCTCCTTATGGATGTTTTGAAACAGTGCCATACAAACTGTGGACTAAAGTTTCATTTTGGTAGTTATCACAACCTACACAGTTTATACTCTCATACTACCAATATATGGTCTCCGGTATTCCTATTGTAAAGTATTTGATAAAACTCTCCAAATAAGCAGAAATATTAAATGTTAAAATTTAGCACAAAACTATTGAACTTAGCCATTTGATGAAATGCGTAAGCAGGAACTGTGAACGTTGATGAACTTCAACATACTGGAAGATTATGTGTGATTGGAGGAATTTAGTAACAGTGACGTCAAATTAGTTGAAAAAAACTATTTGTAGTTGTTTTTAACACTTCATCTCTTACATTTTTATATTGAGGAACTAGTTTCAAAAGCCATTGCATTCTACAGCAAATGTAAGTTCGGACCATCAAGATTGGAAATAGAAGCAACGGCTTCCGAAACTAGCCCCTCAATAATATTTTAATGTAAATGACAAAGTGTTAAAAACTGACTACAATTATTTTTTCAATACTGGAAGATCTTAAAAGTTCATATAGCCTCGCCTACCTTTAAGAATCCAACACCATAGATCCTTCATCTCAGTAATTGACAAATAGCTGAGATGTGGTACCATATAAGTGTAGCGGGAATGTTTAAAATGAATTCAGGTAAGTCATTTATATGTAAGACTCAAAGCTTTCTCAGGGAACGTTACTGTTGATGTCACAGGTGATTAGCTATGTCAAATTGATGCAATTCGAGTTTTTGGTCATTATGGTCCATGCCTTTTTCCTTAAATACAAATGTCTCCTATAAAATCTTTTACAAATATTATGATGACTTAAAAATGACAATTTGCAACTTATTTTATACATACTATTGTTGTATATAATTCAAAATTTAATTCATAATGAGAATCAAACAATTTTATTTTTTTCAAGCCAGTATTTCATTTGAAAGTGAATCATATGTAAATGAATCTAATTATGAACATTTTCATTCTGAATTAATATTACAGTGAATTATTCCTCACTGGTTTCGAATTATATTCTTATAAAGTACTGCTCTGTAATTAATACAAAAAAAGCTTGTTATAGTCACAAAAGTTACTGTCCATTATATTTTTATATAACTTTTGCTTATTATTCTTATGAAAGTTTATTGGTTGATGTATGTATTTCATGTTAATGGGATAAACTTTTTCAGAAATAGCTACATTACATGTTTTGTTGTAGATAGGGGGCTAGAGGAAACAAATTAAATTGATTTTATTACATTATAATAACACTTCCTAGTACAACTTCACTAACCTGCTTTCTTAAATGTGAATTCATAATACATTATTTTAATTAAGTCTTCCGGAGTAGACTGTGTCATGTAATTATTGACTGCCAATGTTTTCGCAGGTCATGTGGCCTGCTTCCTCTCAGGCTATATGCAAAGAAACCAGCTTTGCATCTGAATGCCCACAATTTCTATTGGTGGTGGGTGGGCTAGTGGCATCATTGGCATTAATGGCATAAATGCTCTTTCATTGTGATTAAATTGTTTTTATGCTTTAAAATTTCCTTACTCTCACATATAATTCTGTGGGAGTAGTCACAAATAGCTAAAAGTTTTATTCCATCGGAATCAAAGTGATGACAGATGTTGAGAGCATGCTCTGTTAAGGCAGATTTT
The DNA here is from genome assembly GCA_030765055.1 of Mantis religiosa. Classification (NCBI taxonomy): domain Eukaryota; kingdom Metazoa; phylum Arthropoda; class Insecta; order Mantodea; family Mantidae; genus Mantis; species Mantis religiosa. The sequence continues at coordinate 107,034,060 of CM060959.1, forward strand.
TCCGGTTAAGTTTGAACTTAGATTAGATGAGGTGGCTCTTCATTTAGATTTATATGTATTTGCACGCATACAGGTGCCTGATGTTTCATAAGTGTGCTTAAAAGTGACAGTACATGACAGCAGTTATACTGGCACCTAAGGTAACTTCTGTGGGATGAAATTCCGGCACTAGCAGCACTGATATGATCCTGACAATTGACAGTATCATTAACAAACAAAATATTATGTATATAAAAGAGCTTTGGTTAGGTATTGATGGTTAACATTTTATGTATGACATTATGGCCGTTCTATACTTTGGTGGACATTCTGTGAATGACATCTTTTATACCTTTTGCCAAAGCACAAAAAATTTCCAAGGGAACCGCTCTCTTTAGCTGTTGGGTTGTAACCATTAGCCAACAAAATACGATCCTCAAACAGGGCAAGAGGCAATGTAGTCAATCTTCTGGTTCTTCCATTTCCTACAGATATATACCTTGTAAACCCAAACCTCAAAGTTACACTACCCTTAACAGAAGTGGAGTAGAAGTGTTATGTTTTGGAAAAAGCTGTACTAATGTGTTCTTTTAAATTTAATGAATTTATCATTTTGTGACCAAGGTGTAGTTTTGGGGCAATTCGGAGGCATCTTCTCTCAGATTGTTCTTTCTGCTATAGATTGGCATATAATAGATATTAGTCATATTGCTTCATTTGATCTTGCATGATCATATGTCAATAATTATGAGGATAATCTTCTCTTGATATCTTTAGCTAAGAAGGTTAGCATAGTTATTGTTGCTTTGGCTTGCTTTAGTTGTATTTAAATAATCTTTTGTGGTATTTAGTTTAACATGACTTCTATTTAGTTAATGTTCTTAAGTAATGGAACTTTATAGTGAACATTGTAATTGGGGAAACCTGTAATGTTCACATTCAATAAATAAGTAAATATTCCAATGTGTAAGGACTATGTTACAATGAAGCACAAAATTAATATAATTTGAGTCAAACTACTACTCAATGCTCCACTTATTGCTAGCATTTACCTAGAACACGTTTCATTAGGATCTTCCTAACATCATTAGCTGCTGTCAACTAATGGATGTTGGTTTGGTGAACATTGTTTCACAACCAATGAGGAGGTGACAGACTTCGTGCACAACTGGCTCTGCACATGTCCTCGTACTTTCTTTGAAACTGGCATTAAAAAACTGCCTGTTGGAACAGATGTATAGAAAAGATGTGTGAATATGTAGAAAAGTAAGAAAAATGTAAATTTCAATGATTCTTCATGAATAAATTTTCTGGAATGAAAGGCCTGTTTATATTTGATTGTCCCTTGTAAGAATAAATGACCAGGTGATTAGCATTCTGAAGAAAATAGCAGATGTTTTCAACAGTTACTTTGTGGAAATTACAAAGAAAACACAATACAAACTGTAAAAAATGTTATTGAAAAGAACCATTATGAGATAGAGTGCCAACTCAATTTTCTTAGAACCTGTTACTGAAAATAAAGTATTGACTATCATCAGAGACTTAAGAAGAAAAAAACAAAGAACCTTTGGATGGTTGCTCAGATGACATTAAAAAAAGCAGTGACTGCATAACAAAACCTCTTTACCGTTTGATAAACAGTTCATTGGAAAATGAACAATTTCTAGAAGCACTGATGAAAGCAACAGTAAAACCAATTTTTAAAAAGATGAACCAATTTATAGACCAATAATCCCACAGTCAGGTTTTTAAAAAATTATGGAAAAAGTAATGTGTAGAAGAATGATTCAATTTTTTACCAAGTTTGATATAATTCCTCAGTTTGATTTCCAGTAATATAAAATAACTAGTACAGCAATCATGAATTCTGTTGATAGTATTGTGACTTTGTGGGTTCGTGAAATTAAAAGTCTAATTGCACAATCTGAAAATGTTCTTTATTTCCACCGTATTACAGTTGGAACACTTGCCGATTACACAGAAATTCGTAATGCACACAATTACAATTCGTCAGTTCGTCTGTCACAGGTCCACTGCACTCGCAGTTACGTACACTCCTCCGATACATGTACACAATCCTCCCATCCGTTCGTTCACTCGGCGCTCCTTACGCTGCTCGCCAAGAACTGAACCTTTCTCCGGCCCGGCGCGTCGCTTATATAAGACCAACTGACCTATCTAGAAGGTTCCAGGTTAGATGAAATATCCTGGATGTTCTAGAACTCGGGGAGGGGAAAGAGATGGCACAGTGATGTTTTTTTTTTTTTCAGCCACCCCTCGTCACTGCCACAAGACAAATGGGTAGGCGTGACCAAACGCCTCCTGTCTGGCCCCACAGCCGGCCGGCTCTACCGGGAGCTCAGACGCTCGGGCGACAGTATCAACACAATGGACAATGGCAAACAAGGACTATTATGTGTTTTAAATGGGAAGAGTTCTCGCCTGTAGCAAATCAGAGGCGTTAGAGCCTTCAGCATTATCGCCTCATTATCCCCACTCTTTATATTTCCCTCTCTCTCTCTCGCACACTTGCGAGTGTTCTTGGCGCTAGACATAAGGAAATGCAAACTGAATTTTCCAAAGTTTTATAATAATGCAGTTGTCGAAATCACAATTACAACATGGATATTCATATATTACATACATGTTTTAAAATATATAGTTTAATTATAGCTTCTGAATTATTTTTGTAATCCAACAAAAGTGCCAGTGGTGCATCCATTTAGCTGTGAATGTTACTTACGTTAAGAGATAATTTGTCATTGTCATTGTCTTCATTGTCTGAGTGCAAATTTATGATGATAGGTTCCAAAATCCCGTCACGTGCTATTTCTTTCCAAAAGTCGTCTTCTTGTAGTTTATCTGTCTCATGCAGTTTTCCCAGCCTTATTGTGTTCTTTGTCAAATTTTTCGTGAATAAGTTGTCATTCAACTTTAGTCAGTTTAAAAGTATTATTTCTGTTTGCAACATAATCTGAGCGCACATTATTTCAATTAGATTGTCCTGGCAGTGGTAAGGGGACAGATGGATTGTGTCTCATTTCAATTTCAAGCTGATACACTTTCTCTGGTTTTTAAATGGAAGAACAACTGAATATTACTGCTTTGAACTCTCTAGCTTAAATAGAGATTACGAACCATTAATAAACAAAGATATAATATGACCAGACACGTTCTGCCAGGCCAGCAGGAGGTGTATTGTTTCCTCTCGAATTTAACAAACACCTTGGCTTATCACATCATGTCAAATGTTTACATTTCAAGTCTGAGTAATTACAAATATATGTACACGCTATACATGCCAACCAATAATGATATTCATTACAGTGCTTACATCACGATGCATTGCTATAAATTAATATAATAGTACTTTATTTATGTGTATTAGGAAAACTATAGGAGCTAAAAATATGGGGTTTTTACTGTTATGTTAAATACATTACTCTCTACCTTTCTCATGTTTCAGTTTCTGCAATACAGGGTGAGTCACTTAAAACTTGCACCGTAAATATTTCTGAAATGGTATGTGCTATTGATATGCGGTTTTCACGGAATTGAACTATAGGCAGGGGCTCGCATTTTCAAATGATACACAGATTTTTATAATTTTTAGAAAGTGTATTTATGTACAAAAGTTACATTTTTTTAAATGGAACAATGCATATTGACATTAAGAAAATAAAAGTAGAATAAATTAGAATGTCAATGGTGTTTTTTGCACGATTCTAATGTAAGTAGTTTACGAGAAATCGTCATTTGAAAATTGAACGCACCGGCAGTTGTTTGTTCCATTCAATTGCTTAGTTGCTAGGCTAGGATGTTGTTATGTTTGTTTACAATGTGTTTTGTCTACACTGGCAGTTATTTTGTGATAGTTGAAGCAGTAGGACGTGCTTGGAAGATGGTATTTACCAATGCAGAAAAAGCAGATATGCTCATAGTTTATGGTGAATGTAGAAAGAATGCAGTTCTTCCTTGTACAGTGTACTTGGAAACATATCCGAATAGACGTCAACCATCTCGTCAATTATTTGTGAACCTCTTCAACCAATTATGTGAAAGTGGTAGTATAACGTCTAGAAAACGCACCAGAAACAAACGAGCAACTGGAGAGCAAGGAGAAATTAATGTTCTAGCTGCTGTTGCAGTAGATCCCCACATTAGTTCTCGTGCAATCGCACGAGGAAGCGGCATCAGTCAAAGAAGTGTAATCCGCATCCTCCATCGTCATAAGTTCCATCCGTATCACATCTCTCTCCATCAAGTGCTGCATGGCAATGATTTTGAGAATCGTGTGAACTTTTGTACATGGGCATTGAGACATGATACTCCAAATTTGTCATGTATCTTGTTCACTGATGAAGCAACATTTACTAATCATGGCCAAGTAAATCTAAAAAATATGCACTATTGGTCTGTTGACAATCCTCGTTGGCTGCGTCAGGTAGAACGTCAGCATCCATGGAGTGTGAACGTGTGGTGTGGAATAGTGAACCATCACATCATTGGCCCTTTTTTCATAGAAGGAACACTGAATTCACAGAAGTATCTCAACCTCCTAACAGACGATCTTCCACAGATGTTAGAAGACGTTCCCCTTCAGACTAGGAGGAATCTGTGGTATCAACATGATGGCTGTCCGGCCCATAGTGCACGAATTACTACAGCTTATCTTCAAGGATTGTTTCAAAATCGGTGGATTGGACGAAGGGGACCTGTACCTTGGCCGGCCCGTTCACCAGATTTGACTCCTTTAGATTTTTTTCTGTGGGGGAAGCTGAAAGACACTGTCTACAAGGACATACCAACCACACCAGAAGATATGAAACGGCGTATTACTGCTGCCTGCGCTGAAATTTCCACTGAAATGCTAGAACATGTACAGCAATCTTTACATACTAGACTGGAAGCTTGTATTGAAGCTGGTGGTGCTCATTTTGAACACAGGCTTTGAGGGTACAGTTTTGTTTACTTGTCAGAATCCTCATTTTTCTTCATTCACTTGTTTTTCTTTAGTTTGTCCTAGCCATTGTCCCGTTTTGTACAAATGACGATTTCTCGTAAACTACTTACATTAGAATCGTGCAAAAAACACCATTGACATTCTAATTTATTCTACTTTTATTTTCTTAATGTCAATACGCATTGTTCCATTTAAAAAAATGTAACTTTTGTACATAAATACACTTTCTAAAAATTATAAAAATCTGTGTATCATTTGAAAATGCGAGCCCCTGCCTATAGTTCAATTCCGTGAAAACCGCATATCAATAGCACATACCATTTCAGAAATATTTACGGTGCAAGTTTTAGGTGACTCACCCTGTATATGAATTTTTGTCTTAGCGCGAATAGTATTTATTAGATTGATTAGGTTGGCGTCTGTCACGTACCACTTAAGGGGGAATGCAATACGACAACACTGCAGGACACCGATTGGTTGCTCACATAGTAGCACTCAAGGAAAACCACCATCCCATTTGAAACAGATAATAGAACTATTTCTTGACCTAAGGCATTCAACATGATAGATCACAATTATCTTTCCCAATAAACCCCACAACAGAGAAATAAGAGATATAGGCTATAATTGGTTTAATACTTTTACGGAAAACAGGAAACAAATGAAAGAAATTGATTATATACAAAAAAATAAGATTCTTAAAGACATTTCAGGAAAAAGAAAAGTATTTTCTGGGTTTCCCAAGGATCAGCCCTGAGTCCCCTTTTAATTTTTAAACTACTTCAGTAATCTTCCACTTTAAAAAATGAATCTGATGTAAACGTTGCTCTTTGCTGATGACACAAGCATATTAATTGGAAGGACAGTAAGAAACTTAAAGATAGCATATGCTCCATAAATAAGATTTCTAACTGGTTCGAAATAAATTAATCAACGAGGACAAAACCATAGCTGTGCAATTCCATGATAAAACCAAGGCAGTGAGTTGCATATTCCCATACCCCATTATAATCAACCCAGGTTGTGTATATAATGGAGCATTTTAAAACTTGGGATCTATATTTTTGTTTCCCTTTATACCTTATCTAATTTCCCTAGTTCTCATTAGTCTTCTCCGTTTTCCAAAGCCATTTTTATCTTACCTCCAAGGCAGTAAGAAACTTGGGGCCATATGAAGATAGCATATGCTCCCTAAAAAGAATTTCAAACTGGTTCAAAAATAAATTAGTAATCACTGAAGACAAAACCATAGCTGTGCTATTCCATAATAATGGAATTATTTAGGCAAGCGGATACTGTTTAGTGTTTTTTACATACAAAATAACATAATTTACGTATATGCAAAAGAGGGGTACGGTTTTGAATTTCTTAAAGTATGGTCTACATGACTTAGATTGTGGCAACTTAGCTAAAACTCTAATAGCCCTCTTTTGGACTGAAAATAGATGTGCAAAAAGAGTCTTACCAGCAGAACCCCATAAACTGTTAGAAGTGAATAAAAAAAATTTTTTAAGTAAATAAAAAATTATTTGTAGTATTTAATCGCTGCTTCACATGTGTATTCTTGTATTTTAATTTCAAATAATTGTATTTCTTGATCGCTATTGATTGAACTTCTGCAGTTCCCTCAATTTTTTGCAAGGGTTCTACTCTTTAAATCATTTTATTGTATTCTTCCTTTTTCTTGCCTAGTTATACCATCGTCGTGGTGTAAGGAGATTGTTGGTCCTCTACTCTCTATGCCATTAGGCATCAGGTTGAGGAACCGACACTCTGGATAAGATACAAAAAGCCAGGATGGGTCATCAGCCCGATGTCTAAAAAGAGAATGAGAGAACTAGATGAATGAAATAAGGGTGAAGTGGATGAAATAAGAGCTAGTAATGGAGCAAATGATGGAATGATGATAGGGAAAACCAGAAATCTTGGAGAAAATCAGAGATAAATATTAAAAGCAGAAGCATTATTAACAGTGAAGTATTCAAATAAAAATCAGAGATCTTGTAGAAAACCTGCCCCAGCACAAATCTCACATGTTGTTGCCTGGGATCGAACCTGGGCTGCCTTGGTAAGAGTCAAGCATTCTAATTGTTTGGCCACAGCATAATTTAGTTTAGTTTATTTTCAACCTTAAAACATACACAGTTGGTGTTATTGAAGATCATGTCAGAAGCAATTATAATGGATAAGATACAAATAATTACAATGATACAATTAGTGGAACTAGATACATATATTAATGGTAATTAATTTTGATAAAATAATAGTAATAATAATAAGAAGAAGAAGAAGAAGAAGAAGAAGAATTTAAAATGATGCACACAAAACCAGGTGCAAGTTATATATTATTGAATACAAATAATTGTTGTGCATCATTAATAACAAAACAACCAGTTAACAAAGAAGAAAAGTACTTAAGCAGGATACTGTTATATTGAATTCTTCCTTAACTCTTGTAAGCTTCTGTTCCTTCCATTGACAAATCCCTTATGTATGGTGATCAGAGGATGAATAAATACAAATTCAATAGTTATGTTTTCCATAATGAACACATTTATACAAGTTTCTAGCTTAAGAATATTGAACAAAATTCTTATACACTTCTTGTGTAAATTTAAAATCCTATTAATATATTACTGTGCAGCTCTGCCTAAGACTTCTAAGCAATAACTGAGATGCAGGAAAGTAAGACTATAGTATGTAAAATATGAAGCTATTAACAGTGAAGCCAACAGATATATACAAATATAATAATTTGTAACTAGAAAAACTTCTCTTATCTTTTAAGAAATGATGACCATATTTCTTACAGTATGAATAGGATCGCAATTTCCTGAATAAATCATCCACATCATCAGCTCGAACCATCAACAAACTTGTTAACGTTACCATTAAGACTAATTGTTAATTTAATTAATAATCGTTAAGACTATAGTACTTATTTTTGTTGTATGTTAATTCACATATTTTTTCATTAGTCTCCAGAAGTAAATATATCTACTTATTTTATTTCAGACACTGTTAACATACTCAGACCAGGTTAGCTTACTGTCTGTTTTGTAACGGACAAGAAGCAATTAGTGTCAGATATTGGGGGGAAATATAGGATGCCTGGAAAGCTGGGTTTAATTTTCCATTTTACGATTACATGAGATTGCAAGAAATAAATAAATAGTAACTTAATACTCCAAAAAAGGTTCTCAAGTTTTACAAAAGTCATGCCAGTAACTGATAACTTGTAAATGTGTTAATGCCATTAACAATTTTATATAAAATGATGTGTCTTAATAAGATATATAGCTTTTGTCTACTAAGTTTTTGTGTTTCTTTTATGGTTTCTCTGTCACACAGCATTATTTAAAAATTATTCAGAATGAAGAGGACATAATTCAAGATAAATATTTCTCATTAAATAATTTAAAGCATTGGTACTTTACTGTAAATCATTATAACCATTTTTGAGAAGTTTAAAAGTAATATTTTTTGTATTTAAAGGTTATTTTGGGTGAGCATTTTTTGAAGTCATCATTCCATATACCATTTGGAAGATGTTGAAACGAAATAAAAATATTGTTTTTTTAGTTAATTGGTGGAAATTGATAATTTCTTCACACTAGCCATATTTAGGCTAAGGTTTTTGATAGAGTCAACATAAAAAATTCAGTGCCATGGCCGGGATTTGAACCACGGATCTTGGTTTCCATCCGGTCACTAACCCATTGAGTTACCATGGCCAATCTGAATTTCTCATGTTGACTCTAACAAATATGTATACCCACACCACTGGATCAAGCTTTAGTCGCATAAGAGCCGAAGATGCAAACGATGGTTTATGAAACATGTCCTCAAAATAGGTACTTAAGTGAAGCCGATGTGTGAAAAATACGACTCATCTATAAATTTATAAATATGTTATTGTTGTTTTCAAATGCTAGGCTTTGGCAATGAAGGCATTTCTCTCTTGCTCTCCAATATTTCTGTGTAGTGGATCCGGCAGGTAGGGCTTCACAGGTTAAAAGATGTTCTTCAGTGATTTCCTCTTCTCTGTTGCACAGAGGACAATTTGGACTTGTATAAATTCCTATTCTGTGTAGGTGTTTGGCCAAATAATCATGTTCCGTGAGTAATCTAAAATTTTCTACTGCAGCTTTATGTGGGATTTCTGAAATAATTTATGGAGTTTTAATTAAAATGTTCCATTTTTTTATCTTTGGCTTTGTTAGATATTGATTGGTTTTGTTTGTTTTTATATTTGCTTTTGATTAATCTTTTTATGCATGTAAAGGGTAAGTTTTTATTTTTATTCTGAATTGAATTTGCACCTTTTTTGGCAAGGAAATCAGCTGATTCATTTCCAGCAATTCCACAATGTGTAGGTATCCACTGTAATATAATTCTTTTCTGTAGTTTTTGAAGTTGTTGGATCATTTTGTGACATTCTTTAATTTGGATTGACCTCATTTTATATGAACTTATAGCACATAATAGAATCAGAAAGTGTGACAGCATTTTTGAATTTATCTATTCTGTATAGAAGGTGTTGGAGTGAAATATGAATAGCCATTACTTCTGCATCAAAATTTATTGTGTGGTATCTGGCTGGTTGATAGAATGAGAACAGTGCACACTTAATTCCTGCTCCTCAGTTGTTGCCCAAGTTAGATCCATCTGTGTAGATATGTAATGTTTATCCAACATTTTGTTCTTGATTTATGTTTCTCACATATACACACTTTTCTAAAAATGTACTCTCATTTTATTCACTTGACTTCAAAACATATATATTTTTGGTGAGATTTTGATATCAAAGTTTTTGGGTGGCATACATCACTTTTGATGCTTTTTATATGTATATATTTAAGAAACTAAAAGAACTGATTAGCATTAGGTGATAATTTCAAAAGTATCCATAATTAAGAAAATAGCAGTTTGAGGAAAAGAGAATAAAAAGTCTGCTAGTGAAAAAACATCTTGTTAATGTTCCCACAGAACAACTATGATGTTCCTTCATTAAATTTCATGTTGCTAAGGAACTACATTACAGTTTGATATTCTTTTACTACACTACTTCAAAAGGAAAAAGAGTTGAGAAAACTAAGATCAATATTGGTTACCTTAGCAACCAGTAAACATAACCATTATAATGTGGAAATGGCATTTAAAAGTTTTCATGTCTCATGTGGATAGTGTAAATATTGTAAAGAATATATAATTTGGTGTATCATATGTGCAGAACTGTTTTGTAACTATTCATCAGTATAAGCTATATTTTGTTTATTTGTTCATTTATGTGTTACATGAAAAGTAATCAATTTATAATCTACATAGCAAAGATTTCATTGAGTATATCATAAAGGTAAGTAAATAACTCTTGTTATATCAGTATGTCTTTCATAACTTAATTCAAATTTACTTCGTTATGTTTTACTATGATAAGCTGACAATTGTGACAGAGAAACTTGAATTTTATACATTATATCGAAATTTAACTGTAAAAAAATATAACTTCAAAAAAGATTAAAACAGATGACAGCTCTTTAACCGATGAAACAAGCAATTGCTAAATTTACTTAGCACCCCTGGGCCACAAAAAAGTTCCAAAAAATATTCAAGAAATACAATATAACATTGGCACCAAAAACAATTACAACATTAAAAACCTACTTTACAGTAATAATACTGATAAGATAAAACCAGAAGAAAAGTCAGGCATTTACAAGATTAAGTGTAAAGACTGAAAAAATTTACATAGGGAGGACAAAAATAAATATAGGCACTAGAAAGAAAGAACATTTTAGGCACCTAAGATACAAAAATATTGATAAGTCCGCAATAGCAGCTCATTTCTGGTCTGAAAATGATGAAATTGAAGATAGCACCAAATTACTAAAATACGTACAAAAACATAGTGAACTTGTCATATGGGAGAGAATGTACATAGAAAAACATAAAAACCAACTAATGAATTTTGAAATCCTGCCAGAAGAAAACCCCACATTTAAATTTATCACAAAATCAACAGATGGCAGAAGCAACTCTAGAACTACCCACACCACTGGATCAAGCTTCAGTCGCATTAGAGCCAATGATGCGAACGATGGATAGCGAAACATGTCCTCTATATGGGTACATAAGTGAAGCCGATGTGTAATAAATATGACTGATCTATAATTTAATAATTTATACATGATGTCACATTTTGTTATATTTTTAATATGACTCTATCAAAATGCATAATGTAAACAACACATTTTCATGTTGATAATATTTGGTTTTTCATACTAGTGAAGTTTTGCAAGTCAACTTTATAATAATTATTTTCAGAACTGTGTATTATGTTCTAAAATAATTTCAGAAGTAGCTATAACAGGAAAAAGCATTTGCATATGTTATTAACTAATGCGTAAAATTATGGTGTATAAAAAGGCATTTCAGTTCATGATGAAAGCCTAGGATAAATACTTGTACTTGCTCATACCGGGTTAATTGTCATTGCTTTATAAATTAAGGACATCGTAGATGAAAACTGCTTTTAGTGGTGAAAGCTGACAAGCGAGAAAAACATATGTTGTTTCAAATAAGCACTAAACCAGTATAATTTGCCATTTTTGATCATTTTCTAATGATATATCAAACCCAGTGCTTCTTGTCAGTGATGATATAATGCATTATTAGCAAGAAATCCTATATTTTATAGTATGTAGCTTCTGCACTCTTTTTTTTTTTTTTTTCCTGCCTCAGTACTGTAGATGGTAGCATGTCTGCCTCACGTTCAAGAGGTCCCAAGTTCGAATCTCGATCAGGGTGAGTTACCTGGATAAGGCTTTTTCCAGGGTTTTCCCTTATCCTTCAAGACGAATGTCAGGTAACTCCTAGCTCCATGGATCCTGGACTCATTTATGCATCATTTCATCCAATTCATTCACCGTCTGATATGATACACCTGGTTTTGTGTGCATCCTTTTAAATTATTATTATTATTATTATTATTATTATTATTATTATTATTATTATTATTATTATTATTATTATTATTATTATTATTATTATTATTATTATTTATTATTATTATTATTATTATTTATTATTATTATTATTAATTATTATTAATTATTATTATTAATTATTATTATTATTAATTATTTATTAATATTATTATTATTATTATTTATTAATATTGATGTGTCTTGTACCACTAATTGTATCATTGTAATTTTTGTATCTTATCCATTATAATTGCTTCTGACGTGATCTTCAATAACGTCAACTGTGTATATTGTATGATTGAAAATAAACTAAACTAAACTTAAAGGAAGATATAAATTTAAAAAAAAGACTCTTCTTTTTCCATATTTTAACTAAAATATATTTTTTGTGCAGGAACACTTTCACTAAAACTAATTAAAATAAATACTAACGAAGCAACAAATTTATAGATTGATAAAAATTTCTAATCTTTAGAGCCATATGCAACTTCACAACTAAAAGCTCTTTACCTGTGGAAAATGGAAAATATTTCCTTTACTTTATATTTACATGCAGCGAAGCATTATGATATTGGATATGTTTTGTTCAGTAGAAGATTAAGGGCTATAAGGCCGTGGTCCACTGGGCTTCCTCACCCAGACGTTTCACTTGTAGCTGCGGCAAGCATCATCGGTGGCGTAGAGAAGTTCTCTTTGTGCTCTCTTCATAGCTATGCCACTGATGATGCTTGCTGCAGCTGCAAGCGAAACATCTGGGAGAGAGATTAGGAAGCCCAGTGGACCACAGCCTTACAGCCCGGAATCTTCTAGTGAATAAGATGCCAGCCATGAAAGCCTAATGATTTTAGCACTGCTACAAAAGTTGTTGTTGACTAATGGCACTGGGGATTAGTTGATTTGCATCATTTTCCCAATATAAAGCCTGTAGGTTCCCACTTTTGAGACCATTACATTTGTCCAAATGGTGTTTGTTCATAATGACATCCTCTTTACAGATAGTACATTTGGGTGTAGGTATGTAGTGTATTTTATAAAGATGTTCTGCAAGAAATCATGGCCAGTTTCCATTCTAAATAGGGCCACTGCAGTTTTTCTTGGTAGTTTTTGTATGTCAGTTTTGTCTACAATGTTCTTATAATCCTTGTCTTTTAGTTTATATTCTTCATCAAGTCTGTTGTCTTTTAAAATGTAGCTTAATGTTGTTTAATTGTTTATTAATTTCAGTTTGTCTTACGGGTTTTATATTTTGAATTGCACTTTTTGTTGCTAGTTGGTCAGCATGTTCATTACCTAAAAGTCCAACGTGGGCTGGAATCCATTGCAGGGTGACATGGTTTCTTGTTTCGACAGCTTTAATTAAACTTCTTATTTCTTTGATGTTTCTTGTTGTTTTGTTTTTATAGTTTACAATCCCATTTATGGCTGATTTTGAATCTGTTAAGATAACTATGTTTTGCTTTATGTACGGTCTGTACAGGACATTCTGTAGTGCTGCTTTTATGGCTGTTAGTTCTCCATCATAATGGTTTGAAGTTTTGTCTAGTGTTAGATACTGTGCAAAATGTTTGCAGTATACTCCTGCACCAGCATCTTGTTTGTTTATAAAGGATCCATCTGTATATATTCGGAGCCATTCTTTTTCTGGATATCTTTCATTTTCTGTGGCTATTGCTATTGCTCTCATTTCATATGGTAAATTGTTTTGCTTATGTATTGTATATAACATAAGCAAAACAATTTACCACTGCTACAAAAGTTGAAAATCCTATTTGTTTATTTGGTGGAAGAGCGGGAGTCATATAGCTATGTTAAATGACACACAAATGCTGTATTCCATATTCTTGTACTTAATAACTCAAGTCCTTTTTTTTATGTATGGAACAGAAAAAATAGATAAAGCGGGAATTTCAGTCATTTTAATTCATGATAATCAATGGTGCAGTTAGCAGTCTAGGTGATCAGGAAAAAACCTTATAATTCTAAGATCAATTGTTCAATCATGGGTTCAAATCTGACCCTGACTAATGTCTTTCAGGTAGCCCCATGTCATTAGATTTACTGATATATATAGAACTTCTGTGGTATGAAATTCCATCTCGGAGCATTACTGATATGATTCTGACAATTGAAGGCCTTTTTAACAAACAAAACTTTTGTAAGTGTCATATTTGGAAAACCAAATGTAGGTTGTACTGACTATAAATTCAGTCAAGGAGGTTTCATATGCAGTTATACTGATCTTTTGGCTGATTACATTTTCTATGTGTTACTTCCTTTGTTGATCATCTTCTGGATCTGAGCCAAAATTGCACAGTTAAATTAAAAATTACATGTTTCAACTGCAATAAAATTCTTCAAGATCAGTCATGCCAGCCACCACATACAGCATTCAATTAATATGACCTTACTTGACATATAAGGCCATTCTCAAGAAGCTGGAGAACGTGAAAACGAGATTCCTGAAACAAGCTCTCTCAGTATCAGAATTCACAAGCAACGGCTATGTTTGCAAACCCTTCTTCATTGAAAATATAAAACACACCTTTGGACTAGCAGAAACATAAGCATATATGGTCATTCTAGAGGAGAGAAGTAAGAAAGCTGCTGACATTCCGGGAGAAACAATGGAGGCCGAAGCAATGAAGTCAAATCTAGAAGGGTTCAAACTCGACATCTGTACACACTTTTTGCAACCCATTGATTCCATGGGAAAATCTGCTAGGATGTCTCATCCCAGGAATCCTAGGAGTATTGTATTTGTAAGAGCTGCAACAAGCCATGCCCCAAATTTCATTTAGTGAAATGTGAAAGCAGAACTCTGCCACTAAGTTAGTGAAAAACTGGTAAAAACTCAACTGTACACATTTTGTTTAATAAATTCTTTATTTTTCAAGTGGTGGCCCAATATTTTTTATAAAAACCTTGTATTGCAATCACTTGGCACTACTTACAAACTATTCTTGCAGATCTTGTTTTTTAGCCCACCTCGGTAGCATGTCTGCCTCATGTTCAAGGGGTCCCAAGTTCGAATCTCAGTCAGGGTGAGTTACTTGGATAAGGTTTTTTCCCGGTTTTTCCCTTATCCTGAAAGACAAATGTCAGGTAACTCTAAACTCTATGGACCCTGGGCTCATTTGAGCATGATTTCATCCATTCCACTCACCATCCAATATGACTTAACGTTGGACATAAATTTAAAAAAAAAAAGACAAAAAAAAACTTGTTTTTCTTTAGCTTAAAGTGAGATGGAGTTAGTTACACTGACCTCATTTATTTTTCTACTGTTACTAGTTCTGACTCGTCTTAAATTCAACAATGTGTAATTATTTCTAGCCTTTTTTTAAGTCCATCAATGCTTATTCCTATTATATCTTCATGTTTATTCAGATAAATATTTTTGCCTTCCTCTGTAGTGTATGTCTGCCTCACCCTCAAGAAGTCCCAAGTTCAGTCTTGTTCAGGTTGAGTTTTATGGATAAGGTTTTTCCTGGGGTTTCCCCTTATTCCGAAAGATGAATGTTAGGTAACTCTAAGCTCTATGAACCCAGGAATCTTCAAACATAATTTTTCTTATTTCATTTGTTGTCCGATATGATGTTGAAGGACGTTAATTAAAATTTAAAAAGAAAAATATTTTCAGAAATTGTCTTATTGTGGATACAAGTGGATTAGAAGTAGCTTTAAATGATAATCTTGTCTTTTAGATTGCTGTATAACAGATTATAAATTCTGTTTTCTTTGAATAGCTAACTGAGGAAAAATGAATAATGATTTTCCATTTATGTGATATTTGATATTTGTAGTTTCCATTACAATTTCAATACAATAAAATTTAACATTGACCATGCTGTATTATACCTCCTATACAAATACATGAAATTGCTGACCCTAAGATTTACTCGCTGACTCAGGTCCCCTGGCCATAAGCCTTTGGTTTTCCTGAGCAGCTTGTTGTCATTTCTTCTTGACCTTTGCTTCTTTTATCCACTTTTCCCTTGTCCTATATAAGAAATCTCCTGTAAATCTATTTTTCTTTTCTCCCATTCCCATTAGCATGGTACCGCCAATATCTCTTTACTTACACTGTCCCATTTCATATCCCATATTTTTCTCCTGTAATTTGTTAACTCCTTACATTCTATCAGGCAATGAACAGTGCTCTCTTCATCTCCACAAAATTCACATATCCCTACCTCATTACTTCTCAACCCTTTTAGATATATTATTCCTGCTCTTATCCATGCTGTGCCTTGTCTTCCAGTTTTATCACATTTTCTTTATATTTTTCCCTACCCCATTCTGTCTTTATTTGCTTATAAAATTTCAGGTACAGTAGGTACAGTTTGCCACAACAAAGAAAATACGAGGGTAATTTCTGATTAGATGTATTTCCAATACCCTGTCTGGTAGCTGTTTATGATACTGTCAGTTCAGTTAGAGCTCATTCAAAACATCTGATGCCTTGTAAGCCTTAAAACTTTAACGGCGAGCGTTATTAATCATGGCTTCGCAAGTGATCAGACTGTCAGGTTTATGAAGGTGAAGTTTTCGGCCTCTCTATACTCCATCTCCCTCTTCTTTTATATATAACACCTTCTCAATTTTAGTATACTGTGTGAATTCTGTTTGTATCGGATGTATGCTTGAATTGTTCTACTCCTTGTGTAGCATGCGTTCTCTGTCACACGCATTCAGTCTGTCACACTGTTTTGAAACAGATAAGGGTAGCATATTCCTGTCAGGGACTTTCTCTCCATTGGCGAACAGTACATTTTATAATCCCCCTCCATCAGGTAGAAGTATTTTTTTATCCACATGAATAGTCTCCAACATCATGCTCAACTTCGAATTTTCATTTTCAGAATGGTCAACGGTGGTAGGATCCAACATTGATAATGCAAATTGTAGATGTTTTGTTTTGTTGCAGTCGGTCAATAATGGCTTTAATGTGTATGACTTTCAAACCTAAGTAGGGTACTATTAGAGACTTCTGTGCTGCAATTGAACAAATGTCCTACCACTTTTGCAGTGGTTGGTTCCATAGCCATTGTAGGGCGAGATTCCTGCTTCTTTGAATCTGCGTTACCTTTCATCCGAGACCCAACTACAGCACAAACGGACCCATGTTCCAAACACCACACCGCTGCGCTTGTTGCCAAATACAATTCACTGACATATGTGTTGGTCATACCTGTCATGGCACCTCTCTTCACCACGCCAGTTGCAGCTTTTCAACAGAAACTCGTACACTACCTGCCGTTCATTATCTGAAAGGTTCTTAATACCCATGTTGCCATCTGCTGCATGTTGTGTTCCCGGAGTATTACTGTTATTTACAAACGTACTCCCTGTAGAGTTATCACAGGGTTATGCTCGACTAACGATTTCTAGCATGCTTTGCTTCAACAGATTGCATACAGCACCACACCAGTGTTATGAAAATCAACACCTGCTGTTCAGCCAACTTAAGTTGGCGATATTTTTTAATCATCATCATAGGTGAGGTGATTTTTCTTCTCAATCATATTTGATAACCTATTGCGCATCTCTGCATTCATGTAAATCCAAAATACTTCCTTGTCACTAATTAGTGTAATGCCATTTCGATGTACCGGACTATGAACTGGAGTGGTTCTCCCGGGTGAAGGTTAGTTTTATACCACACCATGCGGTAGCATACCTGAAGGAGGATTCGCGAGAGGTTTCTCGCTTCCCTCGGCGTGGCGACTGGTGTTGTAGCCAATCCTTACCTTGATGTGGGAGCGATGAACCTTTCGTCTAAAAGCCGTGAAATGTGTAGTGTTTAGCGCCCGCTTTTACTACATACGGCACCGCAGGCGGTGACACTGATGATACATGAGATGAAGATGGAGCGCCGGTGGAATGAGATGGCGGGGCAAACCGGAGTTCCCGGAGAAAATCCGCCCCAGCGCCGTGTTGTCCACCACAAATCTCACTTTGCGGTCGCCTGGGATCGAACCCGAGCCGCCTTGGTGAGAGCCAAGCGGTCTAACCACTGAGCCACGGTGCGGCCTAAAAGCCGTGAAGGATTTGTTATCGAAGATTCCTATTAATCTTCTCTCCGGCAGCTTCGGTGAGCGATGAGATTTTAAATTACCTCAGGCGTGGTATCGATGCAAAAAGAACTTTACTTTTTGTGTAATCTTGAAATAAATGATTAATAATACCATTTCACTTTTCTCTTTTTTTTATTTCTCTCGCCATCTTTATGTATTTTACATTCACAACTTTTTACATTATATATTAACTTTCTCCTTTTTATTTATTAATGATGCAACGGCTTTTTATTGAAGTTAATTATGGTCGCGTCGCATTTTCGTTATATATTCAAAATTTTTGATACACGTTTATAAATGGTAAACTCCAATCACTTCTCAAAGTTGCAAGAATCCTTTCCACCGAAAAACGTCTACTCTCTTCAAGAGTACAAGGCCCCCCCCCCAAAAAAAAATAATAGGAATCAAATCATTGCTTCTTTACTTTGTTTTGTTGCTATGTTACTCTAATACTCAATTTTGATTGGTCCTACGTCACAACTTGGAATTCCAATAAACCAAAGCATTCGTTACATCATCTACATGGCTTGCTTGGTACTATGTACCATTTTGCAACAGCTCTATGCTGAAGGTAAGGTTTTCCTACTCGATGTCTAACTGTATTTGGGTTGATGCTACTATCCTAGAAAAGTGGCAAGAAGCCACCATTGTTCCCATTTTGAAAACTCGAAAAGATCGCCATCTTCCCTCAAGCTACTGTCTTATTTGCATCACCAGTAGCATTTGTAAAAAGTGATTAAATGCATGCTCAATGGGCGGTTTTGTGGTTGCGGCTTTTTTTTTCTTTCATAAAAGCTTATGATGCATGTTGGTGAGTATGGTTTTCAAGTACCATACGCGGAATCCTTCCAGTATTCCTTTAGGAATTTGTGAAGGATCGCGTTTTCAGAGTAAGGGTGCTCGCCTTTTCCAACTTCTTTGTTTATGAGAATGGAGCGTCTCAGGGAACGGGATTGTTACGATTAATTTCATATCGAAATATGTTCCTCCTGACTTTGCTAAGCGTATCCCTAGACGACTTTGCTGTCTATTGTACTTCTCAGGTAAATTGTTTTTAGTGTAGGTACCGTCTGCAGCAGTGTTTAAACAACCTTCGAAATTGGAGTTCTAAAAACGGGTTTCTTTCTTTCTTAACTCAAGTTCTGCGCCGTATGAAACGTATCACTTTCGGCACGATTCGGTCCAAGATTTACGTCCTTTAGCAAAAGAGACGAGCTTCCTAGGGCGAACTTGTGCTATATGCTGGTCGTCGCACACAGCTTGTAGCACAATGTGACCGTTCTCTATATATATTGCGGCAAATCGTCAGGAGCGGATCGAACAGCTTTGCTGTGACTCTTGGGGCACGGAAATTAAACCACGGGTTTATGGTTATTGTTCAGCATGACCATCAGTGTTGAAAAGGGTAGTCACAATCTATAATTTTGGCATTTGTATGGCTATTGGAGCTTTTTCAATATGAGCTTTCACCCGAAATTGCCAGAAAGCCACATCTCTAGTCCGTCCCATTTTTACCTATGCAGCTCCAGTCTGGGGTGGCACCAGTAAGACTAATCTCCGCCGACTGCAGGTACTACAAAACAGGGTGCTTCGTACAGTTACAAACGCTCCATGGTTCATCCGAAACCAGCAGCTTCATCATGAGTTTGGTCTTCTACCCGTTCACCAATACATCCGACGCCTGGCACGTCCATTCTTTTACCATCTCCAGGAGGTCCCTGGAGCTGTTACCTACCGTCTCGGCTGTCGCACTCGCCAGCCAACTCGCCTGAAGCGCAGACTGCCCCAAGATCTTCTCCTAAGTGACGTCTCCAGCACAGACGACTCAGACACGTGATTACTACCATCAGACTTTAAGTTCTCAATTTGTGTTACAGTTATCCTCCACATTTAGTTAGAGGAGTCGTTCATGGCTACCTCCATTGTTATGTGTCCTATTCCTATGTATCTTATAACAAACATCTGTAAAGCATAATTGCTGATCGATGGATTAAAAAAAAAAAAAAAAAAAAAAAAAAAAAAAAAAAAAAAGAGCTTTCACCCGAAATTGCCAGAAAGCCGCAGAGTGGTGCGCTTATGCAACTGCACCGTATACATCTGGTTTCCGTCCGTCCGTGCGCAGTGCTGGCTGGCTGTATAAAGCCAAAAGGTTTTTGCTGCGTCCCCACCCGTGAAGGGTTTTGCCGCAGGTAAGGTTTTTCATTCAGGATTTTGTAGGATGTGTTGTGGGTTTTGAGGTTGGAGTTTCTTTTAGAGGTTACAATTTTATGTACCTTCAGGTTGTTGGAGTGGATGCAATACCTTGCACCCTGGTGTTTTAATTTTAAAGTTATTTATTTAGTTGGAAAATTTTGATGCCAAACAGCTTAGAATATTATGTGGAGCTCAGCTTTAGCTGCTGTTAGGATTAGTTCCTGGGTTATCTCGGGTGTCCACAAGCCATTCAGGGTACCCGAAACAGCATGGAACGGCGTCTAGTGGGGTTATAATCTCCCAATGATCTAACAAGGGCGCTTCTATGTCTCGGTGAAGTAGCGTATAATTTTGATGCCCGACGCCTAATTTCATCCTCCATGTATGGATGACCCGAGGCTTCGTGAAGTTTTCATAATAGCACTTCCATTTATATTTCTGAGCTCTGTGCCATATACCCAGACATTTGTGTATGCACCTAGTCGAAGATTGGTTGACACGGCGCTGGGGCGGGTTTTCTCCGAGATCTCCGGTTTCCCCCGTCATCTCATTCCACCAGTGCTCCATCTTCATCTCATGTATCATCAGTGTCATCGCCTGCGGTGCCGTGTGTAGTAAAAGCGGGCGTTAAACACTACACATACACATATCTCATTTTGACTGATTCTCCTAGGGCACCTCAGGACTTTCGTCAGCTTAACTACCATTTTATTGTGCGGCGTATACACGACGTCGTCCATGTGAGGAATATAATTACATCGGGAAATATAGACATTCATTTTAGTTAAAATAAGCAGACAAAAGGCACTTAAAGTTAGCAATATGAGGGCCTTTTTTAAGGCCTGATTGGTCGTGGAATTAAAAGCAAGTGAAATCTAAAAAAGCTTTTATTTGCAACATTTAGTTACACCTACCAGCTACTTATAGTCGCCGCTCCATCTTAGGTGTTTTTGGTAGCGTGATATCAACTTTCCAATCCCTTCGTTATAGAAGGTGTCCGCTTGTTTTTCAAACAAGTCTGTACACTAGTCTGCAAAATGCTCTCCTAGCCCTTTTTCATGCGAGGAAAGTGATTAAAATCACAATAACTCCCTCAAATATGCTGCAAGAGGTTCTTTGTTGCAGCTGCAGTGTGGACCCTAGAGTTTTCAAGAAGAACAATGCCTGATGACAACATTTCTCTTCGCGTGTTCTGAATTTCCCTTCATAGATTCTGAAGAGTCGTGTTGTACAAGGCTGATGATTGTGCAACGTTCCATGAATTCACCAAGATAACTCCATTTTAGTCCCAGAACATAGTAACCATATACTTTCTGTTAGAGAGTGTTCGCTTAACTTCTTTGGTTTTGATGGGAAAGAAGAATGCAACCATAGTTTGGATTGCTCTTTTGTTTCTTCAGTTTCGTAAAAGATTCATGTCTCTTCCCATGTGTAAATTTTGTTCAACAAATCTTTTTCGTTATAGTAGCACTGCAGAAAGTTAAGGCGGCGCCCATTCACTGTGTTTTGTGATGGTCGGATGGCATCTTGTGTACCTATCTCGCACATAGTTTGCACCTCCGTCACGATGGCGCAAAGAGCTGAGCTTGAAATTTCGGAAAGTGACTCATGAAAAACATAAATTGTGAAGTGACCATCTTCTCGAATTGCCTGACCCATTCACTGAGGAGCTCATCATCGGTTGATATTCGCTTCCTTCCCTGACCGCGTGCATTATGAACGTCTGTACGCACTGCTTCAAGGTCCTGCACCATTGCCATACTGTACTTGTCACTCATGAATGTTTCACTGTACACATTACTCATTCGTTGGTGAATTTCAGCTACATTGCACACCTCCGCATGAAGAAGTTGGATTACAGAACGCACTTTGCATTTGGTGGGTGACGCTGTTGTTCTAGACATGTTTTCGTGCCCATTCCGCACAGACATGTACAACATAATGCGAACAATAGCTATATTACGGATACGGCGCAATACATGTCCACAAAGCTTTATATGATCTCCACTAATGTTTTATTTTCACAATCGATCGGACCTTGATACAAAGATAGGCCTCGTATAATTAAATGTTCCGCAGCGATTCTTGTATTCTGACTTTTAATTGTTGGTTGAGGGCATGTTATTGTCTTCTTTATTGTGATACGCAGCGATATTAATGAAACAATGCTCTTTTGCGGTGATATATGTATCAGCTAGTTTTGTAACCATTTGGAACCGTAAATGTGACAACATTCGCAATAATAAGACACTGTCATTTATATACACTCCTTGAACATCTGCCAACACTTGGAAACAGTGTAATGGGTTTGAATCCAGGTTTTATCCATGCATATTTTATTTTTCTTATTTTCTCCGCTTTCATTTCTTTTGAGTATTGTAAGATATCATGCTCTCTGAGTTGCTATACCAGAGCGTTCGCTCAGTAGACTTCTTTTATTTTTGCACTTTTTAAATCGAAATCCAATATATTTCACAATTTTCCTAAAGTACAGTAAAATTCGCAGTGACGGATTTTTTAAACCTATTATTCCTAATATTTTCTTCTAATTTTGCCATGTCCATTTCGTCCATAATTTTATCCGCAGAAAGTTAACTAATCTTGCGAGATTATTTAATTTTGTTCACTCCCCTGTTTTCAAAGATATCCAAACGACTGAACATCGCGTTCAGTCGTTTTTGTAGTAGATATTTTCTGGCCCTTTTTCTTCTCTTCGTTCCGAAACTTAATGACATATTAATAACATGCCAAGCTTGCTTGTGAGTAACTTTATTTCCTTTACATTCTATCACTAGCACTTGAATCCTACGCGGCGCGTTAGTAAACCAGACTGTACTGCTTTTCGTGACGTTTTCGTGACGTTATCGCGTTAGTTCGCCTGCTTTCCGCTACCACAACAGGACTGCGTTCGCCTTGGCTTTACAACAAACACGTTGGCTTACTGGGAAAAGAAATACTAGATTGCAGCCTGTGATTGCAGCTAAGGCGGAAACCATGGATCCCAGTTGCACCTTATTCGGTGTTACTTGATGTGCTGGCGCAAAAATAAGCCCAGAGCATTAATGAAGGTCGAATAAACTGATAACCTTTTCTCGGGTACCTCGTCGGGAGAAGATGATCTTGCTTCGGTTGATATTGAGCTGAGAATTTTTACACCAGTTACCTTCTTAAGGACGCCCTACTCTGCAAGTCTGGTCGGTATAGCAGAAAGCCTGGTGGATGATGAATTCGTTTTAAAATTATCTAAAATAAACTTGAAGTTAAGAAGTTAGTAACATATATAAAGGGAACATATTTTTTGGTCTTGATGTGTAAATTCATTTTTTTATTAACGTACTCCAACATCATATTGGATGGAGGAATGAAATGGGTAAAGTGATGCTCAAGTGAGCGTCCATAGAGCTTAGAGTTATCAGATATTCATCTTCCAGGATAAGAAGACCCCAGAAAAAGCATTATCAGTTAACTTACCCTGACTTGAGATTTGAACTCAGGACCTTTTGAACATGAAGCAGACACTACAAAGCTATGTAATAACAATACTCACCAGAAACCCCTAAGATGATAAAACATTGGATTGACAAACAAGGAATTTAAAAACTAGACTAACAGAACCTGATGGAACATAAAAGTATGAACAAACAGAAAAATCAGCAATTGCTTTTCATTTCTGGAACAAGAATCACATCAGAGAGTAGATTAGATTACTGAAGCAATTAACAATGAAGCTCAAACTCTCAGCATGAAGGAAGTTTTTTTATCAGAGAATTTTCACATATTTTAAACTTTGACGTGGTATCACTGAGTGGTCTAATGGACTTATGTAGGAAATATTCCGAGAAAGGGAGTTAATTACAATAGCTCCCTGAATGTGAAGATAGTGGTCAGTCGCCATTCAGCTGATGATGGGGCAGGGATGGTCCTGTAAATGTCCCTGTTTTTAATAGTTATGGTGAGTTAAGTTTTAAATTATAATAAAATATGACAATAAGTCTTCTAACACCTAACATACAATATTATTGGATTATTTCATCTATGAAAACATCTAGCACATGTGGATTTGTCAATTACAATAATTTCTAACTAATAGATACTATAATTACATATACAATATTTACACATACAATTTATTTACAGTTCATTTAGGTCTCATGTTTGAATTCCTCTAGGATATAAAAGGCATTTTATACGAGATACTTCTTTATTGTTTTCATATTTAGATCTGTATTTTTTATTAATGTAATTTGTTCCAGTAGCTTATTATACAGTATTTTTCCCATGTTTCTTATACAGCGCCTGCTTAATGCACCCTTAAGTAATGTTCTGTAATCTTCATTATTTCTTAGACTATATGAGTGAATACTGTCATTTTTTGGATTGTTTTCTAGTACACTAGATAGTGTGCTAGTTTGTTATTGTTTTATTGTCTCATTGATGTATATACATGGAACAGTCAATATACCATAATTTTTAAACATTGATCTGCATGTGTATCTCCTATTTACATTACCTATTACTTTAATCCCCCCCTTTTTTTTTGTAATTTGAAAAGCTTTTCCATTTCATTTGATGTAATGTTTCCCAATAGTACTATTCCATATTTTAAGTGTGAATAAACTAAAGCATAGTACACCTGTATTAGTGTTTTGTTGTCCATGGTTTTTCTCACCTGTCTCATTACATATAAACCAGTATTTAGCTTCTTCTTTATGTGTTATATATGACTTCCAGTTTAACTACTTGTTTATTACTACTCCTAGAAAATTTGTGTACTGAATCTTTGGTATTATTTCTCCGTCTATTTCCATTCGTATGCTATTTAAATTACATTTCTTTAATTAAAAATTTATCCAGGCTGTCTTTTTAGTGTTTAAAATCATGCATAAATTGCTATAGTTAAGTTTTATTTTTTTCCATTTTTCTGCATTTTTGTCAAACAAAGGGTGACAAGTTTTAAAGATGTACAAAAAATGTGCTAAATACAATTTCAGATACATTACAGATCCAGAAAGAATAATTTTCAATCTAAAATATTGGTACACATTTTCATTGTCACAGCGTTGTAATAATCAAAGTCAATTGCCTTAAAACATAAAAATAATCATTGTTATATTTGTATATATTTTAATTTTTATAACTACTTTCAGTCTCTATAATAATATTTTTATTAGCTTTTCTGCAGGCCGCTTTAGTACCGGGTCTGTCTGCAATGCAGGCCTTAATGTTACACCTCTATTGAAGTACATATGTATGTAGTTCTAATGTACACAATTCTCAACACAGATTCCAAGTCTAAACGTGAACAAGAATGGTTGTGTGCATGCTTTCTTGTTTGATCTAATTACATCAATTTTATTGCTTTATAACATGAATTGTTGGCTAAGCAGAGCTATCTATAAATCCATCCATGAATAATGAATGAGTGTCACCAATTTGTGAGAGTTGTATATTCCTGCACATAATAATAATGTTAAATTAACAGTTAAGATGAAATATGGAAGAGTTAAATTTAATAAAATCTTAGAGTTGATACGATAGATAAGTTAGAAATACTGCAAAGCAAGCAATAGGTTTCATTTAATATATTTGAAATAAAGGCTATAATTACTTGATACAGGCAGTGCATACTGCACTGAATGATCTGCAGTTCATGAGTAAACATTTTAAATAGAAATAAATTGTTCTTACACACTAGCTGTGTGTGGGCCAAAGTATAGAAAGGTCAGACTGAAACATTCAGTGGCATAGCCAGGGTTTGAACTACACATCTTCTGGTCTCCATTCGGAAGAATTAATTTCCATTAATTGACCTAATAGTGGTCTGAGCTATACGAGCTGCATTCAAGGTATAACATCTATTTTTTTTTTTCAGGGCTGGGACCAGATAGGAACGTCTGTTTCTTTTCTTCTTCTTTTTTTTTTTTTTTACACGTGGACTCTTTGTGAATGCATGACAGTGATGGCAGCACTGTACAGTGCATAGAACTCTAGTGGCAGTGGTGAGAGTTAGGACTGTTTTTGATCAAAGTATAAACTTGAAAGAAGCGTAGGGACAGTGAAGCACAAATTAGTACAAAATTGAATCGAGAATATATTGACACATTGCTTCACTCACACTGTTTATTCACAGGACATGTTTCAAGAGCTCTTGCTCCTATTCTTTATTAAAAGGCCCTCCCAAAAATTCAATCACTACCAAAGAAAAACCAGGAATCTATGAGATCAAATGTGAAACTTGCCCTAAAATTTATATAGGAAAAACAAAAAGAAATATTAACATCAGAACTAAAGAACATATGAGAAACATTAAAAATGGTGAAACAGAAAAATCAGCAGTGGCTTTTCATTTTTTGAATACTAGACATGACATCAATTTGGAAACATCTCTAATAAAATACGTTAATCACCCCATAGACCTTTACGTATGGGAAAAAATCTTCATTAACAAAAATCGTCATAGAGTCATGAATTTTGAAACTCCACCACCGGACATCTTTGACAAGTACATCACGCCATCTATTGACAATACGGAGAAAGAAGAAACCACTACAACCTGCACTAGTCGAGTATCAGCTGAGGATAGGAGCAAGAGCTCTTGAAACATGTCCTGTGAATAAACAGTGTGAGTGAAGCAATGTGTCAATATATTCTCGATTCAATTTTGTACTGTTTTTGATACTTAAAATGGCGATGTTTTCTTTGCAAGAACAGTGTGTAATCATTCATTTTCTCCATTTTCATGGTGGGACATCTATTGAAATTCATTGCCAGTTGGGTGAGACATGTGGTGATGGTACCATGGATGTTTCTAATGTGCATTCCTGGGTGTGACAGTTCAGTGAAGGCAGAACATTTTGTGACAAGAAACCAAGACAGACACGGTCTCGCACCAGCCGGTCTGATGACATATCCAGCGAGCGGAGAACATTGTTTTGGAGGATCACCGATTGAATGTTGTAGACATTGCCTCTAAAATTGGCATTTCCATGGGATCTGTGCACACAATCTTGCATGAAGACCTGAAAATGCGAAAAGTGTCTTCCAGGTGAGTGTCATGAATGCTGCCTTCATAGAACTGTCGCATCTAAGAATGCACATTAGACACACCCATGGTATCATCACCACATGCCTCACTCAACTGCAATGAATTTCAATAGGTGTCACACCATCGAAGTGCTTACAGCACAGTAAGTTGCCATTAAGGTAGTTATCTCATGTGTTTATGAGAACTCTTAGTGGTTTACTGGGAAAAACAAAGGTCAGTGGAGAATTTAATGTCACGCTGGCATGTTGGCCATGGTAGCTCAATGGTTAAGAGAAGCCGGATCAGAAGATCCATGGTTTAAATCCTGCTATGGCATTGAATTTTTCAGTCTGACCCTACCTTTCCATTTTAAATAGATTTCAAAGTTAAACATTTTGTTGTAATAGATAGAGTCAAACTGAAAAAATTCATTAGATAGAGTCAACATGAAAAATTCAATGCCATGGCTGGGATTTGAACCACCGATCTCCTGGTTTCCATCCAGTCGCTCTAACCCATTGAGCTACCATGGCCAACGTGCTGTCCTGACATTAAATTCTCCATTTGACTCATATATTTCCCGGTAAACCACTAGGGGCTCTTGCATCCGAGATGCACCAATTGTGGCGACTTACTATCATAAGTACTTCAATTCCAGGCTTCATCATTTAACTCTTATTATTTTGGTTAATTGATGGAAATTATTCATTTCTTCACACTAGCCGTATATAAGCTAAGGTTTTTGATAGATAGAGTCAACATGATGAAGCCTGGGATTCAAGTGTTTATGATAGTAAGTCGCCACAAATGGTGTATCTCGGATGTGAGAGCCCCTAGTGGTCTACCGGGGAAATATATGAGTCAAATGGAGAATTTAATGTCAGGACGACATGTTGGCCATGGTAGCTCAATGGGTTAGAGCGACTGGATGGAAACCAGGAGACCCGTGTTTCAAATCTTGGCCATGGCATTGAATTTTTCATGTTGACTCTATCAAAAACTTTAGCCTATATACGGCTAGTGTGAAGAAATAAATAATTTCCATTAATTAACCAAAATGGAAAATACAATGTCACGGCTGGGATCTGAACCATGGATCTCCTGGTTTCCGTCCAGTCGCTCCTACCCATTGAGCTACCATGGCCAAGCGCCATCATGACACTAAATTCTCCAATTGACTCTTATAGGAGGTCCGTGGTTCAGATTCCAGCCATGGCATTGAATTTTTCAGGTTGACTCTATCCATCGAAAACCTTAGCCTATACACAGCTAGTGTGAAGGAATGATTAATTTCCACCAATGAACTTAAATTTTGTTGTAATGTTAATGCAATTACAGTGAACAGAAAATGTTGGATGTATATTAAAGCCCCTGTTTTAATTAAGTTCCATCTGTTCTAGGAATTATAATGGAATCGGAAGAGAGAAGAGATTCTGATTCCTCTGAGGAACCGGAATATGTGATTCGCAGAATAGTATACAGACCACCATCTGAATATGTACAGTAAGTCTATACAGCTTAGAATGTATACTTCTGGAACTTAGTCTCAGCATATTCAAGAAAAAATGTATTGACTGTATGCTCTTTAAATTTACAGGCCACCAGATGCAGTTCCCTTTCACATACCTCACAAAACCTTCCTAGAAAAGGCTGAAGTAAAGGAGGAAGTACTGGAACCATTGGTATGGCTGAACTTATTTTAATAATATAAACATAATTTTCACCTTTTCTTTTTACCTACTCCTTTCTGTTTTTAGTTCTGTTAGTATTATACTTATGTATTTATGTATTTATTTCACCCAACTTAAGAAAATGGTGTTAATTCTTCTTTCTAATTGATATTCTTCTTTCTAATTGATATCGATTTCACGAACTCTTGCCCGCATCTTCAGTCAAAGAAAACCACAGGAGAAAAGAAATTCGAAAGAACAAAGGGAAGTTGAGGCTGGAGTTATATATAAGCCATATGATGTGTTATTTTATGTGCCTAGAAGCAGCCTCGGGCATTTGTAGCGCTCTCCTGAGTCGATGTTGAACTCGCCTAGACCACGGATGAGGGATGATCAGCTCAAACCATCAACAAACTCGTTAACATCGTTAGATGTCACTATGTTTAATTTAGTACTATCAACATCTGATGATGAAACAAATTTAAAAACAGAATCAACTACTGGTATTTCAAAATTCCAATCACAATGTTTATTTTTTAAAATAAATATCGTTTCCTAAACCATTAAATCTATCGGAACTTTTAATTGTTTTAATAATTTAACTTCAGGATTTATTTCATGGTTAAATGACCAAAAGTGATCTGCTACGACCGATTCATCAATTTGTTTATTCTTAATGTTATGAAAATGTTCTTTCGTTCTGGTTTCTAAATTACGTTTTGTCTTTCCAATATAAACTTTATCACAATCTAAACAATTAAATTGATAAATACCAGATTTTTTATTATTAGGAAGTTTATCTTTTTTGAAGAAATGTAGTACATTTTTAATATTATATTTATTTTGAGGAACTTAAGTTACACCAAACTCTTTAAAAAAAATTTGAAATTGTTTATTAACCCAAGGATGGTAAGTAAATGTTTTAAAATTATAATTGTCTTTTATTTTTTTAAGGGTAGAAATATCATTAACAGTTTTTTTTATATTTAAAATTTTCAATCTTCTTTTGTATAAAGTGTTTATTAAAACCATTAATTAAAAGCAGTATTAATAATATGTTTATATTCTTTATTAAATTCCTCTTTATTCAGGGGTATATTAATCTATAAATCAAACTATCAAAAACAGCAAGTTTATGTGAAAAGGGGTTAAAACTTTTATTTTTATGTGATTATCGATATGAGTAGATTTCCTATAAATAACAAAATCCAATTTATTATTATTTCTTATTATCTTCAAATCCAAAAAAGGAAGAAAACCATCAATTTCAGTTTCTAATGTGAATTTTATAGCTTTATCTTGTAAATTTAGTAATTTTAAGGCATCATTTATTTGTTTATCAGGATCAATAGCAAAAATATCATCAACATATCTATACCAGGTTTTAAAAATCAAAGGGAACGCTTTAGTGACTTGCATTACTGCGTTCAA
The DNA here is from genome assembly GCA_030765055.1 of Mantis religiosa. Taxonomy (NCBI): domain Eukaryota; kingdom Metazoa; phylum Arthropoda; class Insecta; order Mantodea; family Mantidae; genus Mantis; species Mantis religiosa. Next base: position 107,064,386 of record CM060959.1, read on the forward strand.
TTAATGGTTTTAATAAAGACTTTATACAAAAGAAGATTGAAACATTTAAATATCAAAAAACTGTTAATGATATTTCTACCCTTAAAAAAATAAAATATGATTTGTAATTTTAAAAAATTTACTTACCATCCTTGGGTTAATAAAATTTTTTTTTATTTATTTTTTTTTTTTTTTTTTTTTTTTTTAAGATTTTGGTATAACTTTAGTTCCTCAAAATAAATATAGTATTAAAAATTTACTACATTTCTCTAAAAAAAATAAAATTCCTAATAATAAAAAACTTGATATTTATCAATTTAATTGTTTAGATTGTGATCAGGTTTACATTGGTAAGACGAAACGTAATTTGGAAACCAGAACAAAAGAATATTTTCATAACATTAAGTATAAGCAAACTGATAAATCGGCCATAGCAGATAAGTTTTGGTCATTTAACCATGAAATAAATCCTGAAGTTAAATTATTAACACAATTAAATGTTCTGATAAATTTAATGGTTTGGGAAAATATACTTATTATAAAAAATAAACACCACGTAGTGAATTTTGAAATACCAGCAGTTGATTCTGTTCTTAAGTTTGTTTCGTTTTCAGATGTTGGTAATACTGAAAAAACATAGTAACATAGTAACTTCCTTAACGACGAAGTGTGTTGCCTGAGGACACGAACAGGGGTTCGTGAAATCATTTCAACTAATTCAACTAATAAGAAAAATTGACATCATTTTCTTAAGATAAATGAAGTTTTTTGTTACAAATATTATATTTGTATAATAAAGTACCTGTATGTTAGAAGTATTGGGCCTGGCTGTTGAGACACTTGTCCCACTGTGACACAAAGCGGTGAATGGCTGTCTCATAAAAGTCCTGGGCAGCAATGTGAGCCAGTTCCACACGTACAGCTGGATGTCGTCATCCGAGGTGAATCGTGTGCTCCTCAGAGCCTTTTTAAGGGGATCAAAAATGGCGTAATCACAGAGAGAGAGAGATCTGGACTGTATGGAGGATGGCCGAGAACCTCCCATTTGAATTTCTGCATGAGTACGTACAAAATGAAGCAATAAGTATTATACAAATATAGCTATTTGTAACAAAAACTTCACTTATCTTAAGAATAATGATGTTGATTTTTCTTATTAGTTGAATTAGTTGAAGTTGAAATCGATTTTAGACACGAACAAGAGTTTGTAAAATCAATTTCAACTTCAACTAATTCAATTAATAAGAAAGATAGACATAATTTTTCTTAAGATAAGTGAAATGTTTTGTTACAAATAGTTATATTTGTATAATTCTGCATGAGTGCCACGATTGTGATGGCCATATGAGGCTTTGCATTGTCATGGAGCAAAATGACTCCACGGGTGAGATTGCCTGGTCGTTTTGATTTGATCGCTTGGCAAAGGTTGGTTCTAGGATTGCGAGTAACACTGGGCATTCACTGTTCCATGCTGCAGGAAGTGTATCAGAAGGGGGCCATCTTTATCAAAGAAGAATGTCAGCATAACCTTTTCTGCACTTGTGTAGATGGTGGTGGTGACCCTGGATTCTTTCACTGGAGACTTTATTGTTTTGATTCTGGTTCGAAGTGATGACACAATGACTCATCTCCAGCCACCATTCATGCCAGGAACTCATTCTCTTCCCTAGCATAGCACTGCAGATGACCAAGACAGTGGGCCATTTGACATGCTTCCTGGTGTGGTTGAAGACTGTGGGGCACCCATTGGGCACACACTTTGCGCAAGGGCGGTCATTCTTTCATGATGGTGTGAAAGCTTCTGATGCTCAATCCGACCTCAGCGATTATGGCTTTCACTGTCCTTCGGCAGTCCTGGGTAATGAGGGCACCAACCAGCTGGAGAATGTCATCGGTAATGCATTGTACTGCTCCAGACCGTGCATCATTAGCTAACGAAACCCATCGTCCCTTGAAGCGCTTGTCCCACGCCTTGACCCTTGCAAGGGACATGCAGTGTTTGCCATACACGAGTGACATTCGTTGATGAATGTCCATTCCCGCTACTCCTTCCGCTCTATTTCACTGTTTGCAATGCCACTGGCAGCGTTGGACAAATGATGCATGCTGCTACTAGCTTTGTATAGTTACATGACATGCATGCGTGCCCTCTGTGAACTTCCACACTCTCGTCGGAACAGCACTTTGTTACACATGCAACGATATTACCATCCTGTCACCGATTTGCACATACCAGACTCCGGCTCAGTTCTTTTTGAACATCCCTTATACATACCTCCCATAAATACTCTCAAAATTACAATCTATACAAAGGCTCCTAAACTGGGAGATCAAGAAACTTCATGCTCCTTGCCATTGGCAGGTAGTTCCCACTTGGAATATTGATCTGCCTCTTCATTTCATTTATTACTGCACAATTGATCAGTATTTACGAGGCATTTATTATTCTCTTGTTGTAATCCATTCTCGTCTGATGACTGACTGTTGGCCTTAAGAAATGTAATTAGAATGTACACATATTAACATTGTATATATTTTGTACCAGTCTTTATATTAGGTAATTTTATTGCTAAAATAGTTCTCTAATGGCTAAACCAAATTAAAAAAGTTAATTAATTCAATTTCATGACTAATTGTCTTATTTATGGACCTGTTAGCATCAATAATAACTGCATTTAAAAATAGTTTTACAATATTTTTACAGAATCCAGTGGTGTTATATTCAGATGCTTCCAAATCCATATGAATGTAGCATTGCCATGCCAATGTAAAGAGTTGAGCAAACACTATACATTTTATTTCTGCTGATATCCAGTTATTGTTTTGTAAAAGTTTTAGAAAATACTATTATATCATTACATTTAGATATGCTTGCTATTTTTTTCCATCTTGTAGTTTTACAGACATGATATATGTATATATAACATATGAGTAAAATATGCATTTTATGTTCAGGCTGGCTTTACTGAGAATCAGTGCCAAAGACGGATAAAATTTACACGTAAAGCAACAGTTGACCAGATTACAGGTAAGGAATTATTTTAATTCTTTAGGGTTGTGATAATTTGAAACTACTTAACATTATGCAATGTAAAAAAAAATACGTTGAAAAGTGACAATACCTATGTGTAATAACTGGGCTTCGGACATGGTAGCAATTTGGTTGCCATACGGCTGGAAAACAGTTGTGAGCGCACAGGGTTTTAGCGATCTCTCCTTCCCCTCCCCTGCCGTACACAACTCAAGCTCAGTAGTGCACGCAACTACCCTCTCTCTCTCTTCGCTGATAAGTAAACAACGTAAGCAGCAATAAAATAGAAGCTAGCCTAAGCAAAAGTCATGTCCGAGGCCTAGTAATAACTAATACCTTTCTTGCACATCTGTGTATTATCTGCTTGAGATGAAGCTTACCATACCTCTACCACCTGTACTATTACTGCCACCCTCCCCATCATCACTTTTAACATCAGTACTAATGCGTGTGTGTGTGTGTGTGATTTACGTCCTCCAACGTTAAGTCATATCGGACGATGAATGAAATGAAGCTCAAATGGGTCCGGGGTCCATGTAGCTTAGAGCTACCCGACATTCGTCTTTCAGGATAAGGGAAAACCCCGGAAAAACCTTATCCAGGTAACTCGCCCTGACCGAGATTCGAACTCAGGACCTCTTGAACGTGAGGCAGACACGAGTACTAATGCCATTACCATTATCCTCAATACCAAGAGGCGTAAAACTTAGGTCATTTTGTGTGAAATCTGAAATCTCCACATTATGCTTGTGAAGCTACCAGTACCCAACATTGGATAATTAACTCACAATTCTGCCGCATTAATTTTTTTCAAAATATATTATATCAGCAATAATATTAAATTGCCATGTATGTCTAATATAACTTTCACTGCAGATGTATCTAAAACAAATGATATTGTGACTTTGTGGGTTTGTAGAATTAAGAGTCCAATTTGCAGAAATTCAAAATGTTCTTTATTTCCATAGAAATACACTTGTAGAGCTCTGCCAATAGCAAAATGACATAACACACACGTACACAATCTTCCAGGCTGTCTGCACACTGCTCACTTGCAACTTCACTCCTAACAGCTTCCTGCCTGAATTGAGCTGTCTAGTCCAGTCCATCACTTATATACACCAATCGCAGTATCTGGAAGTTTCCCGAAACCTGTCGACGTCACACGAAGCCTCACGGATCTTTCCGGTGGGACAAGAATAATACAGACCATCACCGTCTCTTTCTTTCTCTGTTGCTCTCTCTGCCACTCCTTCAGCAAGTGCCAGCCAATCACACGAGTGGGCGTGCATTGAACGCAATCTGTGTCTTTCTTTTCCTGCCAGCTCGCTTCGGCAAAACGATCCCTTGCGACACTGCTCCCTTCTCAAGGCTGGTCGTCCCGAACAGCACCATCGTAGCAGGCCAGACTATCCAGGTGTACCACCGTCTTTCCTCAGGGCACCTTCTGGATGCGGTAGAGCACATCGTTAATCCTCTTTACGACCTCCCACCACAGTTCGTATCACGGGAAGCCACCTACACCTTCGTTGACGAGATACGGAGATTCGTCAGCGCCTAATACTCGGCGATTACAAAACCATACACGAGGCGCTAACGGCAGCATTGAGGATGGAGGCGGCCAAGGTGATGGCTACACCGACGTCGAGAACAAGGAGTATCCGCTACACTAGAGACCGAAGGCCAGCCGAGGGACGCCGGCGAAGACCAAGTGACGTGTGTTGGGGGTGTGGCCAGCCGGGACACCTGGAGAGAGACTGCCCACAACAGGGAGAGCAGCCGAGCAACGAGTAAGGACCAATGTGGTGAGGGGCACGTCGGCGCCCTCACCACTATCCCCTCGAGTGACACTGCGCACCGTCAGCCGACGTATGGATGACAGCCTCATCACAGACGGTTGGGTGAGAGGGAAGTCGTACCGCATGCTGGTGGACTCCCGGGCAGCCGTGACCATCATCAGACCTGACAGTCAGGGGTTTGCTGTCGAGAAAACCAAATCGACCATACCAGCTTATGGTGGCATCGGGTACCACCTTGCCTGTGGAGGAGGCCCTACTGAAGTTGACCTAGGGACGGAGTACCGTGCGTCAGTGGGTGTTCATCGTGGAAGTGGCTGAGGAGGTAATACTGGGACAGGAGGCCCTACTGAAGTTGACCTAGGGACGGAGTACCGTGCGTCAGTTGGTGTTCGTCGCGGAAGTGGCTGAGGAGGTAATACTGGGACTGGATGCACTCAGGAGCTACGAGGTGACGGTTGACATCGGCAAGAAGGTCCTTCGACTCAATGGAGAAGATGTGATACTCCAGGAAACCGAAGAAAGCATGGGAATTGCAGGGTCGTCCTGAGGGAAGACATGGTTGTCCCCGCGAGAAGCGAGGTGGTGGTGACGGCACGACTGGAAGGCCAGCTGACAAAGAACTTGATGCTGGACCAGAAGACATCTGTGCACGGGCTCTGTGTACTCAGGACATTGTTGCCGTACCGAGAGGAGGTGCCAGAGAGGCTGCTCAATCTGACACACTAATCACGACGTCCAGGCCGGGACGGAGTTGGTTCCCCAATGGTGAATTCTTTGCTAAATATATAATTTGTTTGTTGTGGGCACTTTTTAAATTTTTTGAGATCTTTTTTAATCTGCCTTTGTTTTCTTTTTGCTTCAGAGCAAAGTTTATGTTGAGAGCTGTAATACTTATTAAAGGCTTCAGAAATAGAGTAATTTGAAGAAAGTGTTTTCCCATTTAGTTTGAGTGGTTCTTTCCTTGTTTCTTTCTGACAATTAATTTTACTTATATATCTATATACTTTTTTTTGCATCTTTTCTATAATCAGCTTTTTCAATAAATTCACTGAAAGCTTTTTTTTTTGGCAATATGAATTTCTTTTTTACATTTTGCTGTCTTCGCCATTCCTGTGTATCTGTCGGGTTATTGGACAATTCTGCTTTTTTCCTTGCTATGTCCCTTTCTTCTTTTAACTTTGATAGTTCTGTATTCCAAAAGGGTTTGTAATTTTTAGTTTTTCCTCTTGGGATCCTTTTTTTGCTGCTTCAAGAATTATATTTGTTATTGTTTTATTGAGTTTATCTACAGATGCTTCATGTTGAGCGGAGTAAAGATTTTGTTCACTTTCCTCAGTAAATTTTGTCCAATTTGCTTTTCTAAAATTCCAAGAGTATTTCAACTTTGGCCTGCTAATATTTTGTTTGTCATGAAGTATTATGGATGCAATAACTGCTCTATGATCAGATCCTATGTCTTCAATGATTTCATGTTTTGTCTTATCTTTTAAATCTGAAGATACTAATAATAGGTCTGGATTAGTGCACTGGCCATTATAGTGTAGGTATGTGGGGCAATCCCCATTCTTGTAGATAAGATCTAAAGTGTTAGAATTTAATAAATCTTAAATGGTTTTGCCACAGGCATTGTAGTCTTTGTATCCCCATTTTGGTGAATGACCATTGAAATATTAAGTAGTCAGTTAAATAAGTAGTATCAATATTAGTATTGAATATATCGAAATTTTACTGTATGGAACACCACTCTGTATTTCACATAACAGAAGCATTTTGCCTCCACTTGAAGGCATTATCAAGAAATTTTTGACTGGCTATAACTGTTTTTTTAGAGCTAAATTCTTGATTCAAATGAACCCAACTACTAAAATCAGTTCACTTAAATCAAGAATTAAACACCTGGCAAAACATTTATATTGTGACTTTGTGGGTTCGTAAAATTAATAGTCCAAGTTGCAGAAATTCACAATGCTCTTTATTTCCGTAGAAACACACTTTGGTCAACCCTTACAGTAGCAGAATTACGAAACATACACAAATACAATCTGCAAAGTCATTAACCACAAAGAGTTCACTTTCAAAACACAGCTGTACGCACACGAATCCCGATTACCACCCTCTCATTACGACTCTATATATGACTGTCCACTCAACTAACCGCGGCTTCCTTTTATAAGACCATTGATATTTCTAGACATTCCTGGAATGTTCTGTAACAAATAAGAAATCGAAACTTCTAGTCATCTAATTTTATCTGTTTCTGCAAGCCTTTTATCTCTGCGTTGCACTATCTGTCCCTTATCTCCGCGCTCACTATCTGTCCCTTTGTGTGTGTCGGCTGCCAGTCGCAACAATATAAAGAAATTCGAAACACACTTAATGAGCTGTGACATTCCATCAGAAGAAAATATTTTACTTAGCCTCATTGGATCACAATCAGATTCTCGTCTCTAGAGAACCATGATCAGCTGGAACACCAAAGTTCTAGACAGTCGACAACTTCTTGATAATGCCTTCAAGTGGACATGAAACGGGTTGAAGGAAAATTGTTGGTATGTGAAGCACAGAGTGTCTCAGTCTACTTATAGTATAAAATGGTGTTAACCATTTCATAAATAATTAAATGGGAAAGGAGAGATCATGATGTGTTCTATTTCTTAATATAGTGTTTGCAAGAATAATTTGTACAAGAGTGAGAAATTCTTGTGAGTCCAGTGCTCAGATATTTTATATTAGTATTCAACCTTCAGATTTCTCTTCATGTTTGTAACTTTTTTTCTTTTGCAGAAGTAAAGCCCATAAAGAGAAAAAAATATACTCTTGCAAAACGTGCTATAGTAGGATCAAGGGAAACAGCATCAAAACCAGAGACACCAAAAAAGAAAGCAGCAAAAGCAGTACACTTAGCAGATCAGAAGGAGTTAATCAGTCGATTACGAAATGATGCTTCAATTGGATTTCTGTATATGATTTATGCTGCAACAAGAGATTCCGAGATTTACAATCCTTATTGTCTAAAGTAAGAACTTAAATATTTATATATTTAATGCATAGTAATTGTCATGAAATATCAAAGAGCTGGCCCTAGGCGCATACTGTAAATATCTGTACACACAATTTTTACAAAGAAAATCTTGTTATATGATCATTTTTATATCCCACTTTTAATGATTTACTAAGTCAGTCTCTGCTGACCATTTAAATTTTCTCTCTAAATTCCACAAAAATTCTACAGATCTCCTGACCTGAGTTTGTCCATTAAACAATTTCTTTGTATTTGAGTTTGATTTATGAGTCACTATGTTTAAACTCAAACTTCACTTACTTGTTGTATAATTGAAACGTTTTTAAGATCATTCGATCTCATCCTCAGCTGTTTGGTGACTGAGTGAGTCACCAAACAGCTGAGGATGAGATCGAATGATCTTGAAAACGTTTCAATTATACAACAACAAGTAAGTGAAGTTTGAGTGTAAAGATAATGACTCATAAATCAAACTCAAATATGAAGAATACTTCACTGTTAATAATGCTTCTGCTTTTAATATTAATTTCTTTGTAACTATATTTCTATTGCACTACTGATTTTCCTCTAACTATGCTTCGTGTCTATTCATCAGTCCATTCATCAAATTAGAGATACAAAGGATATACCTTATACATTAATATAAAAATGTAGGGAGTACAACAGTACTTTACACTTTTAATATTTGCATTTAATATTGTGACTTTGTGGGCTCGTAAAATTAAAAGCCTTGTTTGATGAAATTTAAAATGCTCTTTATCTCAGTAGAAAGACATTTTGTACACCCCTGACAGGCTCTAAAACTGACCTGTCATACAAACAGTAGTCTTCAAGGTCAACTGCCACATGTAAACTAACAAAAGAATGCACTTGCGGTACACTTCAAAGGTCCATTATACAGCTGCATACACACACTTAACAGTTCTCAAATGTCCACAAGCAACTCAACTCGATTTGACAGCCGTGGGGCTTTTATATCTCCAGTCACTGTTTCTAGAAATTAGTGGAACGCTTGGTTACAATCAAGACGGTATCAAAAAGCACGAAACTGCCAGGCATGTGTCTTTCTTTCTCTTTTTCGGCAAGCGTTCAGTGCTCGTGTAGCTCTCTGTCTCTTTCTTTCCCCGCTTCTCTCGCTCTCTCGGCATTTGCTTACGCACGGGCCGGCTGCAGCAAAACAATGCCTTGTGACAATATTTTGTAACATTTTACCGAGTAGAAAGCATTTCTATCAAATACATTCAATTTATTTAAGTTTTTCCTTTTCATCATTAACTGTTTTATTTGTTTAGCTAAGTGATTGTACAAATCCTTAGTATTATTTTCTATACTTTCATTACTTATTGTTCCTCTTTGTCTATCATTGAAATAGTTTTCATTTGTTCTTGTGTTATGTTCATGTATGTTCATATTTTTATATTGACCATTGTGGTTTTGCATCATATATTTAATGTATTTGTGTTCAGTGCAGCAAATGTAATATACTTAATATTTTGTAAGCATTTCTGCAAGTATATATAACATTTAGTTAATTTATTATTTGTATAGCACGCTTCTGCAGATTAAGATATTCAGCAATGATTTATTTTGTGCATTACCCCATAGAAATATACCATAGCCTAGATGTGTATGTGTGAATGCATAGTATATTTGTACTAAGCTTTCTCTATCCATTATTTGTGTTGACTGTCTTAAAATATACAATCCTGTGTTTATTTTTTCACTACTGACAAATGTTTTTCCCCACCTAGTTGTAATTAGTAATAGTAAAATTGAAGGGGGAAGTAATCAAAATCTTATGTTATTTATTCGGGGAAAATCATCTATTAATCGCAAAAACTATTTGTGGTTGGTTTATTGACACTTGTCACTTACTTATTTATATTATTGAGGGACTAGTTTCAAAGGCTGTTGCCTCCATTTTCAACTTCTCTCCAACTAGCATCTGTTGTCTGCTTTCCTCTCTCTGGTGGTGGAACTATGAACTTCTTTGTCAAATGATCTACTGGTGGGATTTAAAAGTTCATTACACGGCCGTTATTTTTCCATATGAATATGTTCTCCCATGTTGTTAGTTTATTTTAGTTTATCACTCCTTTTAATAATTTTGGATTTGGATCAGTGTCGTGATTTTCATTCCAAAAATGAAACCCTACTGCTGACTTTTCTTCTTGTTTCAATTTGATGTCTCTAAAGTGCTCTTTGACTCTGGTTTTTAGATTTCTTTTGGTTTGACCTATGTAGCATTTTTCACTATTTTTATAACTTATTTTGTATATTCCGAATCTGTTAACTGATGGGATTTCATCTTTTGCTTTTGAATTTAGCAATTTTAAAATTGAATGTCCATTAATAGGTGCCAAGATTATATTTTGTTCCTTAAAGATCTTTTTAATAATAACATTTAATAAATTTAATAAATTAAAAAGATCTTTAAGGAACAAAATATAATCTTGGCACCTACTAATGGACATTCAATTTTAAAATTGCTAAATTCAAAAGCAAAATATGAAATCCCATCAGTTAACAGATCTGGAATATACAAAATAAGTTGTAAAAATTGTGAAAAATACTACATAGGTCAAACTAAAAGAAATCTAAAAACCAGAGTCAATGAGCAATTTAGAAACATCAGATTGAAACAAGAAGATAAGTCAGCAGTAGCATTTCATTTTTGGAGTGAAAATCATGACATTGATCCAAATCCAAAATTATTAAAAGGAGTGATAAACCAAAATAAACTAACAACATGGGAGAACATATTCATATGGAAAATTAAGGACCGCGTAATGAACTTTGAAATCCTACCAGTAGATAATTTGACAAAGAAGTTCACAATTCCCCCACCAGAGACAGGAGAGCAGACAACATATGCTAGTTGGAGAGAGGTTGAAAATGGAGACAATGGCCTTTGAAACTAGTTCCTCAGTAATATAAAAAAAAAGTAAGTGACGAGTGTCAATAAACTGACTACAAATAGTTTTTACGATTATTTTGACATCACTGTTACTAAATTCCTCCAAACACACACAATTGTCATCTATTACTCATCTAATCTAATGAAGTTTGTTTCTCTTAAAGTATAAAATTGAAAGAAGCATAGAGACAGTGAAGCACAACTTACCACAAAAGTGAATCGAGAAGATAAAACAGTGTGAGTGAAGCAGTGTGTCAATATTGTTACCCAATCGGCAAACTTGTGGTCGGCTACGCGAGGGGAAGGCCGGTGGAGGGGGGCATCGGTACCGCACACTTGCCGGTCAGCTACCGCCTGCGGAGGCGTGACAGAGTGGAGGGAGGGGAAACCACAGGGGTGGCTGAATCTTCGTTTCCCCCTCCTCCTACCGCCTGAAAGAACGTGAAATCTCCGGAATATTCTTCCCCTCCATGCTAAAGAATTCTCTAGAAACATTTAGCCACCTATAAATAGAGGGACGATGCCACCGAGAGTTCAGTTCTGTTCTTGGCGAGCAGCCGTGAGGAGCACCCAGTGAGGTAACGGACCGGAAGACTGCGTACGTGCATCGGAGGAGTTGTGCGTGATTGCGAGTGCAGAGTGGACCGGTGACAGACGAACTGGTGAATTGCAATTGTGTGCATTATGTAATTCTGTGTAATCGGCAAGTGTTCCGACTGTAATTCGGTGAAATAAAGAACATTTTTGAGTTGTGCAATTGGACTTTTAATTTCACGAACCCACAAAGTCACAATATCTTCTCGATTCACTTTTGTGCTTTGTTTCTCTTGCTTGTTTAATGTGTTTACTTTCTAGTAGAATATTTGATGAATGCATTTTTTATGGTGACTGCCTTCCACAGAGTTATTTTTATATGTAGAGTCATGTATACGAGGGCATTCAATAAGTACCCATGTTATGAATGAAGATGTCTATTTATTTCTCAACATAGTTCCCTTTTAGGGATACACACTTCTCCCAACAGTCCTACCATTTTTTAACCCCTCCAAAAATAAGGATTGTCAAGCTCTGCAGAATATGCCTCTGTCTCCATGATGACCTCCTCCTTTGATCTAAATTTTGTTCCTGCAAGCCACTTCTTCATGTTTAGGAACAGGAGAATATGCATGTTGCAGCAATTTCATAATGCAGTTCATGCAGTTTGGCGGTGGCAGCTCCAGATGAACGTGCTGGGGAATGGCATTATCATGGTGAAACAGAACTTTCTTCTTTCTGTATTACAGGTTTATAAATATACCCCTAAATAAAAAGAAATTTAATACATACTATATGTGCATGGTAAGTTGAGCACTAATCTCTGTTTCATATAACCTTGCCCGGCTGAAATGTATCATTCCGCGTTCAACAACCCTCCCCCTCGCCCTAATTGGCTAATGCTTTCGCGCCATAGGCCATAGGCGGTGCCTTCCCATCACATTTAAAACTGCAGTAAACGTCAAATGCCAGGAGATAGCTAAAATCATGCAAATAAGTATATGAAGGCATGCAAAAATACAAGTTTATAATGAAACTGAACTCATGCGTTATGGAGAATCTGGTAATGGAGTAATCCCCTCCATCTCGGATTCGGATTCTGATTCTGCAGTAACAGTTTCGCTGTCGGAACTCTCCATAGGGTTTATAATTATGCTCTCTATTACGTTGTTGACGATGCCATCCAGCTCCCACATTTTGTTTTCTTCTTTGAGCACATGATGAATAGCCTTTTTCCATGTTTCGTCGCTGATCTCCGAAAATGCTGTGGTAAGCAATGGCCTGATATCATTCAACTTAAATGTTCTATTGTTTCTCGTTACGAATCCTTTAATTTGGCTCCAAATAAGCTCAATTGGATTTAAAATCCAGTGATATGGTGGAAGCCTGAGTACCTCATGACCAGCTGACCTTGCCATTTCATCGATTACGTATTTATCACAATCGCTGGCATGCTTTACTACAAGTTCCAGTAGTTCTGCCTTAATAAGGGATTCATTTACAACTTCATTTTTTGCACGTAGCCACTCAATAATGTCTTGTTTCTTCCAGGATGTATTTGGTTTCTTTTCGACACGAACGCTGTGGTAAGGAGCATTGTCCATCACAATTATACTGCTTGGTTCCAGTTTTGCTAACACACTCGCAAACCACTGCTGAAACACATGTCCATTCATATCTTCATGGTAATCACCGGTTTTCTTTGACTCAAACAGTAGTAGACCATCTTCCACAAAACCACTATCACTTCCTATATGAGTGACAATCAGTCTTCGGCCTTTTCCACTGGGATTTTTTAAACCAGAAGACATACCTTGCAAAAATGCTTGTCTTTCAGTCTTAATAGTCGAGTCACGCCATAGTTTACTTGTCGTAAGCCCTTCATTCACCCAAGTCTCGTCTAGGTAGTATATTTTGCAATTTGTATCCCGGTATTGTCTGATTGTCCTTAAATAACGTCTTCGCCACACAGCAATATCGCCTCTGTCTCTCAGTACATTTTTCTTGCCCCTTTTTTCATTCACAAACCCCAGCTGTATAAGCAATCTATACAGACTAGATCTGCTGAAATTTGGTAAATCTGCATCCTCATTTACAGCAGACAAAGTTTTATTTATGTTAGGGAGTTCGTTTCTAAAGAAAAAACTATGCACATGACGACGTACAGCAGTTTTAACGAACTCATCGCATTCTCCGAGCACGCGCTTTTCTTTATTCCTGCGTTTGCCTGGAGTGGTAAGTTTTCCTGTTTTCTCAACTTCACGTCGCGATGTTCCTATGGACCTAACACTCACACCTGTAAGTTCGGAGCACAACTGTTCGACTTCCCTCACTAACAAAGACGGATTCTTCTCTGTGAGTGCATTAAACACATGCAACACAATTCTTTTTTCACCGCTTTGTAATGGCTTACCCTTACGATGCTTCAGTGAAAAACTGGCGGTAGACTCTGCCATTATACATATAATAAGTACATGCGCAATAAACGATGGATAAAATAACGTATCTCTCAAACGCGCACAGTACACCTTCTAATGACAATACATGACTAATCCAGTTCAGAACAAGGTCAGTGATAAAACTCATATAAACAAATATAAACAAATATATGTAATTCACTACCGCTAAAGCACGTGCTCTTGTGTAATCAGAAAGGCAGGCCTAGATGCAAAGGAACCTCCTCTTTACTTTGTTTAAGAATTAACATGCATTTCAGATAAATTAACTCTGTTGCGTAATATATTTAATTGAAACAGCTATGAAAGTAAATATTTGACAATTCTCTTTCAACATATAAAGATATATCACCATGTTAAATAACGAACTAATTTTTACCGCAAAACAGTCTCTGCCAAACAGCAGCCAATGAGAGGAGATGAGGTCACGTGACCGTTAAGAGATTACCGGGCAAGCTTACGTGAAACAAGATATAGATTTATGGTGTGGTGCAGGCAGAGGGGAAGAAGCTGCAGTGTGGTCAACCTTGAAAAACACAGTTCAGCAAAATAGCGTGTAAGATAAGCGAAGATATGCGCTGCAAATGTGAGATATGTGGACAAATGATAAATTGAACTCAATCCGATAAGCTGTATATTTATATACTTACTATGTATATAACATAAAAATAGAAAATAAATATTATGTCAGTTATAATTACTCATTCACTGTGATTCTTCAAGTCCGGTGCATCACTTTCATCGCTAGTATCCTCTGATGTGTTGACGATAATTTCATCAATTGCATTTTCTATTGCACCATCATTTCTGCAATATTTCACTTCCAGCTCTTGGACATTCTTGCAGTACGTTGCAGCTATGGAAAATAATGCTTCTATAGTAATTTCCGCAGATTTGGAGCCAACATATCACCAATAACGTTGCATCCTTGAAAAAATTTTAGTTTTTGCCCACGTCAGCTCAGTTGCATTCAGATCACAGTTATATGGAGGTAGACGAATAATGATGTGTCCCCTTTTGAGAGCCATAACATGTATAACGTACCTACCTTTGTTGTAAACTGGTTAGCTAATTAACCTCGAAATTGATCAAAACGAAATATGGCAGACATGATAAAGTCTAGCATATTAGTCACTAGATGTCAGTGTATAGCACATTTCAAGTTTCAAAGTTGTCATCTGTGTTTACAGAGTTAGACGAAACTTACCGAATGAGGGCTTGGAATCCAAACACTCAATTTATCGCGCACATATAATAATATAAACACATTATTAACACTGCTTTAATTAATGGTTTTAATAAAGATTTTATACACAAAAGCATAGAAAAATTTAAATATAAAAACATTTAAATGATATTTCTACCTTTAAAAAGTTAAAGTTGATCATAATTTTAAAATATTTACTTATCTCCTTGGGTAAATAAAAGATTTAAATTTTTTTAAAGAAGTTATTATAATATTGGTACCGCAAAATTAATACAGCTTAAAAAGATCTACATTTTTCTAAAATAGATAACATTTCAGATAATATAGCATTGGGCATTTACCAAGCTGCTCTTTAGGGTGTGTCAGATTTACATTGATAGGACCAAATGTAATTTGGAAACCAGAGTGAAGGAACATTTCAGAAATATTAAATATAAACAGATTGATAAGTCAGCGGTATTAGATGTTTTGTTTGTAATTTTACGTCCTTCAACGTTAAGTCATATTGGATGGTGAATGAGATGGGTGAAATGATGCTCAAATGTGTCCAGGGTCCTAGAGCTTAGAGCTACCCGACATTTGTCTTTAAGGATAAGGGAAAACCATGGAAAAAACCTTATCCAGGTAGCTCAACCTGACCGAGATTCGAACTTGGGACCTCTTGCACGCAGTGGTAGATCATTTTTGGTCATTTAACCATGAAACAAATCCAGAAATTAAATTATTAAAACAATTGAATGGACCAATAGATTTAATGGTTTGGAAGAAAATATTTGTTTTGAAAAATAATATTTGCGTGATGAATTTTGAAATATCACCAATAAATTCAGTCACTAAGTTTGTTTTGCTCCCAGTAGATGGCAGCACAATAGTTTTTGTTGTTTTTTTGTTGTTATAATTTACGTCCTCCGTCAAGCACGATAGTGAACTGCTGTCATCTACAAGTAACCAAAAAAGTTAATCAGCCTACTGGCTGAGGATTTGATGGAAACATCATGAAGGCAGTCCCAGAGGAAAATTCAACAGTTTTAAACAGATAACTGAAGTTGGTTACCAAGTGTTGTAGTTTATTTATAATATCTCAATTAGATACCCATGATAAATCCTTACTGTGTAAAGCAGATTTCAACCAACTGCATTAATAAAGTGAACTTCACCATACATAACCTTTCCCCAATTCATTTAATGCTGTGACTAAAATGACAACACGTAAGTTGCAGTAGAATTCTTCACTAGAATTATTAGATAAATGCCAATTTACAATCACTAACTTTTTACAAATACACAGAGTGAACATGTCAATCTAATATTCATTTATGCCTCTGCTGCATGCACTGACTTGCAATGCTCAAATCTCTCAACATTCACTGCTCGCAGACCAATACTCGCTTGTAGCACTTAACCATCCTGACCAACTGTTTCACAGCTGCTACCATAGTGGTCAACTCTTAACTAGCAAGAATTGAGCAACAGGTTTCTTTTGTGCTCCACTTTTATACCTGCCAGTCACATAAAAATGTTTGGGAAATCAAAATTTCTCAAATAGAACATGGAGGAACATAGGAGGAACATAGGAGGAATAGAACATGGTTGAAGTTGAATCTTCCAGATCTGCCAAAATTGAAAGGTATGAAATGCCAGTGTGGGACAGCAAAAGGGCTACCTCTGGGACATGACTTCAGCAGATGTCCTTGCAACAAAAATGGTGGAATGGGGTGATCCACGCTTAATCCTTTTGTGGCAGAAATTTGCTGCCACTGTGACAATATAAATAATAATTAGAGATTTTATAGAATATAATCAATGTTAAATCTTCTTCATTTATTGCTTTACTATTTAATCACAATCCAATGCATTTTATTTATCATTACTAACAAAGGTGTTAAAACTGTTTCCCCTAGCTCTCTTTGATGTTAACCACCCGGTTAGATGAAGCTCATCACTTCCTGAAGAAGGCCATAGAGCAAGCATAGCTGAAAGCTCAAGCAATTTTATAAACATATTTTATAAACATTGAGAAGCTTGACTTATTAGTTCTTAGCTTGTTTTTCTCCATTCCTTTTATTTAAATCACCATTCACTATTAAATAATTCAGTTAATATATACGTAAAATATGAAGCTATTAACAGTGAAGCAAACAAATATATACGAATATAATAATTAGTAACATAAAATTTCACTTATCTTTTAAGAAATGATGAAAGTTTTCTTATAAATTGATTAGGATTGCAATTTCATGAAAATTTTATTCACATTCTCAGCCAGAGCCTTAAACAACGTTGGCAACGTTACAGCCGCTAGATGTCACTATGTTTTTGTCAGTACTACCAAAATCTGAAAATGAAACAAGTTTAAAAACAATCAACTGTTGGTATTTCAAAATTTGTTACGCGATGTTTATTTTTTAAAATAAATTTCTTTTCCCAAACCATTAAGTCTATTGGACATAGTACATTGGTTTAATAATTTAACCTCTGGATTTATTTCATGGTTAAATGACCAAAAATGATCTGCTACAGCTGATTTATCAGTTTCTTTGTATTTAAAGTTAGGAAAATGTTCTTTCGTTCTGGTTTCCAAATTATGTTTTGTCTTTCCACTATAAACTTGATCACATTTAAAACAATTAAATTGATGAATACCAGATTTTTTATTATTAGGAATTTTTAGAGAAATGCAGTATTTTGAAGAACTAAAGTTATACCAAACTCTTTAAAAAAATTTGAAAATGTTTATTAACACAAGGATGTAAGTAAATATATAATATATATTATATATAATAATTTATATTTGTTTTTAATTTCAGGTAATTAGGATTATAAAACTTTTGGAGACTTGTAAACTATCCCAACACATATTTTCCACTCTTGAAGCAATAGTATTACATCTATTAAATTATAGATGAGTCGTATTTATTACACATTAGCTTCACTTACGTACCTATATTGAGGACATGTTTTGTGAACTATTGTTTGCATCATCAGCTCTAATGCGACTAAAGCTTGATCCTGTGGTGTGGATAGTTCTGGAGTTGCTGCTGCCATCTGTTGATTTTGTGATGAATTTAAATGTGGGGTTGTCTTCTGGCTGGATTTTGAAGTTCATTGGTTGGTTTTTATGTTTTTCTATGTATATTCTTTCCCATATGACGAGTTCACTATGTTTTTGTACGTATTTTAGTAACTTGGTGCTATTTTCAATTTCATGATTTTCAGAGAAGAAATGAGCTGCTATTGTGAACTTATCAATATTTTTGTATCTTAGGTGCCCAAAATGTTCTTTTTTCTAGTGCCTATATTTCTTTTTGTCCTCCCTATGTAAATTTTTTCACAGTCTTTACACTTAATCTTGTAAAGCCTGACTTTTCTTCTGGTTTTATCTTATCAGTATTATTACTGTGAAGTAGGTTTTTAATGTTGTAATTACTTTTGGTGCCAATGTTATATTGTATTTCTTGAATATTTTTTGGAACTTTTTTGTAGCCCAGGGGTGGTAAGTAAATTTAGCAAATCTAATTTCTTGTTTCATTGGTGAAAGAGCTGTGATCTGTTTTAATCTTTTTTGAAGTTTGAATGATTTTATGTTTTTATACAAGGCTTTTTCCATATCCATTTTTAATTGCAGTTTTTTAAGATTTGATGGTATTCGTTTTGATATTCTTGCTAGCTGAACAGTAGGTTTACTAATCTGTGTGTGAGACTGTTGATGGTGGTATGTTTGTGTGGTATTGGGTTGAAAATATTTGCTTTGATGTAATTATCTGTGTGTGTTGCTTTTCTATAAATACCAAATTCCATTTTTTCATTGTTTTTTTGTGATTTTAAGGTCCAAAAAAGGAAGAGTACAGTCCTCTTCAGTTTCTACTGTGAACTGTATGCTGAGTTCTTGAGGTTGAGTAGTTTCAAAGCATCATCTATCTGTTTGTAGTGTACTATTGCAAAGATGTCATCTACGTATCTGTACCCTGTTTTAAAAATATGAGGAAAGGCTTTAGCTATATGTGTTTCGAAAAAGCTCATGTATAAATTGGCCAAAATTGGTGATAGCGGGCTTCCCATAGCCAGCCCTGAAATTTATTTGTAATACTTTCCATCGAAGACAAAATAATTTTGGTGTATACATATTTCAGTCATTGCCAAATATTCTACTATTGTGTTGGCATCTAGGTTAATAAAAGTTAGCCATTTCTTAAGTTGAATCAAATGTTTGTCTATTGGGATGCTAGGGAAATATTACATCTATTTAACTCTATCTGCGTAACTCTTGTTTGGCATATCATTTCTGTAAGTGCTTCTAAATCACCGTACCCTATGTTTCCGCTTTATTTTCATTTCTTTTTATGCTTTATTAATGAATGTTAAACCATTCACTTAAGTTTTATATTTTCCTCTATTCAACTAAGACTTTGATCTGCACCTTCTTCATAATTTTATGACATATTAAAGTCATTCCCTTATGTGAACATTCAAGACCTTAAGAAATATATACAATTTAAGTGATTATTGGGCATTTCTGGAGTTTTTTATTGGTCTTCATACTTCCCTTTTTCCATTTTCTTTTAAAAATATTTCAAGCTTGTCTGTTACATTTTAACTGTTTGAGACTGTTTTACATAACATGAATTATAATACAGATGTCTCTTATCTTACAGAGTTGTTACATTTGAGAATATAGACAGACATAATTTTTTCACAATTAGTGCTCGTGGTGTCACACATTATAGTAAAGAAGATATGCTATTTACTCCTCTTGATAAATGGGAGAGAGAGTATGATTATTACTGCAAATTAGTAGAGGTAAGTGATAAGTGTAATCAGTGGAGATTTTGGCGTTTTTTAGATTTTTAGCTCTAGTTATCATTTTGCTAGAATAAACATACATGTTCCATTAAAAAAAAACACACACAACTTGGTGTTTAAAGTGTTATTTGTTTACCTTTATGGATTGTGCATACCTT
The DNA here is from genome assembly GCA_030765055.1 of Mantis religiosa. Classification (NCBI taxonomy): domain Eukaryota; kingdom Metazoa; phylum Arthropoda; class Insecta; order Mantodea; family Mantidae; genus Mantis; species Mantis religiosa. The sequence continues at coordinate 107,084,289 of CM060959.1, forward strand.
CTCATTGTGTGAGCCCCTTACATATGTACATTCCTGGCCAATTGGAATTTTCATATTTTGTTTCATTTCGGGGATACTTGGGGTCACAGACTTAGCTGGGACATCCTGTATATGAATGATGTCATTATTAGTTCAGAAGTCCCTTGTTTCATTGGGGAGGTGCAGAATTGAACCTCATAGTACATGGTTTCTGACTTCATAAACAGCTTGATGTACTGTACAGGACATAACTGTTTTTCATTAGGTCATTTTGTGCATTCTTTGCATGTGAGATGGATACGACCACCGCTCACAAAATTTGCACTGCTGAATATACTCACGAACTGGAAGCCTACAACGGGGTGTCTACGATATTAGCTGTTGTGTGAATGTCTTTTCTCCAGGCATACCTAAGATTACTAATCTAACATAATAAATTTTCAGGTATTCCTATGTGCCAACTTTTTTGTAGTTACTTTTTTAATTTATTCTGTAGTCAGCTGTAAAGAATATGAAAAAGCACTTTTGTAGTGTGATTAAAGTTGAGACACTCTAAGCTATAAAACAGTCTCATTTCACCAAAATGACTTTACGAGGTGCATTGAAGTTATAACACCCCCTATTTTTTATTTCAGGACTGGGCCCACATAGGATCTTGTGTTTTTTTTTAAATACACATGGACTCTTTGTGAATGCGTGACAGAGATGGCAGCACTGTACAGTGCATAGAACTCTAGTGGTAGTGACAAGAGTAAGGACTGTTTTTGATATTTAAAATGCCAATGTTTTCATTGCAAGAACAGCGTATAATCATTCGTTTTCTCTATTTTCATGATGTGACACCTATTGAAACTCATCACCAGTTGAGTGAGGCATGTGGTGATGGTACCATGGATGTGTCTAATATGCGTTTCTGGGTGCGACAGTTCCATGAAGGTAGAACATCGTGTTAGAACATAAAGAGTCCACGTGTATTTAAAAAAAAAAAAAAAAAAAAAACAGAAGTTCCTATTTGGTCCCAGTCCTGAAAAAAAATAGGGGGTGTTATAACTTGAACACACCTCTTAAAATGGTTGACATCCACCCCTTCGCTCATCTTTTGGTAGTCCTCTGCCAGAGCCACTGGTGATAAGCATTCTTCCAAATATTGACATCATAAGCTGATAATCAACTGATAGAAAAGCTGAATAAATATAAAGACCATATAATTACTAATTATACTGACCACAGATTGTAACAGATGATGAATAATTAAATAATCCTGTTTTATCAATATAAACTATTGAAGTATATTGTTTATCCTATGAGTAACAGAAGCAAGTAGTCAGTATGTCGCTATATGTTTTTTTCCTTTCCTTTTTTTATCAGAAATTGCTTACATTGCTAAAAAGGGAATTACCATTGTACTCACAGTGCTACGCACCTGACAGTTTGATGGTATAATGCATGCTGTATATAAACCATGTGCACCAAAAATCTTCTGCTGATTAGAACTGCAACACCCAAAACTGAAGCCTGGAAAGTGCCACATGCGACCACTTGCAAGTAGCTGCTGGACATCTCTCATCAGCTCTGTGGTGGGTGTGGGTAATGGTGCTCCTTACAGCCATCTGAAAGCCTCCATCCCGGGTATGACCTGCCCTAGGTCTAACTGTGCTGATGGATATGGCAGTATGGCAATATATATCAGCCACGCCATAAAACACTATCGTATTCACCTGCCCCCTACCGGTGTACTAGAAGCCACAGGTATCCAAGTGACTACCAACAACGATTTTCTCTGCAGGCTCCAGCACGATAGCTATGGGTGATTACAATGAAAAAAGCCTATTGTGGAACTCCACTATCTGCAATACCAGGGGTGCTCTACTGGAGCGTTATTTAGAATGTCACAATCTTGCTGTAGTTGCTTCTACTTCACCCACTATAACCCCATGGGCACCGTTATCCAGCAGATTAGTTGGATATTGCTATCCTTCAAAATATCTGTGGTCACCCTCAAATCCTATCTATCCCTGTACTTTCCTCCGACCATTATCCTGTCCTCTTCCTCTATTAAGCCCGACCCACTGCTAAGGCATCCCCTAACACACTAAATCCTCGCTTCACCAACTGGAGCAAGTACACCAAAATAATGGCACAGCAGCCTGCAGAGATAAATCCCTGCAGTAGTGCAGAAGAGGCAGACCAGCTGGCTACCAAAATCACAGCTACTATGGCTTCAGCTATGGCGCAAGATACTCCAACAAGGAGAGTGAATTTCGGTGCACAGAAACCTCTCCCACCTCAACTGTGAAGACTCATAGCGATAAAAACAAAGCTCGGCGCCGATTTCAACAGACATGTGACCCTTTTCACAGGCTTGAGTGGAATCGGCTTCATCACCTGCTAAAAATTGAGCTAGCTGAATATAGCAATGAAGAATGGGAGAGAAAATTGTGCATGCTAGATCCAGAGGAAAATCCCTTTGGCGAATGACCAAAGCGCTACTTAAAATTCCTCCATCAGACCCGCCATTGATTGATGGTGGCAGAGTAGCCTCATCCTCAAATGACAAGGTTGAAATTATGGCCAAACATCTAGGCTCTACCTTCCATCCGGCAGAATCAATAGACGAATTGTCGGAGGAAATCACAATAGCTGTCCACCGTTACCTTAGTGTTCCTCATATGGTGCACGAGGTCACTTTAACATCTTCGGTAGAGGTTAGAAACATAACCTCTGTACAGCCTTTTAAAGTGGCGGGAGCTGATAATTTGCCATATGCTGCTTTCAAAGCACTAACCTAAACCTGGATCCAACTATTGGTACATCTCTTCAACAGCTTGCAGCTTCTGGCCTACTTTCCGACGGCATGGAAACATGCAAGAGTAATAACTCTCCCAAAGCCTGGAAAAGACCATAAACAACTAAGTAATCATAGGCCTATCAGTCCTCTTTCGTCCATCAGCAAGCTGTTTGAGAAAGTTGTTCAACAGCATCTCCAAAGCATACTGGACCAACATCAGGTGCTACGTTCTGAGCAATTTGGTTTCCAGAGGCAGCATTCTACAACACATCAGCTCCTTCACCTTGGACGAAGTGGTTAAAGGGTTTAATAATCGGCATTACATTGCAGCCCTCTTCCTCGACATTTCCCAAGCCTTCAATTCTGTTTGGCATGAAGGCCTCCTACATTGTCTCATTCATTATAACATCCCATCCTACCTCATACACCGATTATTTGTAGTCGCAAAGGACGACATCCTGTCACATCCCTATGCCATAAACGCAGGAGTACCTTAAGGTAGTGTCCTTGGGCCCCTGCTTTTCCTTGCATACATAAACACACTTCCAACCCTAAGAGGCTGCAACCTCTACCTATTTGACGATGATACTGCCATAACAACAGCATCAAGATGACATGATATTGCAGTGCAGTGGACTCAGATATTTGCGAATCTGCTGTATGCCTGGTTTGCGACCTGGCGGTTAAAACTAAATGCCACTAAGTCCCAAGCCGTCACCTTTACACAGCGAGCACTACAGAATGTACCCAACCTACGTCTATGAAATGCAGATGTACCCTGGTCAACGCAGGTAACCTACCTTGGTGTTCTTCTGGATATGTGCCTTACATGGAAAGAGCACATAACAGCTGCGACTAACAAAGTCAGTAGAAGGATGGCCATGTCGTATCCTCTATACAACCCCAAATCACCAATTTCTCTTCATAACAAGCTCCTACTATACAAACAAGTACTATGGCCGGTTTTTACCTTCGCCTGCCAAGTCTGGGGTGCTGCAGCTAAAACACACCTCTCCAAACTCCAAGTCCTTCAAAACTGTTACCTTCGGTCTGCAGTTGCAGCCAACTGGTATATCCCAAATGCCAATATCCATTCAGACTTATCCTTCCCTAAAGTATCTTACTATATCTTACACCTATCCCATAGTTTCTATCCTAAGCTCCCAAACAGTTTCAACATCCTGATCCGAGGACTTGGAGAATATGATCTTGACCCTGGAGAAACATATAAGAAACCCAGACTTGTGCTAGGACCTTCATAAAATTCAGAACTCCTAAATATTCCTATATTAGCATTTCATCTTTACCTTAATCAAACATCCAAATCCCTAAATTAATCACTACCACTAACCCACCGTCATTTACATAAATGAAGCCCTCTCAATGCCAGTAAGGGACCTAGTCCCAGTATGGCAATAGTCAAAGGACCCTCCTGTGCGAAGAAGGACCCTCCTTCAAAGACCTCAAGGCTGTGTGACTGTGTGGTGCTCGTTAGATATGCCATATGCAGACCACTGCCCCTCAGGGGTAAACAGCACCTCATGTTCAATGCTATGTTGTTATGCCTATATGTTTCTACATACTCTGGACTCATTTTCGGGTACTTTCAGCTTTACTCCGCTCCCAATTTTTGGCACACAGGCTCCACATAGAGCAGAAATGATGCCATCAAACTCTTAAGCAAATACAGGTGTGAGCATAGTGATAGTTTCCTTCTAAGAATCATTGCTCCTATTTGATAATTAAAAGTGTATGAGTGTATGTACACTTTATTGCATCATGCAGTTTGTGGAAAAAAAGAGATAATTGCTATGTAGTAAATAAAATTGCTTTATGTAACACACAGGAAACAACAGAAACCAGCATTTTCGCAAAGACATTTCAGTAATTATAAATCTAAATCTACAAATTTATTACATAGAAATAATTCATTAATGGAACAAATTCTCTCTCTCTTTTTGCCAGATTAAAACATTTAAGCAGTTTCGCATGTGGAAAGCATACTACGTGTGGAGAAAATCATTAGTATGGAGGAAGTACACATCAGCAAGGAATAACATTGAGAAACAATTGTTGATTTTGAACAGAGATTTCCAATCAGCTTTACTTACTATTCAGAAAAAATACTTTGAGCTTGAAGATGCAACCTTTACAGATATGAGGAAAAGGGAAGAAAATCCCCTATTTTATTTCTGGGAAAATCAGGTATTACTTCTGTGCATGAAGATGTGTTATTTATTAGACTTTAGAACATTATTTGGAACATGCTATGTTTCAAGAAGATTTATGGAACATATTGTTTACTACATAAAATATAATTATTTGTAATTAACTTTATGTACAAATAATTATATTTTATGTATTTGTTGCTTCACTTCTTCTATTTCTTTACGTATTATTGTTTACTTTTGAATTTTTGAAAGATAATGCAAATAAGGTTACTGGCATGTTTGTATTTTACAGAGAATGCAAAACTCAGGTAGTTATATCTTGTATAATAAAGTAAGTTCTTTTTTAAAAATAATTTATTGAACCATTAAGCTGCATCAGTAGTATATCACTTTTCTACATAATGTCTTGATTTTAAAATACATTATTTCCAGTGAAATGGCAGTTTGTTTTACTAGTTCTTTGAAAAAAAGAGAAGGTATGTTTCTGTAATTAGTTGCTCATGAACTATTCTACTGCTGCTTTGTCGTCAAATTATTGTCATCACAAAGCCTTTATATTTATTTTTTTATGTATTTATTTAGTATCAAGCTTATACATAATGGCATCTGCTGGGGTTGGTCCTAGCCACTTGTCCAGCAGATATCAATTACTACAATTCTTATACTTACAAATCAGTTCTTACAATACATCTTGAATTCTAAATTTACATTCTCCTCTCCTACTCACAGCTACTCTCAATTGACCATTTTCATTTTGCCCTAACATAATAATTTACCTATTCAGATCAGTAAATGTTTTCTTTATTGTTACAATATTTTTATTTATCACTAATTAATTTATTCGTCCATTCATCTGTTCCTCTACATTCCCACATAATATGCTCTCCATCTTCTTTGTCTCCACATATCGGACAGCAACCCTGCAATACATTGTCCCTTTGACCTCTGAATTTCCTTACCCCTAATTGGGAATCACACTGTCACTTCTGTTTCCCTTTTATTACAGACTTCTAAATACTTTTCTGATCTTAAGTTTGTTCCAAACATCCTAAAAAGAACCAGTGACCTATTTTCTTTAACTTCAGCTCACATTACTTGACGATCTATGTCCTCAAAATCAGTTATAATTTCCTTCCATAGTTCCTGTGTTGTACTATATCACTGAGCAGGATGGCTCAGGTGGTTTTGTCTGTGGCTTGCATTCGGGAGGCCCGGGTTTGATTCCCGTGGTCAACCTACCTGAACCATGGGTTTTATTGGGGGTTTTCCCGAGTCATTAGGCGAACGCTGGGCAGGTTGATTATATCACCCAAACTTCCTGTCCCTCCATTTCATCTCCATTATCATTTCACACCATCTCTCATCTAGTGGTCTCTTTCAGGGTAGAAGTGTCAGCGGGTGTCTCGGTGGTGCATGGCGTGATGATGATATGCTCTGAGAAACTACTTCCTTCTCTGGTAGGTCATTTGCCAGTCTCTGCGCCTCTGGTTGGACCATTTTGGGACTGCCAACCAGGGACTTTTGAGGCTCGGCTGCTGGGCTCGTTGCTGTCCCACAGTAGGGGAGCGTGTCCATTGCGCTGGCCCGTTGGGGGTAGTCTCAGTAAACTGTAGGGAACCTGTCCTCTGCATTGTCGTGGCTCCTTGGATTGGCCGCCCTCTGTCTCCTCTCGCCTCATCCTTCCTCCCAGGGGTGCCCCACTTGGGGACATAGGCACAATGGGCCCAGCATGTTGCCTACGTACCGAATCCCCTCTGTAGTGAAATCTTAATCCTATACTATGTCTGTGCACCCATATATCACCTAATCCACCATTCTCCAACTCTTTTCAAACAAGCATCCTGACTGGGATGCTTTTCTTGAAAATTTAGGCAACATTTTATCAGATGTACTCTGGTAACTGCAGTATCTGTACCAGTACTTAAACACTTTCCATCACCATTCTTTTCGTACTACTTTTTCCCATTAGCCAGAGCCTCTGTAAGATGTTCAATCAAATGATAGTTCCAGGCACATAATTATGGATTGTAGGCAGAGTGCTCCAGAATTTGTATTAAGATCTTCTAGTTTTCTTATTTTACACGTTAATGTAGCCATATGCTGTCCTTGTTTTCTTCCCTGAGCGAATCACACTTCTAAAGTGTTGCTAATATCAAATGCACAAGCCTGTTAGTAGAAGGGAGTAGCTATTGCTTATCTTTTGTAAGAAGTTCACCCTAAAATGTCCTTGGATTCCCCAAAAAATTATGAACACTTTTTCTGCAGATAAACATTAAATAGCATAAAAGTATTCTGTACCTGTTGTTGGTGAGTCTTGGTTTTCATAGCTTCGTGTTCTACTAAAGATGTACCACTTATACACTTGGATATTTGTGAAAGTGTACTTGCTCTTGCTTGCAATTTATTCAAAATGTTTTAGGCTTTACATCTTTCTTGGTGAAAAAGTAAAGATAATGTGCTCCTCAAGATATGTGTTTATCTTCTATTCACTCATTATGCTACTAATGAGAGAAGTGATGTGACTAATAGAAGAATGCCTCCAGGTATCTCTACTACTAACCATTCAAGGACACAGACTGATTTTTTGCTGTCTGAACAACTAGCAGAAAATACTGCTGCTTGAGTATCTAAAGCAGAGGAGACTGTGTGTGTGCACCCATGCATGAACACACAAAAGATAGGGAAGGGGAAGAAAGAATTATATACTAAAAGATGATTTTTTATGTATACAAGGCAAATTTTGACGGGAATTACTTTCTTTCATAACCCTTTGGATGACAGCAGATGAGTATTCTGCAGATCCTATTTCTCCAATGGGTAGAAAAAATAGGAAAAATCACGATTCAAATGAGCAGGCACCAATGGAGATTGTTGTGTATGTCAAAACCTTTCATCATAATGATCTTCATATATTAAAACACAGAGGAACACAACTTCGAGCATTGTGACATATTTCAGCTGGGAGCGAGGCCTGCAGTGCATGTGATGTCAGGCAAGAGCTGTGTAGCACCAAGTTGCCTATATAAATGGCGCTGTGAGTATAGAATCTGAGGGTTCAGTTAGTTTAGCACACTCGATACCAAAGTAGCTGCCACGTACCAAATGTAATTGTTAAATTTACAATGTTACACATTATTGAAAGACAAATATACACACAAGAATGGCTTGGCTGATTTTTACAAGAATGTCCCCCAAACCAGATTTCCGAGGTGGTATTCACTTGCCGCACGGACATTGTGTATATTTGGCTCGACATATGTGTGCGAACAATTTTTTTTTCTGTTATGAAATTAGCTAAGTCCAAACCCCGAAGTACCTTGTTGGATCACAATCTAACATGCGGTCTTCGATTGCAGATTCCCCTGACATTACGTCCTGACATTGATAAACTAGTTAAATAAAAACGAAACAGAAAGTGTCAGAAAATGTTCATGTAATTTTGTTCTGAATGGATCTCCTATAATTTGCAGAGAAAATTACTTTACATTTTATTTTATTTACTTTATAACATGCCTGACCTTCGGATAAACTACGAGTTGAAGTTCTATATGTTTTCTCATAGCACAGATCTAAAATGTAATTGTTTATAAACTGTGACCAATTGTGTAATTAAAGCAGTCAGCATTAATATTACAATATTCAAGATGTAAGTTGTAGATATTATTAATACCTGATACTTTTCCTGACTTTCTATGCTGTTGGAACCCCAACACATCAAACAATTTTCTTCCTGTGTGTTTGGAGGAATTTAGTAACAGTGACGTCAAAATTAATATAAAAATTATTTGTGGTTGGTTTATTGACACTCGTCACTTACTTTTTCATATATTTATGAGAGACTAGTTTCAAAGGCCCTGAAAATGGAGGCCAGGGCCTTTGAAACTAGTCTCTCATAAATATATGAAAAAGTAAGTGACGAGTGTCAATAAACCAACCACAAATAATTTTTATATTAATTTTCTTCCTCTTGGGCAGCAGAAATCAGTGTGGTGACTAACTTGCTTTTTGTTTGGAGGCATATTTGGCAGTTAGAGCTGATGGAGCTGACGTCACAACCCCACTACTTGTCTTCCCCTGTTATAATATGTTACATACATTGCCCTCTACATTTTTGTTCTGAGCTCTCATGTTTCGTAATTGGCAGTTTACAGAAATGTGTAGCATTCTAACAGAGGAATAACATGACATGCAAGTTTTGGTTATGATGAATTTTTTGTGATTTAACAATAAAGCAAGAATTAACAGTAGAATTTTTATTAGAACCGTTAGTGGACAATACATAATAAGTTAAATAATGAGAATTAAATTTCTACATATATAATTAATAAACTGAATGAATCAATTTAATTTATTTGGTTCTAATCTTATACATTTTGGACTGTCTTTGAACTTGGGATCCTGCATTTTGTTATTGGCAATGTTTGAATCCATAAATTTTTGCTATTGTTCTTCATATATAATCTGTATCAAAAGTGAATCGAGAAGATATTGACACATTGCTTCACTCACACTGTTTATTCACAGGACATGTTTCAAGAGCTCTTGCTCCTGTCATCAGCTGATACTTGATTAGTGTAAGTTTTAGTGGTTTCCTCTTTCTCCGTATTGTCAATAGATGCGTGATGTACTTGTCAAAGATGTCCGGTGGTGGAGTTTCAAAATTCATGACTCTATGATGATTTTTGTTGATGAAGATTTTTTCCATACGGAAAGGTCTATGGGGTGATTAACATATTTTATTAGAGATGTTTCCAAGTTGATGTCATGTCTAGTATTCAAAAAATGAAAAGCCACTGCTGATTTTTCTGTTTCACCATTTTTAATGTTTCTTAGATGTTCTTTAGTTCTGATGTTAAAATTTCTTTTTGTTTTTCCTATATAAATTTTAGGGCAAGTTTCACATTTGATCTCATAGATTCCTGGTTTTTCTTTGGTAGTGATTGAATTTTTGGGAGGGCCTTTTAACAAATTTCTGATATTAAACCTATTTTGAGGTGCAAGAGTTATGTTGTGTTTTGAGAAGATTTTTTTGGAATTTGTTATAGGCTGATGGGTGGAAGGTGAATTTTTTAAAAAGTTTTTTCTCTTTTTCTCCTGTAGGTTCTAGGATGGTGGTTTCTTTTATTTTCTTAGCTTTGTTGAGTCTGTTAACTGTTTTGTCTACTAAATTTGGGTTGAAACCGTTGGATATAGCTACTTTTTTTATGTGTAGGTATTCTTCTTGATAATCTTCTCTGTTTAGTGGAAAGTTGATCAACCAAAAGATTAAACTGTTGAAAATGGCATGTGTTGTTGACAATACAGAGAAAGAGGAAACCACTACAACTTACACTAATCGAGTATCAGCTGATGATAGGAGCAAGAGCTCTTGAAACATGTCCTGTGAATAAACAGTGTGAGTGAAGCAATGTGTCAATATCTTCTCGATTCACTTTTGCACTAATTGTGCTTCACTGTCCCTACGCTTCTTCCAAGTTTATACTTTGGATAATCTGTATCTTTTATTTCCATTTGCTCTACTCCCTTTATTCATCATCTTTCTACACCTCTTCTCATTACTATTTCTCTTCCCCTCTTTCTACCCTTTTCCTTGTTTCCTGCCCTCTCTTATAATTTCCTAGTTATTTATTTCTCTCCTACTTCCTCACTTTTCCATATATATGAACACTTCTTTATATTTGAGTTTGATTTATGAGTCACTATGTTTACACTCAAACTTCACTTGTTGTTGTATAAGTGAAGTTTGAGTGTAAACATAGTGACTCATAAATCAAACTCAAATATGAAGAATACTTCTCTGTTAATAATGCTTCTGCTTTTAATATTTACTTCTTTACTTCCTTTTCACTTTTAAAAAAACCCTTGTATTTAAATTTGTCTTTTTATCTAACCTACCTCTTTACTGCTATTTATATATTTCAAATTCATTTGCTTGTCAGTGCTGTGTGATGACTGTGTGATAGACTCATATAGCAGATAAATTCTGCCATTACTATGTATGAAAAGTATAATGCAAAATCAACTAGCCCTGAGAAGGGAGGAGTTTTACATTGGCCATAAGCTCAGCTGATGGTGAGGAAAGGGAAATTAGAGATGTAATCCAACCGCTACTGCTGTCAAAAAGCTGTCAGCAAGCTTTGTTACCTTTCAGTGTTGGCAAGTCTGATATAATCTATTTCCAAAGTCTTCTAAACCATTCTACAATATATAAAGGAGCACTAAAGCAGTTTCCGACAGTTTCGAGAGACTCAAATCGAAGTTTTCAGTAGGAAAGCGGTCCTCCTCCATTGAGGATGTGGAGCGGGAAGATCCTGTCCTCACTGCCAAAACGACAGTGAGAAAAGGGCAGGATAAACCTGCTGAAAATGCCAGCCCAGCCCCTAAGAAAAGGAACAAATTGATTCGACCACCACTGGGCAGGTAGTTTGTTTTGTCACAGCAAGTTAATATTGAAAACAGTATTTTTTTTATGCCTTTTGGTATTTTATTGTTAATTATAGCTTTTACTGTATATTTTTCCATTTGGGCTTATTTATTTCATTGTCATTTTGTTTCGATTTTTTTTTTTTTTTTTAAATTTTGAGTAATTTATCTCTGGCTATTGCCATGATTTAGTTTTTGAAAGAGTGCTGATGACCGAGTAGTTGAGTGCCCTTATATATATAAATCAGCTAGCAAGAGGTGTCAGTCAGTTAGAATGTATGTCTGAACAAGTCTGTCTATGAGCATCGAGAAGTTACGAAGCAGTGCAAGAGGCTTAAGTAAACATTAGCACTACAGTAATCCCTACAGACTAGTCATATTTGCTCTGAGCATTAATAAAGGTGAAATGAAGTTGTGAAGTGTTGTGCTAACAGTTTTAGTCAGTACAAGAACTTTTAAGAAATTTATTAATCTTTCTCCATTAACTTTTCTGACGTATCTCATGTAAGTAGTTATAAAGCTTTTAAGAAATTTATTAATATAACCTTTCTCTGTTGTGATCTTATCATTTATCTGATAACAAGGAAGGTTATTATGGATGGAATATATTACTCCATTTGCTAGTTTTTGTATCTATTTAATTAAACTTAATAAGAATTCATCACAATATAACTACTGAGATCCAAGAATAGCAAGCAGTTTTCAAGTTGATAGAGATGAGCAAGCAAATACGCTTTTATTAGCAATGTAAGTCGAAATGATGATGTATTAATATTTTTCTTTTTAGATGGCAAAGCTCGAACTTCTACAGCAGTATATAATTGACCTTCATAGTCAAGTAAAACAGTTAATGTATGACTGTTGCATTGGAGCCTTGTGGAACCAGGGTTTCTTAATAGATGATGCTAATTTTACAATAGGTGAAGCAGCAAAGGCTAGAAGAATAAGAAGTGATAAGCCAAAGATGACATATGTGGATCAGGCAAATAAAAGACGTTTCTGTGAGCGTATATCATGGTGAGGATAAAACTAATGTTGTTTGTATAGCTTATTCATAATCAATAATTTTAGTCACTTTAAAGATGATAATAACATGGCTATGTACAAGTTTACTTTTAACTTCTTCCCCTAACAGTTAATGTTTTGTTGGGTTTGCTTTGTCATCAAGATTATTTGGTTCACAATAGCTGTGGTAAAACTTTATATTTATGAAACTTTATAAATACTAATGATAGAAAATTAATTTGTATCATTGGACCAAATTAGCTGAGGAATTGGCATTTGATATCGAGGATGGTTAATTACATGTTTTGCTGGTATGAGTCTAGTAAATAAATCTGCTGTTTAATAAATTGCACTATATTGAACTAGGTGCTTTCTTTTGACTAGATAGATATTTGCACAAACACGAGTTAAAAAATGTTATCTTTCCCTCTTTAAAATTTACTACATAATATTATATTTTTGTTTATTACTCACTCTTTAATTAATTTCTATTTAATGCTAATTTGCTTCACTTTACCGCTTTATTGCCATTTTTTCCTACTTCACTTCTTGATTAGGGTATCCATTATTTACTTTACCACTACACTTTCAATTCCCTCACCAATCCTTTCCATTTCCACTTTCACAATATATTCTTTCCCCACATGTATTTTCACATGATGCACTATTTCATACTTCTTTGCACTCTTTGGTTCCTTGTAAAATCTAGCATCACTTTCATTTTCTGTTCGACATTAACATTTTTTATCCCTCCATAACTCATACGCCTTATTTTTTCTACTATTCGCTGCCCAGAGAAGCATATTTTTCCTCTGATCTCTTATCTATCCATTTGAACATTTCATATATCAGATCTATATCAGATCTGATAGTGGTCTGATGATCAGATATGACCATATCAGATAGTGATAGTGGCCCAAACTTGAGAGGATGCTAAATTTGTGCTAAGGGGGGGATGAAGATCAATATGAATAAAACAGAATGTTTAGTGATTGGAGTAGGAGGAAAAAATATGAAGGAAATATTAAAGCCGTTAAACATTTAAATATTTAGGATCCGTAATTCATGAATCAGGGAGTTTGTCATGTAGATGTGAATCATAGGGTTATACAGAAAAAAGGAGTAATTAATGCTGAATGGAGTCTGATGGAGCAGGAATATTAGTAGACAAACAAGGAGGAGAATTCTACTAACAGTTGTAGAGAATATATTAACTTGTGGATCTAAAGGGTGGATCTTAATTGAAAGACAAAGATATAAATACAAGCAGTAAGATGAATGAAATTCTTAGAGGGCCAAGAAAATAAAAACTTGAAAAAAGGAAGAATGTAGAGTTTTGAGGGCACCTCAGTAGATACCTGTGTTTCAAAATATATGGTGATGCTAAGGAAACTTTGTGATATCGTTTGTTACATGTCAAAACATATTTGATTCTGATTCATAAGTTTGGATTTTACAGACATTTCAATAAATTGTTCAATGTGGTTTTGCTAAAATGGAAAAGGTGCAGTATCATTCAGTGATTCGTTTTTTACTTTTAGATGGGAAAACTTGCGGAAAGGTAAAAGCAAAATTGGATGCTGTTTATGGAGACCTTCTTCTATGACAACAGTTAGAAATTGGTGAAACGAATTTAAACTGGTTGAACATCCATTTTTGACGAGAAGCACCCAAGATGCCCTGCAGATGTGGTTACCAAGGAAGTCATTGAAAAAGTCCACAATATGATCCTTATTGACTGTTTATGATGAAAGTTTGCAAAGTGGCCATAGATGTATCGATGGGAATGGCAATTCATATTTTGTATGATAAGCTGGAGATGAGAAAGCTATTGACTCGATGAATGCTGCGTTTGCTCAAAGTGGACAATAAGCAGGTGCACTTTGAAGCTGTGTTTGAAGCTGTTTAAGTGAAATCTGAGGGACTTTTTGCATTGAGCTGTCACTGTTGATGAGACCTGGATTGTTGCTTGGAAACCAAGCAACAATCAAAACATTGAGTTGCTTCTGGGGAATCTGCTCCAGAAAAGTGATGGCGATGATTTTTTGGAATGTAAAGGGTGCCATACTCATTGATTTCTTGGAAAATTGAAAAACAATTACTGGAGCACACCGCAGTTAGAAATTGGCCCAATTTGACAAGAAGTTGGAGATATGACCCTATATGGCAAAGAAGACAGATCTGTTTCACCATGATATTGCTCCAGCACATTCATCCAGAGTTGCCATCACCAAACTGCATGAATTACGCTATGCCACACCCACCCTTCTATATTCTCTTATTCCCAAACTGAAGAAACAGCTTTCAAGAACAAAATTTAGATCAAATGAGGAGATCATCATGGAGACAGAGGCATATTTTGCAGAGCCAGAATACTCTTATTTTTTGTAGAGGTTAAAAAATTTCAGGACAATTCGGAAAATAAAAAGGGGACTATGTTGAGAAATAAAGAATTTGTGTTCCAAAAAATTGGCAAAAAATTGAATTGCCCTTGTATGACATGTGATGGAAATGGAAGAATCAGTTATAGAATGGATTGAGCATAGGATGTTTCAATGGCATGGACATATCAAGCAAATGGACAAGAAGAGATGGCCCAGGACATTTATGAAATGCCCAACTCATAAAAGGAGGGAGAGGAGACAATCTAGGACTAAATGGAGTTTTATGAAAGATGGATGATGACCAAGAAAGATGGAAATTGGAAATAAAGGGTAACTACTGACAGGTGGAAAAACCATCAAAAATAAAAAAGTATATTCTCTATTGGTATGTTGGTGTATAAGGATTTCATTTACAAAGAAAACGTAACCTTTTCACTTTTTAACACTGTGTCTGTCTTTGGTTAATAAAATGCACTTAGACTAAACGTATTAAACATGTTAAATTCTTTTACTGTCATTTTGATAATTTCTACTTTGGTATGCTCTACCAACTAAAGGCACTGATGTCACATTATATGCAGACGGCACCACTTTACTTGTTTCAACAGAAAATGAAGAGCAGTTAAATAGCAAATGTACGGAGGTGTTACTAAGCCTGGAAAAATACTTTTATACTCACAATCTTACCCCAAATATTACTAAAACAAATTACTATTTTCACTGGGCAGGAACTATATCTATAATGGACTGAATTTGACATACAAAGAGGAAAATATATCTAGAGTACAAAACACAAAATTCTTAGGTATTAACATTGAGTGATAATCTCTCCTGGCAAAATCACATTTCGACTGTTTACTCTAAACTTAACAAGACTGTGTTTTTGTTATGTCAACTAGTTAACATTTTACCTGCTCAAGCAATTCATAACATATATTTTTATTTCATTCACATCTGGAATATGGGGCTATGTTATGTCAAATCAAATCAAATCAAATCAAATTTATTCACCATAAGATTTCCAATTACAGAAATATCGGCTTCGTCAGTGTGGTTCTGCTGGTAAGACTCTTTTTGCACACCTATTTTCAGTCCAAAAGAGGGCTATTAGAGTTTTAGCTAAGCTGCCACAATCTGAGTCATGTAGACCATACTTTAAGAAATTCAAAATCTTACCCCTCTTTTGTATATACGTAAATTATGCTATTTTGTACGTAAAATACACTCATCAGTATCCCCTTGCCTAAATAAAGATATACACAAACACCACACTTGTAGACAACATGACTTTTTTCTTCAATTATATAGGGGCCAGTTTGGAAATAAAAATATTTATGCTGGATCAAAATACTTCAACGTATTATCAAACAGACTGAAGTCATCGATAGACAGAAATACTCTTAAAAAAGAGCTCAAAATGTATGTTATTTTGAATAGTTATAAATAAAAGCATTGTTAACAATGAAGCTAATTTCATGTATAAAGACTAAAATTGAGTCATACCTTTTAAAACTTGTAACTTCACTCACGTCCTCTTATAAAATCAGGAACGTTTCTAAAACTGTTGCAATTTCATCCTCAGCTGATTCAGTGACTCGCTAATCAGCTGAGGATGAAACTGCTACAGTTTTGAAAACGTTCCTGATTTTGTAAAAGGACATGAGTGAAGTTACAAGTTTTAAAAGGTATGACTCAATTTTAGTCTTTATACATGTATTTGCTAACCCATTGTTTTTATAATGAAGATGAGTTTCTTATCCATAATGGAAATTAATCACATTTTAAGCATAGTTGAGTTTTTGACATAATAGTATGCACAGATTTACATTATCAATATTTAGGTTAATTTCATAAACTTGTATTCTTTATCACATGACTGATGTGGTCTTAAGAACAATTGTCTATATGTGTATAGTGTTATTTTATATCATAATTATTTTGTATTATAAACTGACATGGTCTATGTAACACTGTTTTTGTGTATACTATAGGACTGAAAATAAATAAATAAAAATTAACAATTTATATAACTTGTATTTGTGTCTAGCAGTCTCGTCCTATTAAAATAATAAGTATGAAAACATATAATTTTTAAAAGATATTTATCAAATATGTTTAATTGATCAGTAAATTTAAAGCAATTTCCATGTATCTTTTAACATATCTGAATTAATGATTATTCTTTATTCTAGTTTCATTTGCTTAGTGGACTATATGATGTCGCACATGCTTCATACACTTTTAATGAATACACTAAATGAACTGTGTTCTGAATTAAAAACACATTATGGATTTTTGCCATCTGAGGAGGCATTAGTCTCTCCTGAAACAGATACACAGTTGGAGGGTCCAAGACCTGCTGGTGCTCCACAGGCAAGTACATTGCTGCATTTTCCTTTATGTGTATCTGACTAATGATGTAACTGCCAGTAACTACTTATAGCATTAGCCAGTAAGTTTAATTCAACCCATTTAACAATTGCCAACAATTGTGGTATTTGACTTTTCAGGAGGTATCTGACAAATAAGAGGTATAAATGTATTCACTGAAATTAAATGATGGTTATGTGCTTCTTTTTATTTATTTATGTAAGATTTTAATGTTGTAACTTTGTGGACTTTGTTTAAATGTCTAGTTTGCAGAAATTCAAACTGCTCTTTATTTCCAGTAGAAACACACTTTGTACAGTCCTGGCAGTAGCAGAATTACGTAACATACACAAACACAACCTTCAAGGTCATCTGCCACTCGTCCAGAAACAAAAAAATTCACTTTCAAATCACTACACAGCTGCACACACACGATTATCAGTTCTGGACTTGCCGCAGCACTTTTATACCTCCACTCATTGTTCTAGGAATTAGTGGAACGCTCGGTAACAATCAAGACAGCATTAGAAAAGAAGAAACTTCCAGACATCTATTTGTCTCTTTCTTTGTCTCTTTTGGCAACCGTCACTCACCTATGCACCAGCTATGGCATTATCTGTCTCTTTCGCACGTGTGGCCGCATGCCGCTGCATAACAATGCCTCGCGACAATATCTTTTGACTCTTTAGATCATATCAGACAGTAAAATGGGTGAAATGCTTAAATGAGCACTTCAAACATTAACTATAAGCTAATGTAAAGCTGCATATAATTCTGAAATATATATACTCATTTTTGAAAAGCAATGTTAATCAATTATTCACACCTTACAAACTGTTCAAAAGTACATTAAAATATGCACTTTTCGATTCATTTTTGTGCTAATTTGTGCTTCACTGTCCCTACGCAGTGTGCTTTTTGGCTACCTTGTTGTTATTTATAGATAAAAGCCCACTGGGAAGAAATAACAGCAGTTTAAATGACATACCTAATCTTAATGAGTAAGAACTATGATAAAATGAAGCACAAAATTAATATAATTTTAAGTCGAACTAGTACTCAATGCTCCTTATTTTGCTAGTGTTTATCTAGAATGCATTCCATTAGGACCTTTCTAACATGCATCGAGATTAGCTGAGGATGTTATATGGAGCACAGGCCCAAATGACCTCGTCGATGGGCCCTAAAACACCACACACTCACTCACTCTATGGAGCATGGAATACTAGTCCCTTGTTGTACTAGTTATCTTTCTGTTATTAATATTTTGCTTTTATTTCTTACTCTTTATAGTTGCCATTGTTTGTTGTGGACATCTTGATAAATACAGAAGAGCTATTATTTGAGCCATCTCAACAGATTTTCTCGGAAGTGTTTACACAGCTAATAGAACTCTGGCATGAAACTGTACTGAGTGTTTCAGATTATTTACCGGATAACTATTTCAATGTATTCACACAGTAAGTTATGGTTTTAACAACATACTTTTCAATTCAGATTGACACTTATTGAGTATTTATTAAATAATATTCATATTCATATTTATTCACCACAGGAATTCATACAGAATTTTGGGCTTCGTCAAAATAAATAAATAAATAAATAAATAAAATAAATGAATGAATGAATAAATAAACACATAAATAAATAAATGAGTGAGTGTGAATGAATGAATGAATGAATGAATGAATGAATGAATGAATGAATGAATGAATGAATGAATGAATGAATGAATGAATGAATGAATGAATGAATGAATGAATGAAAATAAATAATATATACAGTTGGTTACAGTTCTATATACATTAGTCCTAAAAATTAGTGTGATAAATATAATAATATTTTGAAGGCTGACAGACATCCTCTTAAGTCATAAATACTCTAAAGGGTGAAGCAGGTACAGGCATCCACATCATCTTCCTTGTTGTTTCAGCATGTAGTTCCCAAACGTATGTAACAAGCAATTTACAAATTCAGATTAGTGTTATGTCATATTTAGATTAGCCCATATCACATATACATCACAGCTTATTTATTTAGCATATTTACAAATATTCATCTATGTCTTAAAAAGCACCAGTAATTAAATAATTTTTTAACTTTTGGAAGTAATGAGTCGGTAATTCAAACACAAACATCACTAAAATTATCCTTACTTGGACATGTTTCGGAGAACGGTTTGTCTCCATCGTCAGCAGTTATCCGACCCTGCTGACTGGGCCTGTAATTGGCCTACAGTTGCTTACATCGGTAACATCACCCTTTTTATGTAATGGTTTAATAACCTCCTTTTTTAGACATTCAGGAAAAACACCTTCAGATAAACAGGTATTTATCAAATGTACTAGTACATCGACCAATTCATCCTTGCATTTTTTCAAAGTGTTTGAAGATACTTCATCCCACCCACTTGAATTTTTAGGTTTTAACTGTGTAATAATATTAATCAGTTCCAACTTTGTAACGGGTTTTAAAAATATTGTGCTACTTATACATTTTATTCTGCCAGATGTATCCTTATTAACTGTACTCGCCCCCCTCAGTAGCATGGTGGTAGCATGTCTGCCTCACATTCAAGAGGTCCCGAGTTCGAATCTCGGTCAAGGTGAGTTACCTGGATAAGGTTTTTCTGGAGTTAGCCCTTATCCTGAAAGACGAAGCTCTATGGACCCTGGGCTCATTTGAGCATCATTTCACCCATTACATTCATCGTCCAATATGACTTAACATTGGAGGACGTAAATTACACAAATTCCCTTAGACACAACTACACATTTAAAAAATATTCATTAAATATTGTTACCCTGGCGGCAGACTCGCGACCGATCAATAAATGGTGGCCGGTGGAGATTCGGGAAACTTCGGGGCCGATCGTTACCGGAAGCGACAGACAGTTGAGCGAAGTGTTTTTAAAATAAACAGTTTTTAGGGGATCTAGCAATTTGTAATGGTGAACGGTGTATTGCTACGAGAATAAAGTGCAGTTTTTTTGTGTTTGTAACCTCGACTTGTTATTTCACGAACCCACAAAGTCACAACTGGTGTCAGGAGTGGAACATACGACAATGGAAGCTGCATTGGCAAAGATTTTAGAGAAAATGGAAGAAATGAAGACGGCCAACGACAACATCGCCGAGAAGATGCAAGAACTGAAGGCCGAACTGACCACAGAAATGAGGGCAGCGAACGACAGCCTGGCCACGGAGATGAAAGCGGCAAACGAGGCCCTTGCCGTGAAGTTTGAAGAACAGTTGGCCGGCGTGAGGGATAACGTGACGGAGCTGGGCAAGCGGATGGGCCAAGTGGACGAGCGCGTCGAGGACCTGGCGAGCCGCGTTGACGACCTGGAGGGAAAGGCCGACAGCAGCGTCAAGTCCCTGAACGCCATAGTAGAGGACGTCGTCGGCAGGAAACTGAAGGATTTGAAGGCCGACGCGCCGGGACGCGACACAACATTTGCGTGCGTCAAACCGCCGAAATATGACGGCGCGTCAACATTTGAGGTCTTCCGCCGCCAGTTTGACACAGTGGCCAAGCACAACAGATGGTCACCGGAGGAGGAGGCCACACAGTTAATAGCCAGCCTCCAGGGACGGGCCGCGGAAGTCCTAAACGCGGTGCAGACAACGGCGGCGTCCAAGGACATCTGGGAGGCCCTGGAGAATCGTTTCGGGAACCACCGCTTAGCCGCAGCGTACCGCAGCCAACTAAAGGCAAGGTCACAGCAGCCGGGGGAGACGCTGCAGGAGTTCGCCATAGCGATTGAGCAGCTGGCTAGCAAGGCCTTGGTTGACCTGCCACTGGAGTTCGTATCCCGGGAAGCCGCCTACAGCTTTGTCGACGGGGTACGGGACACGGAGATTCGTCAGCGCCTAATGCTCGGCGATTATAAAACCATCCACGAAGCGCTGACAGCGGCATTAAGGATGGAGGTGGCCAAGGTAGCATCTATCCCGACGTCGAGAACGAGGAGTGTCCGCTACGCCGGAGACAGAAGACCAGCTGAGGGACGCCGGCGAACACCTAGTGGCCTGTGTTGGGGGTGTAGACAGCCCGGGCACCTGCAGAGAGACTGCCCACACCAGGAAGGGCAGCGGGAAGAACGAGTAAGGCCCGGCGTGGAGAGGGGTACGTCGGCGCCATTACCACCATCCCCTCGAGTGACAATCCGCGCCGTCAGCCGGCGGATGGATGACAACCTCATCGCGGACGGCTGGGTAAGAGGAAAGCCGTGCCGCGTGCTGGTGGACACCGGGGCGGCCGTGACCATCATCAGACCTGACGTGGCGAAGGGTTTGCCGACGAGGAAGCCTAGCCGATCATACGAGCTTGTGACGGCATCGGGCGACACCATGCCTGTGGAGAAGGAGGCCCTGCTGGAGCTGACCTTGGGACGGAGTGCCGTGCGTCTGTGGGTGTTCGTCGCGAAGGTGGCTGAGGAGGTGATTCTGGGACTGGATGCCCTCAGGAGCCACGAGGCGACGGTCGACGTCGGCAGGAAGGTCCTACGGCTCAACGGAGAAGAGGTTATACTCCGTCAACCAGAAGAGCGCCTTGGAATTTGCAGGGTTATCTTGAACGAAGACGTGGTTGTCCCCGCGAGGAGCGAGGTGATGGTGACGGTGCGACCGGAAGGCCAGACAGCAGGTTTGGTTCAGAGGCTGCAGGAGTACGACTTCACCTCGGAACATCGCAGAGGGAAGAGTCACGATAACGCGGACGCTATGTCCCGAAGACCCTGTCCAGAAGAGTGCGACCAATGCACAAGAGTGGAGGAGAAGGAGCGTGCCGCAGCAGTTCGAGTAGTCACGGCAGTGCCTGCGGATGGCTGGGATAGCGCAGGCCTGAGGAGGGAGCAGCTGGCGGACGCAGACTTGGGGCCACTCTTGAGGGAAGTGGAGGCAGGGACGAGACCAACCTGGGCGGACATCGCACCGAGGAGCGCCACCTACAAGTCTTACTGGGCCCAGTGGGACTCGTTGAAGACCAGAGAGGGTGTGCTGTTCCGGGTATGGGAATCACCCGATGGGAAGACGCAGAGAGAACAGTTGGTACTTCCCCGGAGTAAGGTTCCGGAAGTCTTGGAAGAAGTGCACGCCGGTACTTCAGGTGGTACACCTGGATCGCCTGGCCCGCTACGAAGGCGCTGTTCGGGACGACCAGCCTTGAGGAGGGAGCAGTGTTACCCTGGCGGCAGACTCGCGATGCCGATCAATAAATGATGGCCGGTGGAGATTCGGGAAACTTCGGGGCCGATCGTTACCGGAAGCGACAGACAGTTGAGCGAAGTGTTTTTAAAATAAACAGTTTTTAGGGGATCTAGCAATTTGTAATGGTGAACGGTGTATTGCTACAAGAATAAAGTGCAGTTTTTTTGTGTTTGTAACCTCGACTTGTTATTTCACGAACCCACAAAGTCACAATATATTACTAATGTTAACTGGATTAACAACCATTTTGTTATCATGTTTAAGTACAATATTTTCTGTTTTCTTACATGTTACTTTTCTAGCATTTACAACATCCCATACAGCCTTACTTGTTTTTCTTGCATTAACTACCTTATACTTAATGCTTTCTGATCTCAGAATTTTAAGTGCAGCTTCATACTCTTTCTTGTACTCTTTATATCTATCACAATATAAACTGTTACCATACTGTCTATAAAAGATGTACATATCCTTCATTGCTTCCCTTAATTTAATAACACTGAATGGAAGGGTTAATTTATAACAATTCGTTTTGTACTTATTCATTACCCGTTTCGGACATGCAGTATCAAAATATTTATTAAATATACAATAAAAAAGTTCCCATTTATCATTCACACAAAAACTCTTACTTGTATACTCCTACAATCAATATTAGTGGCAACTTAGTCTACAGAGGTAGCAGATGCCAATGTGAATGGAGTTGGGACAGTAGTATACATTTTAATACCAGACATATTTAGCACTTCTGTAAGTTTTGTAAATGTAATGTTCTCAGCATTGGAATTAATGTTAATATCTCCTATCATCACAATTTTGCTATTAAGTACTGAATATTTTGACAGCACAGTCTCTAAACCATCGAAAAAATTTGAAATTTGTCCACTTGGTGATCTATAAACTCCAAGGAGTAATATATTGACCCCATCAGTATTAATTCTAATCCCAGTAATTTCAAAATCCTTTTCTATGCAATGTTTGTTCAAATTCATAATTTGTACACTTTCATTATATTTTTCATGCGCATATATTGCTACACCACCTTCTTTAAATTCTGTCCTACAGAAAATACTTTGTAATAAAAAATTATCTAATTTACAGAGCTGAATTTGATGTGCTTTTGAACCATGTTCTGTAATGGCTACAAAGTGAGGGGCTAAACTGTTTATGAGTACACTGAATTGCTCAGTTACAAAAATAAACCTAAGTATGTTTAAGCATTGTACTATGGATCAAATAATAATCTACCTGGGTACTATTTGAATATGCTATGAAGTCTACTAATTGCACAAAGTAGCAGAGTATTGTTTTCACTCTTCTTATGTACAAACAAGCCCTTTGTTGAGCCTTCTGGTAGATACCCCGGGTCTGCAAATTAATGTTTAGTTGGATTCACTTTCTTAGGTCCATTACATTATGCTATTACATTTTAGATTTGACTGGAGAGTAGTAACTTTTTCTTATCCCAATTTCATCTTGCAATAAATGAGTGATATTTTATTGCATAAATGGAACTTTAGGGTACCTTGAAAGATGTCAAGTACCTATGGAAATCACATATGCTGGTGACTCTTTATTGAGAAATTACAGCATTATTTACAGAAATCCCCTCAGACATATAGATCATTTGTAAATTACTTAAGATGAGTCGGTACTAGTAACACTAACATCACTTATGAGTATTTTACTCTTTGTTAACATGTTTCGGGGACATGTGTTCCCATCTTCAGAACGTGTCCAAATGACTCGTGTTGTTGTTTCTGTTGTGGCGATTGTCTTTAATGACGGCATCATGTGGCAGTGAAATGTACTTCCATAGGGTACTTGGTGTAGTAAATCAACATACATTAACTGTCGTTTGTATTTCAAAATGAAGACATTCTCCCATGTGTCCAGTTCATCTGCATGACTGGTTAGTTTGATTAGCATGATGTTCGGTTTTATGTAATGGTTGGTCATTCAGAAATGGTGTGAAACTGCAGATTTGTCCAATTGCTTGTATTGTATGCATTTCTTATGTTTCTTTATTCTGGTTTCTAGATTTATTTTTATTTTTCCTATATATACTTTATTACAATCGGAGCAATTGATTTTGTAAATTCTAGTTTTTTTTTTTTTTTTTTTTTTTTTTGTATTGTGGTACAGGATCTTTTTCTATCTCTATGCAAAATTTCTTCTTCTTAGACTAATGTTGTGTTTTATGAAAGTCTTCTTAAAATTGTAAAATGGTTTTTGATGATATTTGAATTTCTTAAATGTCAATTGTAGTTCTTCCTGGACAAGATTTGTGGTATCTTTGAATGCCTGCAGGGGTAAACAATCCCTCCCGTACAATGCTGTGTTATTATGTCTATATGTTCCTACGTGTTCTGGACTCATTTTTGGGTACTTCCAGCTATACTGTGCATCTGATTTTTGGCACAGGTACCACAAAGAGCAGAGTGAAGAAGGTATCAGCATAGTGATAGTTCCCTTGTCAGTAACACTTATACTTTCTATACAAATATAAAAATTTGTAACTTAAAACTCCACTTATCTTATAAGAAATTATGACACTTATCTTATTAGAAATGATGACACTTATCTTATAAGAAATTATGACACTTTACTTATAAATTGTTCGGGATCGCGATTTCATGGAAATTCTTCCACATCCTCAGCCGAACCAGAAAACTGTCGTCATCGTTACAAATGCTAGATGTTATGTTCTTGTTAGTACTACCAAAATCTGATAGTACTACCAAAATCTGAAAATAAAACAAATTTAAAAACAGAGTCAACTGTTGGTATTTCAAAACTCATTACATGATGTTTGTTTTTTAAAATAAATATCTTTTCTCAAACCATTAAATCTATCAGACCATTTAATTGTTTTAATAATTTAACTTCTGGATTTATTTCATGACGAAAAATGATCTGCCACTGCCGATTTATCAGTCTATTTATACTTAATGTTACAAAAATGCTCTTTTGTTCTGGTTTCTAAATTACATTTTGTCTTTCCAATATAAACTTTATCACAATTGAAACAATTAAATTGATAAATACCAGGTTTTTTATTATTAGGAATTTTATCTTTTTTGGAGAAATGCAATAAATGTTTAATACTATATTTATTTTGAGGAACTAAAGTTGTACCAAACTCTAACATTTTTTTGAAAATGTTTATTAACCCAAGGATGGTAAGTAAATTTTTTAAAATTATAATGGCCTTTTATTTTTTTAAGGTTAGAAATATCATTAATAGTTTCTTGATATTTAAATTTTTCAATTTTTTTTTTATTTATAAAGTCTTTATTAAATAGAAAGCCTAAAGTGATGTGGAAGAATTTCCATGAAATCGCGATCCCGAACAATTTATAAGAAAAGTGTCATCATTTCTTATAAGGTAAGTGAAGTGTTAAGTGTTATATTTGTATATATTTGTTTGCTTCACTGTTAATAGCTTCATATTTTACGTACTTATACTTTCTGCTTAGTATGTATTGAACCAGTCGCATGTTAATGATTGCATGTTCAGCAATATAGTATATTTGACAAAAGCTGTACCTATTCTTCTAATCAGCATTATGACTACTGAATGGTTCTGAGGGGATTCCAGCCACAGCATTTTCTCTCCTCAGTGGTATGATATTTATGAAAATATGCAGCCATTCTGCCTCTGGATATAAGCTGTATTAATATTGTGTGGTATGCTCTGCTTTCCTCTGCTGAATAATTTGTTATTAAAAATTATGGAAGCATTAGTAATTTTCATGATTTTAGGTTTCTAAACAGAATAGTAATTATTATATCAGGTTTTGATTTTACAGCTCTACAGTTCTGGAATTTATTGGAATAGTTAACATTAATTCTCATTAAGGTATTACTTGTGTTAAACAGGCCAATGATAAATGCAAAACTGGAAGACAGACTTATTGGCTATGGTCCAAATCTAATAGATATTCTTGAAGGAGATCCTGAACGAACAAAAACACTAAACGAAATCACTTATTATATGAAAGAGAGCTTTGAAAAAGCAATTAAATATTTGCAGAGAATCCATTTCATTCTGGAATTTTTTCAAGAAAATAGTAGGAAAGAACATTCATCTATAAAGAGAGAGAGAGGTAAGGTTGTATTGTATATTTTAAATGTATGTTGTACTTTTATAATATAGATCTTTCATTTAGACATATGGCTGGCATAATGGGAAATTTCTTGGCACTTCTTCTACATAAATAACATAACCCTATTTAAGTTAATTGATAGAAATGATTCATTTCTTCACACTGGCCGTATACAGTCTAAGGTATTGGATTGATAGAGATTGATTGATTGATAATCCAATACCTTAGCCTGTATATGGCTAGTGTGAAGAAATAAATAATTTCTATCTATTAACTTAAATAATAAGAGTTAAATGTTGAAGCCTGGGACTCAAGTATTTACAATAGTAAGTCGCCACAAACGGTGTATCTCAGATGTGAGAGCCCAAGTAGTTTACCGGGGAAATATATGAGTCAGTTGGAGAATTTAATGCCATGACGGAAAATTGACCATGGTAGCTCAATGAATAAGAGCGACTGGACAGAAACATGTAGATTGTAGTTCAAATCCTGGCCATGGCATTGAATTTTTCATGTTGACTATATCTACCCAACAAAACCCTACTTTAATATCGCTACTAAAAATCTCTATCTGTTGTTAAGCTCATTTAAGGAAGCAAACACACATAGGCTGAACATAGCCTGCCAGCACTTTGGCCGGTAAGAGTCAGTTGTGAGGGCAAAGTAATTGTGAATCGATCTGCAAAAAGTGCAGTGCAGTTCAATTCAGTTCAGTTCACTTGCTATTTGTGAGTTGACCAATGGGTACAGGAGTTATATCAGCATCGTCTGATATATTTCTGATATGCTGTTTGTTGACAAAAGTTGGGATATTCATAAATACATATCTCATGTCAATTATAACTATAATAATGATTAATGTACTTACAGTATAAAAGATGTTGGAAATAATGTCTTTGTGCTGTCACATTTCTTTTACATTCTTATAAGGAATTTTACATAAACATTCATTAGTTTTATTTAAAGCAAAAGGTTTATCCAACTCTCATTTGCGGAAATAAGCTTTACTTGCTTTACCACATGGTCACAATTCATAAACTACGTTATTATATAGGGCTTTAATTTTAAAAGTTCAGTGGCATTCAAGCCAAAATTTGTAGAACTCCTTATTCCTGTGCAAGCTTTCTCCAAGATTTGTTTGAATATCTTTGTAACTTTTTCTTCAGTGCCATTGAGCTTTTCCTCTGTATGGACATACCAATTTACTTCTAGTTTCTTAAGCAAAATAGATTACAATTCCTTTCTTGGAAGTGTTGAAAACAGTGTTGTTAAGATAAAATAAATTTAAAGGGAGTCGATTAATGACACTAAAGTAAGTGTTGTTTAGTGTCATTAATCGACTCCCTTTAAATTTAATTTAAAATAGATTACATTTTCCTAAATCTAATCATAAGATTATGAATTGTTTCTCTGGGAGTGCATGAACATTAGGAAACCTGTAAATTACTATCTTGAATTTCTACAAGTGTTGTCACATTGAAATCATACATGAAAATTCTTTTTCTTTAACTGCTCTTTTATACCACTACATGGTGTCAGAGTATTCTTGTTCCTCTTAACCCTTATATGGGTTGAGGAATGGAATCTCTGGATCAGTGAGACAGAAAATCCAGGATGGATGATCAATCCAATGCCTGGTATGAGAGTGAGGGAAGTGGATGACAGAATAGGGCCGAAATGAAATGATAGGACAGATGATGATGAAGCAATTAATGGAATGCTGGCAGGGGAAACCAGAGGACCTGGAGAAAACCAGCCCCAGTGCCATGTTGTCCACCATAAATCTCACTTAGCGGTCACCTGGGATCGAACTCGGTCTGCCTTGTGAGAGCCAAGCGGACTAACCACTTGACCATGATTCTGCCAGATTAAAAGTGTGTGTTTCAAAGTATACAGATTTGTTGGCACTTTAATAGCACTAATTTATTATAACAATGAAACGTGGTATCTTATAATATATCATTCTTTGTAAAAAGAGCTCACATCAATTGATGAACACGTGAAGAAGAGGGAAAATGCAGGGTAATGTAGGCAACAATTAACTGTATTGTATTGTATTTATTTCATCCTTTGGAACATAATACATATGTTATAGGATACGTCAGTTCAAGATACAAAGACAAATATAAAAAGTTACATAAGACTAAAAACTCTAACAGATATAGGATCCAACGAAAGTTTAAAGTAGAAAATGAAATAAAAACAAAATATATAAAGATCATAAAGAAATGCTATGTATATAAAAGTAATTGTTCACAAATGTGGAGTTTACTCTATTTCATGATTTAGGAAATCCTCTACACTATAAAAGTTTCTCTCCATTAAGAAATTAAATAGAGCCTTTTTGAATTTTGGTTTGGACTCAATATTCTTTATACTCTGTGGTAGTTTATTGAATAAATGTAGACCAGCTTATGTGAAGCTACTTTCATACAATTTGGTTCTATGCGAATTGATAAATAGATTGTTCTTTGCTCTAGTATCATGTGTATGAACTTCTGCATTTATTTTGAATGAATTTTGGGTTTCTTTCATGTGGTTACGTGTTTCATATATATATATGCATGGCAAAGACAAAATTTTAAATTTTCTAAAGTATGGTTTCCAACTAGTTTTGTTTGTGATATCAGCCATAATCCGTATTACTTTCTTTTGCATCCTAAAAACCTTAATGCTATATTTTGAATTTCCCCAGAAGATAATTCCATATGTTAAAAGACTATGAATGTATGCAAAATATACCACTCTAAGAATATGTTCACTTGACATAATTTCTTGCAATATGACCACATGTTGAAATAAGGGTTCTATAGTTATTTTTATATTATTGTGTAAGAATAAGCAGTTGTAGATTTTGTAAAATCTAGATCTAGTTGTAGAAATACTTGAATATATTTAAGACTAAGCTTCCACTTGTGCCTCACATAATGAAGTCATAGCTGTTGTTTAATTGAACTAAACAGTTAAAAGCTAGGGTGTAGTTATGGCACCAGAATTGTATCATTCAGTTGCATTAGCTTTATGAGAAATAAAAGATAGCAGAAATATTGAACAGTAACAAGAAAAGAAAATACTTAATATAAGATTTTTATTTTCTGTACTCTTTGTCTAAGATAGATAAATATCTCACTCAACCAAAAAGTTTGGTATTGTGAATTCATTGGAAATTCAGGTTTTGGGTTGGTTAAATCCTATAAGGTCATTTTTAAAATTTTTTATCTATTAATTTTTTAATAGAAAAATGTCATTTTGTACTACAGGTTTTTGAACAGCATATTTAAAAAATGAAAACTCACATGTATACAAAGCTTCATATTTTTATGCGTGATTGGAGAAATTTAGTACAGTGATATCAGAATTAATTGAAAAAGAACTATTGGTAGTAGTTTTTAACACTTCGTCACTTACATTTTTATATTATTGAGGGATTAGGTTCAAAAGCCATTGTATCCATTTTCAACCTCGGTCCAACTATCATTTATTGTTGTCGTCTGCTCTCCTCTCTCTGGTGGTGGAACTATGAACTTCTTTATGTGTGTTTGGAGGAATTTAGTAACAGTGACGTCAACATTAATATAAAAATGATTTGTGGTTGGTTTATTGACACTCGTCACTTACTTTTTCATATATTTATGAGAGACTAGTTTCAAAGGCCCTGGCCTCCATTTTCAATATTCATCTGGAAAAATAAGGATCGCGTAATGAACTTTGAAATCCCGCCAGTAGATAATTTGACAAAAAAGTTCATAGTTCCACCACCAGAGAGAGCAGACAACAACAGATGCCAGTTGGGAAGAGATTGAAAATGGAGGCCAGGGCCTTTGAAACTAGTCTCTCATAAATATATGAAAAAGTAAGTGACGAGTGTCAATAAACCAACCACAAATCATTTTTATATTATGAACTTCTTTGTTAAATTATCTACTGGTGGGATTTCAAAGTTCATTACGCGGTCCTTATTTTTCCATATGAATTTGTTCTCCAACGTTATCACTTTGTTTTGGTTTATCACCCCTGTTAGTAAATGTCATGGATTATGTTCCAAAAATGAAATGTACACAGCATATTCAGTTTGTTGTTGTTGTTGTTGTTGTTGTTGTTGTTGTTGTAATTTACATCCTCCAACATTAAGTCGTATCGGACGATGAATGGAGCGGGTGAAATTATGCTCAAATGAATCCAGGGTCCTTGGAGCTTAGAGTAACCCGACATTCGTCTTATCAGAATAAGGGAAAACCCTGGAAAAACCTTTCCAGGTAACTCACTCTAACCGAGATTCGAACTCGAGACCTCTTGAATGTGAGGCAGACACACTACCATCTACACTACCAAGGCGAGATTCAATAGATTCATGTACCACCCAAAAACATTTAATTAATTCAAAAAGATCTTTAAGGAACAAATATCATCTTAGCACCTATTACTTTTAAAATTGCTAAATTCAAAAACAAAAGAAGAAATCCCATCAATTAACAGATATGGAATATACCAAATAAGTTGTAAGAATTGTGAAAGATGTTACATAGGTCAAACTAAAAGAAATCTAAAAACCAGAGTCAAAGAGCACTTAAGAAACATCAAAATTAAACAAGAAGATAAGTGAGCAGTAGCATGTCATTTTTTGAACAAAAATCATGACATTGATCCAAATCCAAAATTATTAAAAGGAGTGATAAACCAAAATAAACTGACACCATGGGAGAACATATTCATATGGAAAAATAAGGACCGAGTAATAAACATTGAAATCCCACCAATAGATAATTTGACAAAGAAGTTCACAGTTCCATCACCAGAGAAAAGATAGCAGACGACAACAGATGCTAGTTGGAGAGAGGTTGAGGATGGAAATGATGGCTTCATAATAATAATCATAATCTTTTATTCACCATTAAGCTTACAAGAAGCAATAGGTTTTGTCAGTTATAAAAAGTATTCCCTCGAAACTATATCCAAAACTATTCCCTCGATAACATAAAAATGTAAGTGATGAAGTGTCAATAAATGGCTACAAATAGTTTTTTTTATTCATATTTTTATTGTTTGCTGCATTAGAGTGCTGCATTGAGTGTTACGAGGAAATTTTTCTTTTTAAGTTGCTCACTATTATGGGTATTACTATGAATGTTACCAGGGGCGGCCGGTGAAGCATTGTATTGGCAGTGCCATAAATAAATAAATGAATGAACGAATGAATGAATGAATGAATAAATACATAAATTAAATAAATACATAAATAAACAAACAAACAAATAAATAAATGAATAAATAATAAATGAATGAATAAATAAATAAATAATAAAATAAATAAATAAGGGTTGTTAAAATATAAATATGTGTACCAATTTCGAAAGATTTAGGTAATCTTATCAATAATCCATCCTATTTTATAATATACTGTACCAAACAGAACGTACAGGGAAACGGAAATAGATATCTATTACATCCGTACTCTTGTTATGCACAGGTGTAACGAGCACAGTAAAAGTTTGATAATACAATTCATGGAGAATGTGATACGAAGCGTTCGTGAACGATTTCGCGACAGAGAGACAGGTATCTTAAGTCCTGTGCTTTACTGCACTCTAGCAGATAAAGCATAAGTTATGTGCCAGAGAAATCTCGGCACTACCTGCTCCCATAAGAAGCCGTGTATTAGCAAACATTCTAGCCCTTAACACAGGCGCTTATGAACGTAGCCGGTGCTGTTCTGGAATCGCGCCAAGCCACGGAAAACAATCAGGACAGAGCGCTTACATTTAACGTGCCTATTCACACGAGGGAGCAGACACTCAGAAACAATCTTTTTTTGCGCGATTCCTATACACTTCTCTTTCTTTCTGTTTTCATACAGATGGTGCCATGGCACAGCGGCACTACCTCAGAAGCCACCCCTGAATGTTACCCAAGCATTTAGGCAGGCAATATTAAAAATGCCATAAAGAAGACACAAGGGCCAGTTGAGTGAAATTAGTGATTTTTCCACACTAGCCATGTGTAGGCTAAGATTTGGATAGGTAGAGTCAGACTGAAAAATTCAATGTTATAGCAGGATTTGAATCGCAGATCTGCCAGTCTCCATCTGGTTGCTCTTAACCATTGAGCTACCATGGCCAACATGCCAGCAAGACATTGAATTCTCCAACTTGTATTTTTCCCAGTAAACCACTAGGGGTCTTCATATACAATGAGATATATACTGTTTGTGGCAACTTACTATGCCGTAAGTACTTAATTCCCAGGCTTCATAGTGACCACTATTAGGTAAATTGATGAAAATTAATTGTTCTTCCACACAAACAGTGTTTAGAGGAAGATTTGAATAGATAGAATCAAGTTGAAAAATTCAATGCCATGAATTTGAACCACGGATCTGCCGGTCTCTGACCTGTTGCTCTTAACCATTGAGCTACCATGGGAAACATGCCAGCATGACATTGAATTCTCCTACTGACTATTTTTCCCAGTAAAACACTAGGGACTCTCATATTTAATGAGATACTAGTGTGGAAGAACAACTAATTTCCTTCAGTACTTTGTTAGTCGCTCCTCCAAGAAACTGGCCCTAATTATTTGTGAGCAGCATCCTACCAAAGTACACATTCTGTGTATATTAAATGGTTTAGCAAACAATGGAAAAAAATCATGTGGGGGAGAAAATGCTATTGTAAGGCAAATTTATTACTGACATTGTTATGGCTGCAAGACAAATCTGTCGTATAGCAGTGACTATAATTCTTTAATACTGAGTTACTGTGTTGCAGATATTGAAAAATTCAGAGGACTATTGACAAACTATCATCAACAAATAGATGAGATAAACAAAATGGTTGAACAGCAATCTCTAGGTGTGTTCCACCTTTGGTTCAAAAGGTTTAAGCAGATTGCTTTGCCAAATCCGCAGGGTCTCTTATTTGTTGTAGAAAAAGTACTTCCATGGTACGTATACACTTGCTTATTCATAAGATATATGTCACATATAAAGCATGGTGGATATTAGGAATGACGTTGATAAAGATAATTTTTTATATTTATTGAGTAAATGAGTTTGAACTAGATTTTTTTTCTTCTTTTTTTTACTTTATCACTTTTACATAATCACCAAAGTTATTTTTGATTAATTTATATAAAAACAGAGAAAGAAGGAAAGAAAAAAATCATCAGACTTTGTTGAGTTCTTAAGATCCACAGAACCTGTAAGTAAGTTAATTCACATCAGAAAGCTGATTACGCATTTGCCAAGATGGAAGTTTATTTGAAATTGTTCTGTAATTTGATAAATAGTGAAAATAAGATAGAAGCTTTATAATATGGGAATAGTCCTTTGTACGAGGGCTGTTCAATATAGAATGATCATAATATTTTTACGGTCTTAATTTTTCAGAATAAAATTCAATCTTATTATATTCTGTTAGCTTAATGTGAAACAAACACGCCATAGTAGTTTTATTGAGGTACTCCTGGTTCCCGCATGTGAGAACCAGGCAAGTTCAGACATGTTCAGTATTGCCTACCGCTGCAATGGAGCTAATATGCAGTTAAAGTTGATGCTAGAGGAAGATCTGGGGTTTCTTTCAAACGTAATCACTGCTAATCAAACTTGCCTACATCATTTTGATCCTGAGAGCAAACAGCAAAGCTCAGTGTGGAAATCTCCTTCATCATCAACCCCCCAAAAAGCAAAAGTGGTTGATTCTGCTGGGAAAGCCTTGCTCATCTCATTCTTTGATATTCATGGAATGGTTTATCAGCATGTTGTACCTGCACACATATCAGTAACTGGACAATACTACAGGGATGTCTTGAAAACACTGCAAGTCCATATCAGACGCAAAAGACCACATTTCCGTGAAGCAGGCTGGATGCTGCACCACGATAATGCGCAGCCGCATATTACCAATGTTGTTGCTGAATATCTTGCAAAAATCAACGTGAAGTACATCCCTCACCCTCCCTATAGTATGGATTTAGCCCCATGTGACTTTTTTCTATTCCCTAACTTGAAGAAACGTCTTCATGAGAGGCATTATCCATCATCAGAAGCAGTGGTGAAGGCTGCAGAGGTGATTTTGAAGGATCTCTCAAAAAATTGTTTCCAGCATGTCTTTGAGACTGGCAGAAATGCTGGGACAAGTGCATCATATTCAGGGGAGACTTTTTTGAGAAGGACCATCAAAATTGTGAGGATGAGTAAAGGTGCGTTGTCAAAAAATAATAGTGATCATTGTTTATTGAACAGCCCTCGTAGTTAGCAATTTGGTAAGCATTTTCTGCTTCAGAAAGAGTTAATGGTTTTATTTGCAATTGTTCCTAACACTAATAAGTCATCAAGCTTCTTTTTCTCTTCAGTACACATTTTCTAAACATATCTTGATAGAAAATAAAACTAAAATTTGAAGCTATTAACTGTGAAGCAAATGTAATGCAATAAACTATAATAATAGCTGGTGACTAAACTTCACTTATCTTTGATATATGTAATAAAGGAACTGGATTTGCAAATACATCATTTGCATCTTCAGCCAAGTTACTTATTTTGTTATTGCTACTGCCACTAGGTGATATGTTGTTTTTTCAGGTTCCAGAGAACCTGGAATACTCACGCTGCCAGGAAAGCTACAGCTCCTTATTATATTGTTTTTTGTTTTTTTACTAAACTCTGAAAGTGAGACAAACTAATTTACAGAATTCAATTGAGAATGTTTTAAAATTTATTGCATAATTCCTATTTTTTGAAACAAATATTTTTTTTCCCAAACAGTTAAATTTATGGGTTGAGTTAATTGCTTTAATAACTTCACCTCTGGATTTATTTCATATTTAAGTGACCAAAACTAATATACTACAGCTATTTATCAATCTGTTTGTATTAAATGGCTCTAAAATGTTCTTTTGTTCTAGTTTCTAAATGATGTTTAGTTTGACCAGTGTAAACAAACAACTAAGTTGATAAATGCCAGATTTTTTATAATTAGAAATTTTATAATTTTTAATAGAACATAGTTTAGTCACTAGCTATTATTATAGTTTATTGAATGTCTGACAGAGGTTTCTGCTTCCTCAGTTAAGAGTTTGAGAAAGGAAAATGTATACTGATAAAGTGCATAATGAGTGTAGACTCCTGCATGATCAAAAGCAGATGTTTAGAGATAAAACGACTGTGATTCTGTCTTCTACAGTATCACCATTTTTACTCCCTTTGTGGTAAAAATAAAGGCAATGAGTGCACAATAAAATACATAAAATTAATACTTGGGCACAAAGGAGTATATAAATTAGAAAATACTGAAATTAGATAGAAAAATAGCTTTAATCATAATGTTGGTAGGAGAAAGTGAAAGGAGAAAATGTAGGACAGTATCTAAGCAAAGTGAAAGTAAGCAGAGTTGGATGTTAATGTCAGAGGTTCTACTCCCATTAGTCCTGGACCTGTAGGACCAAGGACCTGGGCCTCCTTCGACCAGGGAGTTACCGAGCTGTCCCAAAAGGGCGCCTGGCGCCTCCGTGGGGCTTTCCATAGGGCAAGACCTAGATACTAACAAGCCCCCCCATCTGATCCTATGGACTCAAGACGGGATGGAAGTGGATACACCACTTACGTGCGCCAACTCCAAAATGGGAAGGCTACCAATATGACCTCGGTGGGGCCGCCTGGTGATCTAGCACACCTTCTACTAGCTATGCTGGCTAGTACGTGGAAATATTAATGGCTTCCCTCAACTCCATCCGGAGATGTAACCGATCACCCATGGATATCAGGAACCACTGCCCCCTCGAGTCCAACCCAATCTGAACAACTCCCAATCAGGGGGGGCTCGAATGTTTGGCCCGAGGTTCCTCTAGTAATGTCAGAGGTACCCGAGTGCTAGGGGTCCGCAGCGCCCGCACCATGGCAGCTGAAGGGGACTGATCCCCTCCCCTACGGGGAAGCAGAGTTGGACATTAAAAAGGAAGTATAGGATCTGCATAAACATTACAATGTCCTATAGCTAGAGCAATGTGGTTTGTGGCAGATGACAGACAAGCTCTTAAAGTTTTAGATTGATAGAGTCGACATGAAAAATTCAATGCCATGGCCGGTATTTGAACCACAGATCTACTGGTTTCCGTCCATTCGTTCTTACCCATTGAGTTACCATGGCCAATTTGCTGTAATGACATTAAATTCTACAATTGACTCATATATTTCCCCAGTAAACCACTAGGGGCTCTCGCATCCAAGATACACAGTTTGTGGCAACTTACTATAGTAAGTACTTGAGTCCCAGGCTTTTTCATTTAACTCTTATTATTTAAGTTAATTGATGGAAATGAATCATTTCTTCATCCTAGTCATACATAGGCTAAGATTTCGGATTGATAGAGTCGACATGAAAAATTCAAATTAAATTCTCCGATTCACTCACATATTTCCCCAGTAAACCCCTAGGGGCACTCGCATCTGAGATAAACCGTTTGTGGCAACTTACTGTTGTAAGTACTTGGGTCCCAGGCTTCATCATTTAACTCTTATTATTTAAGGTAATTGATGGAAATTAATCATTTCTTCTTACTAGCCATATACAAGCTAAGATTTTGGATTGATAGAGTTGACATGAAGCATTCAATTTAAATTCTCCAATTGACTCATATATTGGCCATGGTAGCTCAATGGGTAAGAGTGACTGGACGGAAACCAGTGGATCCGTGGTTCAAATACCTGCTGTGGCATGGTTCCAATACTCTGCCTGGTAGTTGTTTATAACACTCTGGTCAGTTTAGTTAAAATCAATTTGAAAACATATGGCCATCATTTGACTCCTCCTACTTCTATGTAGAATACCTTCTTGGTTTTAGTATACTGAGTATTAAACGCATTCGGAACCACGCAGGTCCACCATCCTCTCCTCTCCATGGCACCCAAGGCCTGGCATATGAACCCCTTGCCAAAGCAAATGTGTTTGCAGAATACCTTGAGAGGACCATGAAGCCACGAGATGACCCTCAGGACCTAGACTTCTCTGAACATTTTAGGTGGGAGGTGCGTCAATATTTTGGGCGTCCCCCTGCTGAAGCGGATTGTCTTCCTGTCATCAAACCTAGTGAAGACCAGGGCGCACTTAGGTGTCTCAACCCCAAGAAGGCATCGGGGCTTGATGGGTTAACCCCTGTCATGCTTTGTCATCTTCCCTTCAAGGCCTTGCTCTTTCTAACATGGGTCTTCAACATGTGCCTTGCTCTAGGCCACTTTCTGCGTAAGTGGAAAGAGGCCTGAGTGATTTGCATCTTGAAGCCTGGGAAGGACCCGATCCATCCCGCTAACTACTGCTCCATCAGTCACCTGTCAGTACTTTCAAAATTTCTCGAGAGACTATTCTTAGCCCACTTGTCACCATTTTTGAGTGACATTCAAGCCATTCCGCCCCACCAATTTGGTTTTCGTCCTGGGCACTCTACATCCCAGCAGTTGCTGTGTGTCATGGAGGCTGCTGCCCTGGGTTTCCAGGACAAAGCTTTCACTGCGGTAGTGTCTGGATTTGGAAAAGGCCTCTATGACCTGGTATGCAGGGCTCCTCCTAAACTTATCTCCCTGGGGCTACCTACACAAGCTCTACACTTTCTTCACTCCTTCCTCAAACACATATCTTTCATAGTTTCTGTGGTGGGAAAGTCATCTACAAGAAGATCTATCAGAGCTGGAGTCCCCGAAGGCTCTATGCTATCTCCAATGCTCTTCAACATCTACGTGGCCGACCTTCCCACTGTTATGTGGAGGATAAAATTAGGCGCCGGGCCACTAAATTTTACGATCGTTCAGAGTGTCCTAGGTAGGCCTCTTGGGGATTATCATCCCAGTGATCGCCGCAAGGGGCAATACCAGCTCCCCTGCATGGCTTGTGAGCATTACCAGTAACCCTAAGGCACATCTACCAACCTCAAAATTAAAGCACCCAAGAACTAGTTGGAAAATCAAAATTATGCTTTTCTTTTTCTCAATTTAAATCACCACAGTGGTGCACAATGGGTTGCTGCACCTGGATCCTCAACCATTGAGGAGTTTATGCTACTTCCTTTCTTTCCTCCACCTAAATTTCACTCGTCACCCTACAAACCCCATATTTCTGTCATTACGTGGTTAAGTCCTTTCTAGTACAGGTACACGAATGTGCTATTCACTTCACAACACACACGAAGATGATCTGAGCCTGTCAACAGCATGACGACAACATATACTGAATGAATTATTTTTGTGTAGGACATATGTTTTTTGAATGGTTCTACTTCTCGTGTATCATGCATCTCCATCACACACATTCATTGTTCTTGTCACACTATTTTGAAACATATAAGGGTAACACATTCTTATCAGGGACTTTCTTTCCATTGGCGGACAGTATTTCAAAATCATTACATGATCCTTATTTTTCAAAATAAATATATTTTTTTTCCCAAACCATTAATTGCTTCACTTATATTATTTCCAAGCAGGACTGTATTGTAGCCCAGCATGCTGGTTCAATATGTCTTTCTCAGAGGAGATGGCCATCATTCCTTGACCCTGCATGCTCAGTAATTGTCACAATTGGCCAAGATGGTTGTGTCACCAAAGTTGGCTCTATGGTACATTTCAAAATATTGGTCTGCCAGACTTTTCAGACTGCATCAACGGCTGGTCCTTTAATATTCCCAATTCTGGTGGTTATGGTTCTGCTGTTTGACCTACACTCACAGGGAATGTAATAAAATACTGGTATAACTGGACCTTAACTGCCTCAATAAGTTTCTTACTTCTGGAAGGGGTTTGTGGATGGTCCTTATGTTATGTTTTGTATTCTTCCCAAAAGTTGTGGGCTGTGATGGTAGGCTTATGTGATGTTTGCTGTGTGAGAAGCTTTCCTTTTTTGCTCTTGTGAATGCAGTTGCAATTTTATATTCAAAGTAGCCATTATGATGGAAGCTGTATTTTAGGCTTTGTATGGAGCATGCTATTCCTAGACATTCCAATTGTTAAAAACAGTAACAGCACACTCAGGGATGCAGTCCACCAAAATTCATACATACTAATCTCTATCTGAACATGTACAACTTATGCCACAATTCACAATGTTTAGTGTATTCATCACTCTGGCCCTTAGAGCAATCTCTGTCTCAGTCACAAGCCACATAACACAAGAACTATAATATCTGAAATACACTTTTCACTGAAATGACTACTCTGAATAGGACATCACAACAAAAAGGGGAGCCTCTCAATATAGCAATCATTAGATAAGACTTCCACCACAGCTGCATCTCATATACTGGCAACTTCTCAGATTGAATCAAACACAACATCAGGACCTTCCACAAACTGCCTCCAAAGATAAGAAACTTATCAGACCTGTGAAAGACTAGCTATATCTCAATGTTCCAGGGGTTTCACATTCTCTGTTAGTGCAGGGTTTCATGCATAGGACAAATCAGTAGGATGATAAACAGGCTCAAGAAACATAAAAGAACCATCTGTTTGATACAGTCTGAAAAGTATGGTGGACTGACAGATCATTGTTTTGAAATAAACCTTGGTCTACCTTGGTGACACAATCATTTTAGCTAATTTTGATGGTTAATGGGAGTGCAGGGTGAAGGAGGTATTGGCAATCTCCTCTAAGAGGGGCATGATGAACTGGGATGCTGGGCTGAAATACATTTATGCTTGGAAACAGCCATCAAGATTGAAATGAACCAATTAAAGAATCACAATAATAGATGACCTAAG
The DNA here is from genome assembly GCA_030765055.1 of Mantis religiosa. Lineage (NCBI taxonomy): Eukaryota > Metazoa > Arthropoda > Insecta > Mantodea > Mantidae > Mantis > Mantis religiosa. The sequence continues at coordinate 107,124,466 of CM060959.1, forward strand.
CAGCCATCAGAATAGCCTAATTTTCATCAGGTCTGCCACATTGAACATGGCAAAATGCCTCATGATTTCTGTCAGGTTCATACTAGTCACTGCAATGAACAATGTATATACAGGATGTTTCAAAATGACAGTGAACGAACATATAGAAGTAGTTGCTCAGCTTCTATGTGACACATATAGATAGTTTTTACCACCAATAGAGCCGCATAAAAATCCTCCAGAATGAGTGTGGATTAGGCAGTGACAGGAACAACGATGTGTGCCTCACTCTGTCGGAGTTTGCAGGTATAGATCACTTGCCGTGCCGTGTGCTGTAGCTGTTTGTAAACATACCGGCATACTCCGCAGTAGCTTGCTACTATTAAGAATTTATTCAGCTTATGAAACAGCAGCAAAGAAGCTATTGCTTATGAATGTTTAATGTGTTTCAAAATTTCATTATAGCAGTCCATGACGGCAAATAAGCTGGTGGACATATGCAACTTATACCTTTTATAGAGAAGTTAATGTTAGTGAGGTTGAGGATGGAAGCAGTAAATGATAAATAGAACAGAAAACAACATCAAAGAATTGTAGACAAATTAACCAAAACTAAATGGTTTATACAATGAGATGAGCATTTTATTTCACGTGTTTGATAATACTAAATAAAGCATTTGTAACTGAAAAGGAGGCTGTTGATATTTAGTAAGTGATTGAAAGTATTGTACAATTAAGATCATAACAAAATGCTCTGGAGTTAGACAAATAAATATTATCATTGATGTAACTATTTTTACAATTCATATTGTTAATGAAACTAAATTAATCGTGTGTTTGTTGAAATCCCTTCAGCTCTTCCATCCATCAAAACCATATCTGTCATTTTGGTATTTGTATAGCACTCCATATTGCTTGGATTTGCATTGAGTTGTGTTGAGGGCGCTCACTTGGATTTGCTATCTAAGTTTGCGCAAAATCCTCCCTGTTAGGATGGAATGTGTAGTTTTACACTGAAGAGCAACCTTGCAGCTGTCTGAGTTATTAGTCGACTTTAGCACAAATAACTGCCCTTTGCCCCATTACCTGAAAGGTAGGCTAGGGTCACTGATAAAGAGCAAGGAGTAATGTTTTTGTTTTCGTGGCAGGTGCATCCCAATAACAACTTTTGAGGTTAAAACACCAGTGGTTCCTGCGCTGCCTAATCACAAAATCATGTAATATTTAATGCTGCATAAAATTATATCTAACAGAACTTCGAAGCTATGACACCGAAATTCAGACTAATTAGGTAATAAACTATGCAACGGCTATAATAGTTCAGTGTCATTTTGAAACAACCTGTATAATGGCTTTATAAGTCCCCTTAAGCATTTAGCATCCTGAAAATGCGAGAGATGCATAAACTCACCAAGAGTACTTAGAGTATGTATGTTGCCAGGAAAGCATCACTCATCTCTTGTATTATATCTCTCAGTGTATAGTACTTATCATGAAGTTCTTGATTTATTATTACTTTTTTTAAGATGCCATTAACTTATTTTGATTTTTTGGTTTTATTTTGTTGCTGATATATTTTTATATGAGGCTGTCAATAGCTACTTTATGGGATGTGAGGTCTTTCCATATGAGTAAATTTAGCATTTTTTGTGTATTTATTTATTTTGAAATTCTCTCATTTATATTCTGAATGTTACTGCTATGTCATATTGGTGGCTTTTTTGTCTTGGCACTTTTGCCAATCAGCAATAATATTAAGTTGTATACAGTTATCATTGGATTCCTGGTTTTTTCTTGAGTTTTATGAATTAGAACATATACACATTGACACCCTCATTCATACTTCCAGACTCTGGGGAGTTTAGGGAATAATCTCAGCTAGAAAAAGTTCTCACTTCCAGAAATTGAACCCAGGACACTTAATACAAAAGCAGGTGCTCTCTTGATGAGCTATAGCTCTCTAGCTTATTTTAAGCAGGGTGAAGAACTTAGGGGCTAAGAGCTATAGCAAGGGACTATAAGAGTCAATTCAAGGGAACTTCAAAAAGAAAATTACATGTAATTATGGTGGGCTTAATAATTTTCCTTGAATAACATACTGTGACCAAAATGGCAAAGGACAAGATGAAATTAACCTTGAACTCCTTTATTATCACCAAGATCATTAGCCCAATGCTAATATACAGTCACTTTCTCTTTTACACAAATATGCAGCTTCAATACATCTCTTTAATGTTTCTTTATGTCTTTGTCATATGCACCAACTTGTGCTGTTGGTAATCCCTCTAACATTCACACAGGCTTGCCACTTAAATGGAGCTGCACCTGACTGAATACAACAGCTCATGACTGCTTCCTGCCTGTTCCATTGCCTGCTGACTCCTCACCATTCAGCTGCACTTACTGACTTGTAAACTGCTTCACTGCATAGTTCCATGGTATGCCGACTTTTCACCATGGAGCTTGAAACATACCATACTCATCAGCTCATTTGACACATACACTAGGCTTCCCATTGCCATTTAGAAGTACCTGGAACTAGAGACTTCTCGAATTATGTATTAGAAAAATCTGAAATGTTGGTAAAAACTAATTGTGGTCGGTTTATTGACACTCTTCACTTTTTTACATATTATCGAGGGACTAGTTTCAAAGACCATTCCTCCATTTTCAACCTCTCTCCAGCTAGCATCTCTGGTGGTGGAACTATGAACTTCTTTGTCAAATTATCTACTTTGAAATCCCGCCAGTAGATAATTTGACAAAGAAGTTCATAATTCCACCACCAGAGAGAGGAGAGCAGACAACAGATGCTAGTTGGAGAGAGGTTGAAAATGGAGGCAATATCCTTTGAAACTAGTCCCTCAATAATACAAAAAAAAGTAAGTAATGAGTGTTAATAAACCGACCACAAATAGTTTTTATGATTAATTTTGACGTCACTGTTACTAAATTCCTCCAAATACACATAATCTGAAATGGTATTTGCCCAGCAGTAATATAGCTTGCTTCCGGTCTCGTGTTCTTCTCATGTCAGCCAGTACCATTCCATGGAAGGCTGTGGTTTTTCTGCCCGTCCTTCTGGAAATAAACAACAAGGGTTCCGCTACTCCCACTCAAGTTCTCAACATCTTGTTAGCGATCGCCAATCTGACAATACTATAACACAGCATGATATGGTCTAACAACTTGGATCAATTTCTCAGGTGACATCCTATTATACTCTTGCACTGCAGTGCACCTCTTATCAGTGTCATAGAAGAACTATCTGTATAGGACACCTGAACATGAACTCTATTTTGACAGTGTGCCATTCTTGCTGTACAATTGTCTTAGCATCACAGACTTGTGTGATTGGTTTTTGACACCTTTTTACATATCGTAACATTTGATTATGTTATCTTGGAGAGCTTTTCCCAGGACCTGGTTGTGCGCAAGTGTAGTGTCAACTACAGTGTTATTTATTGCAGCAGTACTTCTGGTTTGATAATAATAATTGCAATATTTTCTATTTTTCAATAAATAATGGTCTGGTCTAAAGGTTGTCTGATGTGTGAGTCTGACATTACACTTATTTGGGAAATAAAATTGGTTAGAAAAATGATAATATTAGGTGTATATTTACTTTTCACACATTGCCATATAATCATTAAGAACTGAACAGAGCTTTACTGCGTTAATTATAGAACTAAAACTGCCTCGGATATAAATATCTTTTGCAGCACGTCTTAATTTTCTTGTCTGGATAAATTAAATGGCAGGATGCCCTCTCTTATCACAATATGTTACTGGGAGCCTGTAATATGGTTGATAGTTGCATCACATGAATCATTGCAGTCAGAATCTGTTATGTTCATTCAGTGATAAATGGTCTGTACAAAAATATGCTGCAAAGTGTTGAAGAAAAATTGTAATATGCACAATAAATTTTTATTTAATTAATATAATTAACCAATGTTCAGTTACTATGGATGAAAAATTGTTCTTTTCCACAGGATTGGAAAGCATAAAATTGATTCTTTAATACACACAGCACAGCATGCTATGAAGAATTTAGCTATGACTCCAAAGACAACAATTGAATATGTTCATTATCTTGAATTCTTAGAAAGCGTACAGCCTTTGGTAAGTTACTGAAATTTAGAGTGAAACTGTTTTATTTCACATTTCTTTTACAGGTAATTTAGAATTATTAACATTGATTAACTACATTGTTATAGATGTTTTTTCAGCATACATATAATTTCTGAGGCACATAGGTTCAAAACTTGCTAGCTTTCAAGTAGATATCACAGAAAATTAGGAAAGGATTTCTACAAACAAACAAAAAGTTATTTCCTAGGAGTTTGGTTCTATTACTTGTAACTATGTGCAGGGACAAAGTTACTGCATTTTCAAAATTATTTATTGATTGTTGATAGAAATTAATCATTCTTCCAACTAGCCATGTGTTGACTAAGATTTGGATAGGTAGAGTCAGACTGAAAAATTCAATGCTACAGCTGGGAGTGGAACCACGAATACTGTGTGGCTGTGCCATGGTTGTGTGGTTAGACCACTTGACTCTCACCAACGAGACCCGGGTTTGATCCCAGACGACTGCAAAGTGAGATTTGTGGTAGGCAACATGGTGCTGGGTTGGGTTTTCTCTGGAATCTGTGGATTCCCCTCAGTCTCATTACATTGGTGCTCCATCTCATGTATCATCAATGTCACCGTATGCGGTACCGCATTATCAAAAGCGGGCATTAAACACAACACATGGAGGCCGGGAGATCCAGTGTTCAAATTCTGGCTATGTTATTGAATTTTTCAATGTGATTCTACCTATCCTTATTTATTGTTATCTACTTTAAAATTTTTTTACTGATGCTTCAGTGAAATATCAGAAAGAAATATAAATGAATTTGATAGAGTCAACATGAAAAATTCAATGCCATGGCCGGGATTTGAACCACGGATCTCCTGGTTTCCATCCAGTCGCTTTAACCCATTCAGCTACCATGGCCAATGTGCCGTCCTGACATTAAATTCTCCATTTTACTCTTTACTCATATATTTTCCCAGTAAACCACTAGGGGCTCTCACATTCAAGATACACCATTTGTGGCAACTTACTATCGTAAATACTTGAGTCCCAGGCTTCATCATTTAACTCTTATTACTTTAGTTAATTGATGGAAATTAATCATTTCTTCACACTAGCCATGTATAGGCTAAGGTCTTTGAAAGATAGAGTCAACATGAAAAATTCAATGCCATGGCCGGGATTTGAGCCACGGATCCACTGGTTTCTGTCCAGTTGCTCTAACCCATTGAGCTACCATGGCCAACTTGCCGTTATGACATTAAATTCTCCATTTGACTCGTATATTTCCCCAGTAGACTACTAGGGGATCTCGCATTCGAGATAACACCGTTTGTGGCGACTTACCATCGTAAGTACTTGAGTGCTACCTAAGCTTGCATGGTGTGGAAAGATAGAGTCAGACTGAAAAATTCAATGCCATAGCCGGGATTCGAACCACGGATCTTCTGGTTGCTGTCCAGCCACTCTAACCCTTGAGCTACAATGGCCAACGTGCCAACATGACATTAAATTCTCCAACTGACTCGTGTTTTTACCAGTAAACTAAATTATTTTTGATCTGTATATTGTTGCAAATCAACTAAAAATTTTAATCCCTTAGGAGTTCTCATAAACACATGAGACAGCTACCTTAATGGCGACTTACAACGTGTAAGTACTTTAAGACCCGGGCTTTATAGTTAACCACTATTAGGTCAATTAATGGAAATTAATTGAGAGCGCTTGCTTATATAGCCATAGAAACTTTCCAGGACATTCGAGATGTTAGAATATACAGAAAGTTCTAGTTCTCTGACAATAGCGCTTAAGTTCACTCTGAGCGAGTGCATTATCTTGTTTATGGCTCCAACATGCTGCAAGAGCTGCTGTATCACAGTATATTATTGTGACAAAGACAACAAAAGACGAAGTTCATCTTAAACTCCTTCATTGTCACCAAAATCATTAGTCCATGCTAACGTACAATCAGTTTCTCTTTTACACAAATACACAGCCTCAAAACGTCTCCTTAATGTTTCTTTACATCTCTTTAGCATATGCACCTACTTGCACTGCTACTAATCTCTCTGATGTACAGAATGATTTACTTCTCACACAGAGCTGCACACCGATTCTGATCACAATAACTCTGATATTTACTCTTGAACTACTTTACTATATTTCACCACAGATCTTGGAACATACCACACTTTGCTTCGCTCTGTTGATTCACACAACTCAGTTGATGACAACTCATGAACTGCTTCACTGTGCTGACTCCTCACCACAGAGCTGCACTCATCAACTGACACTCAAGATACTCAAGCTCTAAACACACACAACAAATTTTGAAACTCTCTACACTATTACTCTACATCAACTATTACATAGTCCTACCAGGGCAGCAAGAAGCTTCTGGAACCAGAGACTTTTTGTACTATGCATTAGAACAGTTTGAAATAGTATCTGCACAGCAATAATATGACCTGATTCTGGCTTTGTGACGTCTTCATGTTGTCAGCTTGTGGCCATCCCATGGAAGGCTGTGTCCCTCATACCGCTCCCACTGGCAACAGCAAGGAAGCACAATTACCCAACTTGACTCTTTTTATAATGAGCTTCACAAACCTCATGTGACATTATTTATATTTTATTTGAACAGCAGTGTAAAATTGTTTGTAAAAGAGCAGCTAACTTTTGGTTGCATTTTAGAGAAATAGTGGACAAGCATTCCTGCTTCTAAAGCTGAAATGGACTTAAATTTCCTGAAATTTATTTTGACAAAAATTAGGGCCAATTGTTAATTAGCCTGGATTTTTATTAGGATCTAGCATACAGTAGAGTCTCGATTATCTGACATAAACTGGCCCTGGACAAGGTCAGATAACTGAAAATGTCAGATAATACAAAATATGTGTGTTTGGAGGAATTTAGTAACAGTGACGTCAAAATTAATATAAAAAATATAAAAATTATTTGTGGTTGGTTTATTGACACTCGTCACTTACTTTTTCATATGTTTATGAGAGACTAGTTTCAAAGGCCCTGGCCTCCATTTTCAGTTGGGAAGAGATTGAAAATGGAGGCCAGGGCCTTTGAAACTAGTCTCTCATAAATATATGAAAAAGTAAGTGACGAGTGTCAATAAACCAACCACAAATAATTTTTATATTTTTTATAATACAAAATATGTTGGAAAATGGGGTAAACATGGTGGGTATACTATATTATTAAAACTATTGTTGGTTTTGCAGCATTTACTGAATCAAACCAATTCTGCATGCAATATTGAACCATAAATAAGCTCCAAATGCCTTAAGAAAAGAAGCTTATTAATGAAGTCTGCTTGTCTACTGAATGTTTCCTTGCTATGAGTTTTCGCCATCGATGAAACATCAATACCTCAGTTGCACTTGCCTCTGGCTGTTGCTCTACATATCTTAATGCCATCTCTAAAGCACTGAAACCTTCAGCAACTCGTCTTCTTCTCGTTTTGTTCTTCAATTTCCCATTCTGCTTCATCCTCATTGTCATTAGCATTCACGAAATCAACAATATCAGAATCTGTGAGTTCAAACAGTTGATCTTCTGCACACCAGCTACTTGCATCTTAAGTGGTAGCATTCTCACAGACAGGAATGCGGTTCAGTAAGGGAACAATGTCACCCATGTCTTCTTATACTATCTCTTCTTAATTTTTATCATCATCTAACAGTATGTTCCAAGGCTTTTGCTAATGTTTCGATTTCTTCCCAAGCCTGAGCCACTCTGAATGCAAAGTCTTTCATGTTGATAGATCTTAACTTTTGCGTCATGTCCTTGCCACTGTCCATTTCCTCTATCAGGTAAAAAAGGAGTTGTCCCCGATATTTTGTTTTCAATGTTTCCGCCATGGAAACAAACACTTTCTTGCAATTCATTTCTTGGAAGTGTTGAAAACAGTGTTATGATAAATTAAATTTAAAGGGAGTCGATTAATGACACTAAACAACACTTACTTTTAAATTTTTCCGGAACAAGTTTCAGAGACTTTGCCTCTATCCTCGAGTCGATGTCGATCCTCGAGAGTTGATGGCCGGCTGAGGATAGAGGTAAAGTCTGTGAAACATGTTCTGGAAAAATTTAAAAGTAAGTGTTGTTTAGTGTCATTAATCGACTCCCTTTAAATTTAATAAACACTTTCTTCCTTTTACTTGCCATATTGCACTCACAGGAGATGAAAACAATATCGTCTGCACCCAAGCTATACCTGCACACTCACTGAAGGTTCGGGGATGCACATCCTGCTGACCGAGCACTGGTGAGAGTATGTTGGATTACGAAATGTCAGTTTTCCAAAGGTCAGATAACCAAGACTCGTATGTATTTTGAAGAGTATTATATAAGCATTGAACTGACCTGCAAAGTTACAGAAAATCAATTTCACTTGCTTTTCTTTTAGATGAACATGGAAAGTTTTGAATCTAGGTCTTCAAATGACAATGTGTTCATGGCATTTTCTTCTCTAAGACTTACTGCTGAAATCAGAGTAATACCATGCAAAATAATTATTAAGTTTAACTGAATTTGAAATTGATATAATGCTATTAGCATATCCATATTTCTGAAGAATGGAGTATGCTTCATATTCTAGCAATTCAGGTATTGCATGGCTGAGAGACTTGAAATTAAAATAAAATTTGTTTTCACTAATGTTTTGCTATTATGTGTTTCAAATGGGAAAAGTTCTTGCCTGTAACGAATCAGATACGTTAGAGCATTCAATGTTGCCACCTCGTTGCCCCCACTCTTTTTATATTTCCCTCTCTCTCTCACACTTGTGAGTCTTCTTGGCGCTAGACATAAGGGAATGCAAACTGAAGTTTCCAAAGTTTTATAATAATGCAGTTGTTGATGTCGTAAATATTGTATTAAAATATTCTTATATTACACAAATGGTTTAAATATTTAGTTTAAAATTATAGTTTATGAATTACTTATTTTTCTAATCCAACGAAAATACCAGTGGTGCATCCATATAGCTGAGAATGTTATGTTAAGATATAATTTGTCATTGTCATTGTCTTCATCGTGTGAGTACTGCAAATGTATGATGATAGGTTCTAAAATCTCATTACGTGCTATTTCTTTCCAAAATTTGTCGTCTTCCTGTAGTTTATCTGATGTTTCACACAGTTTTCCCAGTCTTGTTATGTTCTTTGTCAATTTCTTGGTGAATAAGTTGCTAAACATCAGTCAGTTTAAGAATATTGTGACTTTGTGGGTTCGTGAAATGAAAAGTCCAATTACACCACTCAAAAATGTTCTTTATTTCCACCTACTTACAGTTTAACACTTGCCAATTACACAGAATTACGTAATGCAAACAATTACGATTCACCAGTTCGTCCATTACAATTTCACTTGCACTCGTAATTACGTACAATCCTCCGATGCACTCACACAGTCTTCTCTTCGTACACTAGCACTGCATTCTTACGCCAAGAACCGACTAACTGACTGACTCACTTACTGCCCGGCATGTTGCTTATATAGGGTCAGCTGGGGGATCGAGAATGTTCTGGATTAGATGAAATATCCCGTAAGTTCGAGAAATCAAGGGCAGCGGGAAGAGACGGCACGGTAATGTTTTTTTTACCCAGCCACCCCAGCTTTAACGAGGGGGCGTGTCCGAACGCCTCCATCCCCTGCTGCTGCTTCCAGCCGGTTCTATAGGGTGTTCCAACGTTCGGGTGACACTGCTCCCTCCTCAAAGCTGGTCGTCCCGAACAGCACCATCGTAGCGCGCCAGGCGATCCAGGTGTACCACCATCTTCCCTCGGGGAACCTTCTGGATGTGGTAGACCACGTCATTAATCCTCTTCACCACCCGGTACGGTCCTTGCCATGGCTGCTGGAGCTTCGGGCAGCGGCCCTTGGTCCGGGTAGGACGGTACAACTAGACCAGGTCACCTTGCTGGAACCCTTGGCTGTTGGGTTGCCTGTCATACCTGGTCTTCATGCGGTCGCTCGCCTTCTGGATGTTCTGGCGAGCCATCTCGTGCATGTCGTGGAGATGGTCCACCAAGTTCTCCACATACTCGGTCGCTGGCTGTTTCGCTTCCGGAGGGCTTCCAAATGCCAGGTCCCAAGAGAGGCGTAACTCTCGGCCGAACATTAAGCTGGCTGGCGTCATCCCAGTTGTGTCGTGTGTAGACGAGCGGTAGGCCAGCAAGAACAGTGGCACCTTGACGTCCCAGTCTCGCTGATGGCTGGCCACGACCTTCCTCAGGTGTTCCTCTAAGGTCTTGATGTACCTTTCGACCATGCCATCCGATTGGGGATGTAGAGGCGTAGTGCGAGTCTTTTTCACCCCAAGCCTTTGTAGTGCCTACTTCATTAGGTTGGACTCAAAGTTGGTACCCTGGTCACTGTGTAGCTCTACGGCACCCCAAATCGACAGAACACTTGCTCCATGAGGCAGTCTGTGACTTTCTTTGCCTCTTGGTTTGGGATGGCATACACCTCCGGCCACTTAGTGAAGTAGTCCACGACCACCATTAGGTACTTGTTGCCTCGGTCGGAAACTGGGAACGGTCCAGCAATGTCAACGGCGATCCGTTCGAATGGCGCTCCGACGTTGTACTGCTGCATGCGACCCCGGCTCCTAGTCTGGGGGCCACGATTCGCCGCGCACGCCTGACACTGACGGCACCATCTCTCAGCATCTGCTCGGAGTCTCAGCCAGTAGTAGCGCTGCCGTAGTTTGTCAATCGTTCGGTTTGCTCCCAGGTGTCCTCCTGAAGTACCGGCGTGCACTTCTTCCAAGACTTCCGGTACCTTACTCCGGGGAAGTACCAACTGTTCTCTCTGCGTCTTCCCATCGGGTGATTCCCATACCCGGAACAGCACGCCCTCTCTGGTCTTCAACGAGTCCCATTGGGCCCAGTACGACTTGTAGGTGGCGCTCCTCGGTGCGATGTCCTCCCAGGTTGGTCTCGTCCCTGCCTCCACTTCCCTTAAGAGTGGCCCCAAGTCTGCGTCCGCCAGCTGCTCCCTCCTCAGGCCTGCGCTATCCCAGACATCCGCAGGCACTGCCGTGACTACTCGAACTGCTGCGGCACGCTCCTTCTCTTCCACTCTTGTGCACTGGCCGCACTCTTCTGGACAGGGTCTTCGGGACATGGCGTCTGCGTTACCGTGGCTCTTCCCTCTACGATGTTCCGAGGTGAAGTCGTACTCCTGCAGCCTCTGGACCCAACGTGCTGTCTGGCATTCCAGGTTCTTAAAGCTCAATAGCCAGGTTAGGGCAGAATGGTCAGTCCTCAGGTGGAATGGCTGACCGTACAGGTACTTGTGGAAGTGCTCCAAGGTCTTTACTACCGCCAATAATTCCCGTCGGGTGACGCAGTAGTTCTTCTCTGCCTTGGATAGCGTCTTGCTGTAGTAGGCTATCACCCGCTCATGGCCATCCTGGATCTGCGATAGGACACCTCCAATGCAATGGTCGCTGGCGTCTATGTCCACAATGAAGGCGCCGCCCGGTTGTGGGGAAACCCAAAATTGGAGCACTGCACAGGGTCTCCTTTAGGTGCTGGAAAGCGCTTTCGGCGTCGTCTGTCCATGCATAAGGCCGGTGTTCCTCTGTCAGGCGGGTGAGGGGTTTTGCGATGTTGGAGAACCCCTTTATGAAGCGGCGGTAATAACTGCACAGCCCCAGGAAACTGCGCAACTCTTTCTTATCCTTTGGGCGAGGCCAATCTCTCATAGCATGTGTCTTTTCCGGGTCTTTGGCCACTCCGGTTGCTGATACTATGTGGCCTAAGTAGTTCACTTCCTTGCGGAAGTTTACTAAGTAGTTCAACTAAGTAGTTCACTTCTTCGCGTTCAGCTTCAAGTTGGTCGCCTGCAGTCTCTGTAGCACCTTACCTAGATTCTCGAGGTGATCTTCAAAAGTCTTCCCAACAATGATGATGTCGTCCAGGTATAGCAGGCAGGCATCGTAAGTCAGCCCTCTCATCACTGACTCCATGAGGCGCTGGAAGGTAGCTGGTGCGTTGCAGAGGCCAAAGGGCATAACCGTGAACTGCCAGAGCCCTTGGCCCGTGAGAATGCGGTCTTCTCCTTGTCTCTCGGGTCTAGAGCTACCTGCCAGTAGCCCGACTTCAGGTCCAGGGTCGAGAACCACTGTGCACCAGCTAGCGTGTCCAGGGTGTCGTCAATCCGGGGTAAGGGAAAACAGTCATTCCGGGTGACAGTGTCAACTTTCTGTAGTCTACGCAGAAGCGCAGCTCGCCGTTCTTCTTTGTCACCAAGACTACAGGGGAACACCAAGGGCTGTCAGACTCTTCAATCACTCCCCTGGATCTCATGTCCTCCAGCATGTCTCGTACCGCCCCTTGCTTCGCCAGCGGAACGCGCCTATGTGGTTGCCGAATAGGCCGGGCGTCCCCGGTGTCGATGCGGTGAAGCACTTTGTCCGTGCGGCCGTAGTCACTATCACCTTGGCTGAAGACGCACTGATACCGTCTTAGCAGTTGTCGAACCTTCTCCAGCTGTTCTGCGGTCAGGTGGTCGGCCGCCCTCTCCACCAAGCCTTCTAGCCGGGGCCCCAGGTGTTGCTTCGGCGCCGGCTCCTGTGTCTCGTCGATAGCTGTTACGCTCACCACGGGCTCGCACGTTCCCAACTCCGTCCCGGCCTGGACGTCGTGATCGGCGTCCGTTGGATTTAGCAGTCTCACGGGCACCTCCTCTCGGCACGGCAGCAATGCCCTGGCTACACACAGTCCGTGTACAGGCGTCTTCTGGTCCAGCATCATGTTCCTGGTTCTCTGGCCCTCCAGTCGCGCCGTCACCACCACCTCGCTCCTCGCGGGGACAAGCACGTCTTCGTCGAAGACGACCCTGCAAATTCCAAGGCGCTCTTCGGGTTGACGGAGTATAACCTCTTCTCCGTTAAGCCGCAGGACCTTCTAGCCGACGTCGACCGTCGCCTCATGGCTCCTGAGGGCATCCAGTTCCAGGATCACCTCCTCAGACACCTTCGCGACGAACACCCACAGACGCACGGCACTCCGTCCCTAGTTCAGCTCCAGCAGGGCCTCCTTCTCCACAGGCAAGGTGTCACCCGATGCCGTGACAAGCTGGTATGGACGGCTCGGCTTCCTTGTCGGCAAACCCTTCGCCACGTCAGGTCTGATGATGGTCATGGCCGCCCCGGTGTCCACCAGCACGCGGCACGGCTTTCCTCTTACCCAACCGTTCGCGATGAGGCTGTCATCCATACGCCGGCTGACGGCGCGCAGTGTCACTCGAGGGGATGGTGGTGATGGCGCCGACGTGCCCCTCTCCACGACGGCCCTTACTCGTTTTCCGGCTGCTCTTCCTGGTGTGTGCAGTCTCTCTGCAGGTGTCCGGGCTGTCCACACCCCCAACACAGGCCACTAGGTGTTCGCCGGCGTCCCTCGGCTGGTCTTCAGTCTCCGGCGTAGCGGACACTCCTCGTTCTCGACGTCGGGATAGCTGTTACTTTGGCCGCCTCCATCCTTAATTCCGCTGTCAGCGCCTCGTGGATCGTTTTATAATCGCCGAGCATTAGGCGCTGACGAATATCCGTGTCCCGTACCCCGTCGACGAAGTTGTAGGCGGCTTCCCGGGATACGAACTCCAGTGGCAGGTCAACCAAGACCTTGCTAGCCAGCTGCTCCATCGCTATGGCGAACTCCTGCAGCGTCTCCCCCGCTGCTGCGACCTTGCTTTTAGCTGCGGCTAAGCGGTGGTTCCCGAAGCGATTCTCCAGGGCCTCCCAGATGTCCTTGGGCGCCGCCGTCGTCTGCACCGCGTTTAGGATTTCCGCGGCCCGTCCCTGGAGGCTGGCTATTAACTGTGTGGCCTCCGCCTCCGGTGACCATCTGTTGTGCTTGGCCACTGTGTCGAACTGGCGGCGGAAGACCTCGAATGTTGACGCGCCGTCATATTTCGGAGGTTTGACGCGCGCCGATGTGTCGCGTCCTGGTGCGTCGGCCTTCAAATCCTTCAGTCTCCTGCCGACAACGTCCTCCACCATGGCGTTCAGGGACTTGGCGCTGCTGTCGGCCTTTCCCTCCAGGTTGTTTACGCGGTTCGCGAGGTCTTCGACGTCTTCAACCATGGCGTTCAGGGACTTGGCGTTATTGTCGGCCTTTTCCTCTGGGTCATTGAAGCGGTTCGCCAGGTCCTCGACGCGCTCGTCCACTTGGCCCATCCGCTTGCCCAGCTCCGTCACGTCATCCCTCACGCCGGCCAACTATTCCTCAAATTTGGCGGCGAGGACCTCGTTCGCCTCCTTCATTTCCGTGGCCAGACTGTCGTTCGCTGCCTTCATTTCTGTGGTCAATTCGGTCTTTATTTCTTCCATCTTCTCGGTGATGTTGTCGTTGGCCGTCTTCATTTGTTTCAACTCTGCGGCCAGGCTGTTATTTGCCGCTTCTGTTTTTGTTGTTAACTCGTTCATCTTCGCGGCCAAGTTGTTATTTGCCGTCTTCATTTCTTTCAACTCTGCGGCCAAGTTGTTATTTGCCACCTCCGACTTCGCTGTTAATTCGTTCATCTTCTGCAAAAGCATTTCCAATGCCGCGTCCATGTTTGTAATGTTCGGTGAAGTTGTCGTCCCGCTTCCTGACACCAGTGTGACTTTGTGGGTTCGTGAAATGAAAAATCCAATTGCACCACTCAAAAATGTTCTTTATTTCCACCGACTTACAGTTTAACACTTGCCAATTACACAGAATTACGTAATGCACACAATTACGATTCACCCGTTCGTCCGTTACAATTTCACTTGCACTCGTAATTACGTACAATCCTCCGATGCACTCACACAGTCTTCTCGTCGTACACTAGCACTGCATTCTTACGCCAAGAACCGACTAACTGACTGACTCACTTACTGCACGGCGTGTTGCTTATATAGGGTCAGCTGGGGGATCGAGAATGTTCTGGATTAGATGAAATATCCCGTAAGTTCGAGAAATCAAGGGCAGCCGAAAGAGACGGCACAGTAATGTTTTTTTTTTTTTTTTTTACCAGCCACCCCAGCTTTAATGGGGGGGCGTGTCCGAACGCCTCCGTCCCCTGCTGCTGCTTCCAGCCGGTTCTATAGGGTGTTCCAACGTTCTGGTGACAATATTATTTCTATTTGCAACATAATTTGAGCCCACATTAACTCAATTGGATTGTTCTAGGAGTAGTAAGGGCGGAAGGTGGATCTATTTCATTGATCCAGCTGATACAATTTTTCATGGAAGAGTAACTGAATACTACTGCTTTGAACTGTCTAGAATAAATAGAGATTACAAACCATTCATAAACAAAGATATAATGTGACCAGACACGTTCTGCCAGACTAGCAAGAAGTGTATCCTTTCCTCTCATCGAATTTAACAAACACCTTGGCTTATTCAAAGTGCACATTTCTTTTATCACGTCATGTCAAATGTTTATGTTTCAGTTCTGAGTAATTTAAAATATACGTTCACGCATACATGCCAATAAATAATGATATTCATTACTGTGCTTACGCCGCAATGCATTGTTATAATATAATGGCATCTACTTTATTTATTTGTATTAGGAAAACTATTTGAGCTAAAAATATGGGGTTTTTACAGTTATGTTAAATACATTACTCTCTCCTTTCTTATAGATCAGTTTTGGCAAAATCTGAATTTTTGCCTTAGCACGAATAGTATTTATTAGAGATTGATTAGTTTGGCGCTCTTCACACACCACACAAGGGGAATGCAATACGACAGCATTGCAGTATTCCAATTGGTTGCTCACCTAGCAGCGCTCAAGTACAAACATTATCCCATTTGAAACACATAATAGTCACCATACAAATAGTTCTACTATTCTAAAAGTGTTTCTTGGTTTTTGAGTTTGATTTATGAGTCACTATGTTTACACTCAAACTTCACTTACTTGTTGTATAATTGAAACGTTTTCAAGATCATTCGATCTCATCCACAGCTGTTTGGTGACTAACTTCATTTAGTCACCAAACAGCTGAGGATGAGATCAATGATCTTGAAAACGTTTCACTTATACAACAAGTAAGTGAAGTTTGAGTGTAAACATAACTTCATTTAGTCACAAAACAGCTGAGGATGAGATCGAATGATCTTGAAAACGTTTCAGTTATACAACAACAAGTAAGTGAAGTTTGAGTGTAAACATAGTGACTCATAAATCAAACTCAAAAATGAAGAATACTTCACTGTTAATAATGCTTCTGCTTTTAATATTTATGTTTCTTGGTTGTTTTCGAAGACTGCCATAGCATATAATGAAATCAATGACTTTTATAAGCCAAAAAAAAAAAAAAAAATACATTCATAAAAACAGTGAGATTTCTTCTTTTTAATTACAGAATGATAAAATAGAAGCACAGATGGACTATACAAAGGAATTGTATGATCTTGTAGAAGAATTTAAAGTTCCTTGTCCACCTGAGGATATAGCCAACTACCTGGTAAAATGATACTTTGTATTATATCATCTTTCTATACATTTTACATTTTAGAATAATAATAATTGACACAAGTATTTATTTTTAGGGATTCTCTGTCACTTCAACTTCTCTCAGAAACACGATACAGAAAAAGTTAGCAGAAATGGATAAAATGGTTGGAAAATTCACAGAACAATTGAACAAGGACTTCAGTACTCTGATGAGTGAAGTTCAAAACATCCAGGATGAAGCTAATGTAAGTATTTTGGAACAGAAGGAGGGAGAGAAGAGAGAAAGATTACTTTTAGATATATCGCAATTGCCAAACACAACAATTTGTTTTGACCTTACACTTGAGTAGAAATATTAGAAACACTGATTTACTGGTAATTTATAAAGATGAGTTGGATTAGTAACACTAAACGTCACTCAAAAAGGTACCTGAACATGTTTCAAGCAGTATGGACTTATTTTCATTGTCAGAATATGTCCAACTGATTCTTGGTGCTGTTGACAGTTTTGGCTGGTAATCTGAAGTGGTGACAGCTGTTGGGGATGTGTTCTAAAAGAATTTAGAGGCAACACATCAAAATTCATAATGTGATCTTTGTGCTCTAGTGTACGTATGTTTTCCCGTGCATTAGGATGCACTTTTCCATGTATTTCAGCTTCCCAGTTGAACTAAATCACAGTTTCTATACTTCCCATGAACTTTTATGACTTTCATAATTTATGATATAAAGTTTATGTTGTAAATAGAATAAGGTAAGTGCTAAAATATATGTACCTGTAGAAAAATTATTGAAAATATTTAGTTTTACAATATCTGAAACGTAAAATATATATTTATGATAGATGTAAAAATATTCAATCACATACCTCTTCTTTACAAAATATGTATTTTTATGTGAAATAAAATTTTACAAATACATATTGGCCCCATTTCAGGATATTAAACTTTGTTTTAGGATGTACATGTTAAGGGGGAAAAAAAAAAAACATTTTATTTACATAGAAATACAGACCCTTCACTCATTTTAAGACCATACAGTTCACAAAGTTCACTTCAGCAGCCAACATGTCTCTTACAGTCATTATACCTCACGGCTGGCAGGCAATTCAATAATCTTAAACATTTTGACTTCACATAATCAAGGGTACCACTTGGCTACAGAATGTTTCTGGCATGTAGTCATTCATAAGTGAATGTTAACTGCAATTCACATTAAATTTAAAGGGAATTGATTAATGACACTAAACTATACTTACTTTTAAATTTTCCCGGAATATGTTTCAGAGGCTATTACCTCCATTGTCAGCCGGACGTCGACTGGTTCTCTGCCATAGATCTCCTCTGATGGCGGTTCGAGGAACTTGCTGAACTAATCTTTCTGGGGGATGTCGAAATTGAATACTTTGTTTCTATTTTTTGAAATGAAGATTTGTTCCCATGCAGACAGTTCTTGTTTTACTGTTGTATGTTTAAGTATATTTGGTTCTGGATTTATCTTGTGGCTTTTTCCCCAAAAATGCGTGGCAACTGCTGATTTTTCTAATTGTTTATATTTTGTGTTCCTAAAGTGTTCCTTTGCTCTTGTTTCTAAATTTCTTTTGGTTTTTCCAATATAAATTTGACTACAGTCACAGCATTCAATTTGATATATACCAGATTTTTTGTTAGATGGAGTGGCATCTTTGATGTTTGAGCATATTAGTTTTTTAAGGAGTAATGATTGACTGGTGCTAGTTGAATGTTTTGTTTTTTGAAGACTTTTTTGAATCTATCAAAGGCCCATGAATGGTAAGTGAACTTTTTGAAGATCATAATATGATCTGGTATATATCAGTGTATATTAATCGACTCCCTTTAAATTTAATTTATTACAACACTGTTTTCAACACTTCCATGAAAGGAATTATACAATTCACATGTTAACTACAATTTGACACAAAATGATGATGTAGAGCTTTTATAGGAAATAAGGAAATATGTATCTACATGGTTTTACAAAATAAATAAATAAATAAACATCATGTAAAATAAAAGTATATTTTGATTTTTTCAGCAACCATGGTTGATTGATATACAATCAGATGCAGATGAGGCAAAACTAACACTTGATGCACTTTATGATCAGTTGATGGAAACCCAGAAAACTGCTAATATGTATAAAGGTTACCAAAAGAAATTTAGGGTGAGTAATATATGTAGAAAAACAAAAATAAATATGTGACGTTAAATTAAAACACTGCATTTTGCATAGTTTACACATTCATGGATCTGGATATTAAATGTCTCATACTATAATAATGTGCAGGATTTTTTTTTCCAGACTCTAATAGTTTGATATAAGAAAGCTTTATTTTATTTCTCCTATATTAGAGAGAGTGAATTTAAACATTTCTAATGGCAAGGAGATGAGTTGCTTTTGAGAGTTGGAGTAGATTTAGACATTTAAATAAGAGACAAAATTGATGATGATGATGATGGCGATGATGATGACGATGACGACGACGACGACGATGATGATGACAAAGTTGATGCAAAACTCCCAAATAAATATTATTGAGATTTATGAATTTCTAGGCATTTCAAATGAGCCAGTTCAAAATTTTCTGCACTTAGAATTGGCTATGAAGAGTACAAAGTGAGTGCTTACTGTTGACCAACAGTGTATCTGGCATAACAGTTAAACACAATGTCTAGTAATATTTAACTCTGGTCTGTAAGATTTTTTGCACCAATTTGTGACTGTGATAAATCCTGGATCCATCTTTATACTTCAGAGTCAAAACGGCAGTCAAAACAGCGAAAAAAGAGTAGTGAAAGTACACTGAAGAAAACAATAATTGTACCCTTATTATTGAATCACTTGAAGCTTGTGTTAACTGAAAAAAGACTGACTGAACTGCACTGGACTGGACTACTCTACGAAGGATTTAAGCACTTAGGTCCAAACTTGGTCTATTGTACCTATGCCCCCAGTGGAGCTCCCCCAGGAGGAAGGATGAGGTGAGAGGAGAGAGGGCAGACGTCCTAAGGAGGTACAACAGCGCAGAGGGCAGATTCCCTATACTTGACTGTTGGAAACTGCCTGACAGGCCAGTACACCCCGCATCCCACCCTATTGTAGTCCATAAAGTGCCCCACGAGACTGGGTTCAGAGACTGAAGTCCGTCCTACTGGAGGAGGAAGATTTTTACAAAGATCATATCATCCTGCCTTGCAACACCGAGAAACCCGGCAATACTTCTACCCTGAAAGAGACTACCAGATGAGGGATGATACGAAATGATAATGACATGAAATAGAGGGACAGGAAATTCGGGGGATGTAATTAACCCACCCAGCATTTGCCTGGCAACCTGGGAAAACATCTGAAAAACTGATGAGTTATTTAAAACTGATGGGTCACGGGAATCGAACATGGAACTCCAAAATGTGGGCCACAGACAAAGCGACTGCGTCATCCCACTTGGTAAAAAAGAGCGAGGTTAACACACAAAGCCTACTCTTTCACCAAAATAATCTGTCATTTCAATCATCAACAATAACAATGGCAAAAGTGTATGAATTGGACTTTGAAGACTTGCCAGAAGAGACTTTTTATCTGTTTCCTAACTTGAAACTTTGGCTTGCTGGGAAAAAATGTTCATCAAATAAGTAAGTGATAGTTGTAGTCAACAGGTATTTCCCAGGAATGTCACACTGGGGGCATAGACACAATAGATCAAGTCTGATTGACAAACCGAATCCCCTCCATTAACTGCTTCAACAATGGCCATTCAAACCCTGCACGGGCCGGGAACGGATACCCAATAAACAGAATAAGACATTTAAATTGTTAAATGCTTAAAAAATGCTTCTCAAATAGACATTCGTATCTTCTGTATTTATTAAGTAATTTATACGAAACAAAAACTGGTTTAATACCCATAAAGGCAGTATACATCTACAATGTCAATAAGTAGAGATAGAAAAAGAGACAAACAATGAAATCCCTTTCTTAGATTTGAAACTTGCCAGAAAACATACAAAACTTGAATTTGGCATACATAGGAAGGAAACACATAGAAAATTTCATAAAGTCAGATGGATATAACCCAAGAAAACGCTAGCATGCTGTTATCAACAGTTTAACTTACAGGCTGGTTAATGTACCTTTAAACAAGATGGAATATATCAAAGAGTACAATAATATCATTAATTGCAGAATACAATGGATTCAGTGCTAAATTGGTCAAAAAGAAAATTGATAAATTCAAAAGACAACAAAGATGCAAGCAAGTAACTATTCTTTCCCCAATCAGCAACGAAACTTCATACAGAAAATTTATATATCATTCCAGAGCTACACACTTTTCCCAAAAAGTCTTTAAAGAGCACAATATTACTTTGGCGTCACAGAACAAATTTAGTGTACAACATCTTTTGAAATCACATAATACAAAGGAGATAACCACAGAGAAAAAATCAGGTGTGTACCGGATAAACTGCAAAGGCTGTGACAACTTTTACATTGGAAAAACTAAAAGGAACTTGAACATTAGGCTTAAAGAGCAATTTAGGAACATCAGGAACAAAGAAATAGACAAATCAGCGGTAGCGTACCATTTTTGGAAGGAGAATCATGATATAGAATGAGAAATCCACTTATTAAAAAGTGTCCAAGGTCCAGCTGCATTAACCACATGGGAAAAAATCTTCATAAAGAAATATGAAAGAAAATTGTTTAATTTCGACACTACCTTTGAAGAAAACCCAAACTTCAAGTTCATCAAGATACCGACAGAGACGCACCTATCAACTCCAAGGAGCTCACCAAACCAACATGTATTAGTCGACAACAGCTGATGATATTAGGAAGATCTTAACGAAACAGGTTCTGGGTAAATACTAGGAATAAGTAGAGCATTGAGTACTAGTTTGACTCAAAATTACATTAAGTAGAGAGTGTTACACAAATATAACTATTTGTAACAAAAACTTCACTTATCTTAAGAAAATGATGTCAAATTTTTCTTATTAATTGAGATCGAGTTCACAGACAACTCGTTTGCATCGTCAGTCCACAACACTTCGTATAATTATTAAATTATAGATGAGTCATATTTATTACACATCGGCTTCACTTACATACCTGTATTGAGGACATGTTTTGCAAACCATTCGTTTGCATCGTCGGCTCTAATGCAACTAAAGCTTGATCCAGTAGTGTGGGTAGTTCTGGAGTTACTGCTGCCATCTGTTGATTTTGTGATGAATTTAATGTGGAGTTGTCTTCTTATAATATTTATTGCTTCACTGCTTCATTTTCTACGTAAGTAGAAAGTGTATTAATAAATCGTTGAAATTTTACTTTGTTTCACAGTAGCAAAAGCCATTCTTTGCATCGGATGCACCCAATATTTGAGTCATTTTCTTTTGTGTGCATGTGAATGGCAGTATAGCTGCATAAGCAAGTTTTATAGTTCAGGGTTTTAGGCTTTAGTTTATACTTACCAAGCAATAATCATTGTAGTGTGAAACACATGCTGGAAAGGAACAAAACTCTCTGTCAGCATCTCTATGTGCCTCTTATTACAGTATTTCACAACCAAAGTTTACGCTAGCCTTATGCAGCTGTTTTTGCTCAGTATTTGTTATTTATCCTGACTGGGTGTTCAGAGTGATTTATTATAGCTATCAAGAATGAGATGAATAGCACATTTGAAATTGTTAAATTTCAGTGTTGACTGTGGCTTATCCTAGTAATGTAGCAAATAAATTATCTCGCATAGGATGTGTACGGGCTTCTGAAAGAAAATGTGGAGAGCTTTTTGCTGTTTGACATGATTTGGATATTGATGGTGATTATGAGGGAGGTGTTGATATAGGTAGCAATGAGGAAGGAAGTGACCTGCTTCCTTCTTGTGTTCGTGAAGAATCAATATTGTGCAGCGATCAAAATAACTTGAACATCCATAGACATATGTATAGACAAATAGACATATAGACATATAGCTATACTTTCTGGTCTACAGCTAACTTCGGACAGTCAACCAACTGACATTTTCACTTTTTTCTGCTACTTAGTGTCTCTCATTGTTACAGAAACAAATATATATGTGAGTAGGGAGAAGGAAGTCCTGATCTCTAAGGGCAATTTAGGGCCTAAGAGGAGACTTCAGAAATGGACAGTGAGCGTGTTATTTGTAAACCTACATCAGACATGTACTGGTATACGGATGGCATGATAGCTGCTCCATTTTCAGTGGAACTAACGGGCCAAATATGGAAGGGGTGGATCAGTTATTACAAGTTATCTGTCTTTACGAAAAAGTTAAATATTATAAGTTTTAATGTGTAAGGACTATGATACATGAAGCACAATTATATTAATTATAAGAAGTATTTTTACTCCAGCTGGATGTAACCATACGTAATTGTTTAGTAATTTGCAGAGCTCTAAACTTATGCAAGACAATGACCTACCTGGACTTACATCAATAGCTCATAACCTAATTGAGGCCTCTTCATACTAGGGGTAAGAAATCCACCATTACAGCACCCTCACATTTGAGAGAAAACACTTTCCTAAGATGATACCTCCGACAACCAAAAAATTGCGACCATTTGTAAAATGTCTAGTGTGTCACGAAAGAGAAGTTTGCAAGGAAACCAATATTATTTGGTGTGAATCTGAAGATCTGGCCTTGTGTGTTTATCCAGGTTTTGAGGTGCACCATTCAAAAAGAAACCTTTAAGGGAAAGTTCTGATCTCTTATAGAACTAACTTAAATTTATTATAAAATAGGAAGATAATTGGCATTAAATAAACATTAAATGCATGTATGTGCAGGATGTCTGTACACGTCTATATCGGTTTGGGGCATTTTAACTTGGACGTCATATGATGTGCATATCGGTGAAAGGGTTAATATACTATCCTAAGGATGACTATTCTGTAGTGCCATTTTTCACTGGTATATCATAAGTGTATGATAGCTCTTTTATATTGGGATGACAAATTATTCCTTATGTACCTCATGTATTCTGTATCTGAGCATGGTTTATTTTGCTGGTCCTTCAAAAATTGAAACCATAAAATAGTTCATATCTAAACTCTAGATAGAATAATTCCTTGTAGGTCTGACTGCTAAGTGGTTGTAGATTATATGACTTCAATGCTTTTACTATTGTGTAGCAAAGTACAAATTTTAGATTGGAGTTCCGTTAAATTAGAACAAAATCACTGATAAATTGTGAGACATGGCCAGGAAAATGAAGATAAGTAGTAATAATCTTTAGTATATTATTGTAATGAGTTTTTTGTTTTTTGTTATGATTCCAGTTCTCTTCATTTTTACATCTGCAGTTTTTTTAATAATAATATTTATTGAGGTACTAAGCTTTTACAATTTTTTGGACTGCCCTCTGTTTTGGCCCAGGCCACTGCTACATAGGACAGTCCATTAAGTATATTTACAGACATATTACAATATGTGTTATTACAGAATAGTCACTTATTATTCCTTCTCTCCTTTTACAGTCCATACCCACTTGTTTTTAACCTTACTTAAAAACTGACCTATGTTTTTATAATTTTTACTTAAAACCTTGATTAAGCTGATTCTCCTATTCATTTTTGATATTTGACATTCTTTCCTCCACATCTCCGTTTCCTTACAATCAAACAGTATATGTTCTATATCCTCTTTGTCCCCACACAATGGGCACTCGTCTTGCGGGTATCCATTTCTTTGACCTCTTAATCTCCATATCCCTGCTCTTATCCATGCTAACCCCTTTCTTTCTTCACTGTTAGTGCTATCTATATACCTCTCTCTCCGCCAGCTATTTTTCAATGGAATATAGTAAACAAGTGATCTCTTCTCTGCTATTTGACTAAACAGTTTCTGGATCTCTATGTCTTCAAATCTTATTCTAGCCCCTTTCCAAAAACCTTTATAATTAGTTTCTCTCTTTCTCCAAATATCACCCATACCATTATCTTCCAAATTATTTCGTAAATTACTTACCCATCCTTTATTATCTGCAGTTTTAGGAAATGTAACAACCTTCCTGTAAAGAGCATTCTAAATTTTATCATGACAGGCTTTTAGATAATTTAGGTCAATATTTGGGCAATGTAGTTTCCGGAAATAGTCTCATTCAAATATTTCTGCCAAAATAATGAAATTAAGAACTGGAATTGTTTGATCAGAATTTTAATCTTGAAATATACTTTTGAATCATGGATTCAGCTTCTTACATAAATGCTGTCCTCTTTGTCTAGGATTAATATGCTAGGATCTATCTACAAATATAACAATTTGTAACTTAAAATTTCACTTATCTTATAAGAAAAGGTGACATTTTTATATAAATTGTCCGGGATTGCAATTTCATGTAAAACTTTTACCTATCTTCAGCCGGAAACAACAAAGCTGTTGTTATCGTTACGAACATTAGGTGTTAATATGTTTTTGTTAGTACTACCAAAATCTGAAACAAAAACAAATTTAAAAACAGAATCAACTGCCAGTATTTCAAAATTCATTACTCGATTGATTTTTAAAATAAATATATTTTCCCAAACCATTAAATCTATTCGACCATTTAATTGTTTTAATAATTTAACATCTGGATTTATTTCATGGTTAAATGACCAAAAATAATCTGCTACAGACGATTTATCAATCTGTTTATACTTAATGTTACGAAAATGTTCTTTCATTCTGGTTTCTAAATTACGCTTTGTCTTTCCAATATAAACTTTATCACAATCAAAACAATTAAACTGATAAATACCAGATTTTTTATTATTAGGAATTTTATCTTTTTTAGAGAAATGCAATAAATTTTTAATACTATATTTATTTTGAGGAACTAAAGTTATACCAAACTCTTTTAAAAAAAAAAATTGAAAATGTTTATTAACCCAAGGATGGTAAAATTTTTAAAGAGTTTGGTATAACTTTAGTTCCTCAAAATAAATATAGTATTAAAAATTTATTGCATTTCTCTAAAAAAGATAACATTTATAATGATAAAAAAATCTGGTATTTATTAGTTTAATTGTTTCGATTGTGATAAAGTTTATATCGGGAAGACAAAACGTAATTTAGAAACCAGAACGAAAGAACATTTTTGTAACATTAAGTATAAACAGATTGATAAATTGGCTGTAGCAGATCATTTTTGGTCATTTAACCATGAAATAAATCCAGAAGTTAAGTCGATTCTGTTTTTAAATTTGTTTTATTTTCAAATTTTGGGAGTACTAACAAGAACATATTAACATCTAGCATTCATAATGATGGCGACAGCTTTGTTGTTTCCGGCTGAAGATATGTAAAAGTTTTACATGAAATTGCGATCCCGGACAATTTATATAAAAATATCACCTTTTCTTATAAGTGAAGTTTTAAGTTAAAAATGGTTATATTTATAAATATTTGTTTGCTTCACTGTTAACAGCTTCATATTTTACGTATTTGCTAGGATCTAGTTTTCAGGTTTCAAATCCATTATAGGGCAATAGTTTTTACCAGGCATAAAAGTCTTTAGCTTGCATATCTTTGGAAGGGAAGTAAAGCTAGTGATGCTGTCATAGATTATGGCATGTGAACAAACCTCGAGCCTAAAGAAGAGGCCTTTGCACAAAACTAGGCTGCCTTTCACATCCACATAGAATGGAAACATTCAATTTTTGTCCCTTACAGAAGTGATAGAACCACCAGAACATATCAAAGGACCATGGCTCTGCAAGATGTTCTACCTATCTTTTTTCATACATGATCTGAAGTTACAATTAGACATCTACTTACTTGAGAAGTAGCAAATAGGTGGCTGGGAGAGCAAGGTGGGTTTGGTCTGACTGCTTTGGTAGTCGTGTGAACACAGAATCATTTGAAGGGCTTGGCATACCTGGGCTGTCATACCATTCATTTTATTTAATATAATTAGCCAGTATTTAAGCTATTGAAAGAATTTTTCCCAAAATTGTATAGTAGTTAATTGGTTTCAGCCAATTTTGTATTTTAATACAGCATTTTATGAGAATAAGCTAAATCATATTAACATGGCTCATTTCTGAATAAATTTCTTTTGTATGCTTTTAAATTTTATAGTAATCATATTTTATTTGCAGTATTTTTACTGTACTTGATGTGGTTTATGACTAGTTAAACACTATTTTTTTTTATAAAAGTTTAGTATTACTTGCAATGAATACAGAAAATGCTCTATATGACTTACCTTTTCTAGCTTGAAGTAACCAGATTCGAAATGTTGGATGATGTAATCAACAGCGTAAAGCTTCGAAAACTGTTGTGGGAAAGTTTGGAAGACTGGGATAAAGTAGTTGAAGAATATACACAGAGAGATTTTAGCATGCTTGATCCAGATGAAATTAATATGTTTGTAGCAAAGAATGTTAAAAACATTAACACTTTTGAGAAATATCTTCCACCAAATGAACTTGTTCCAAAGCTAAAAGCCAAAGTGCAGATTTTGAAAGACAAGGTAAGACTATTTTATTATGTATTTCCAAATGAAGCTTTTATTTTATTTCCAAGAAATTTTCTTTTTAAGTCATACTCTATGTTAAATGTTCTCTGCTTATTATTTCAGAGCAGTAGTTTTATGATCTGGCTTGAATCACATGTATGCAAACTCTTTGTGTTGTCTATTATACTCAATGGCGTGGCGTTAATGTTGCCACCGACAACAGCTAATAAATTTGAAGAAAGTGTATCCAAATTTTACATTAATGTTTGTTCAAAGAATAATGGAAAATCTAAACAATTTCACTTTCATATTTCAATTACGCTAATTTCTGATCGATCTGTAGCGACCGGTCGCTGATCCCCTGAGACTGGTCATCTAGCATCCTCCAGTTCCCAGGCAACTGACCTTGCCAACAACCTTGCCAAGCTTTGGTTATTTGTTTACAGAGTAATTGTTGCCAGTGCAGTAAATTGACAAACCTTGCATTTTCGTGTTAATTCTTCACATTTAACTGTAATATGATGAATGATTTAATGTTAAAAGTACAATAAGAAGAATGACAATTTGCAGGTAAAAGTAACTGTGTTTGTGTTATGGAAACCTTTTAGATCGGTGCTTGAATTCATGTTCTTTTGGTGAAAAAAGTCACGTAATTTCAACAGGAAGACCAACTTTGGATGTTAAACCTTTAAAAACTAAATCACACAATCACACTTTTAGTTTTCATCATTTCTGCCATCAGTGCATCAGCAAAACATCTTTTTCAGTGCTCCGCAATACACACTAAACTCAAAAAAGACTTTCATCTGTCCTTGTTATTTGTGGAAAAGGGGCTGTTTAATAAACTTAAAAAGCAACAGCAAGCAACATTTGAAAACTCTGTCATTGATATTTTCTTGGAGAAGAATCGGCGCATTAATTGAAATACAAATAGACACTGTAAATTGGAAAAATTGTAAATACATTTTAAATAAGACATATCACTATAACTTTTAATGATATATCTGTGTTTGTTTTATATTATGCAATAACCTATATAATATTAAACTGGAAACCCTTGGAATTTGCAACTGCCACTCCCCGGATTAAGTCTGAAGCAACTGGCAACCTTATGAATCACACATGCCACGCCCCTGACTATATTGGCCCTTCTTACTTATTAAAACTTTCACATTATACTGTCGCGAATGCATTGTTCATTAGAGCGGCGCAGCGAGGCATTCAATGGGATGGGTAGTGCAGTAAGGAGATAAAAGCTTGCCGAAACGGTGGGGGGAAGGAGACGGATTTCTCGAGAAATCATCTTTGTTCTAGCGCTGTCTTGATTGAGAACATTCCGGATAGTGAGTAATCTTTAAAAAGAGAGCCACCGCCCGCCAGACAGTCGGTAATTGGACGCGTGCGCGTGAACAGCTGTGTTTGTGGTCGATGACCTTGCAAGTTGTATTGTGTAAGTGACGTAATTCTGGACTGTGAAGGTTGATAAAAGTGTGTTTCTACGGAAATTAAGAGCAAATTTTAGTGTTTGTACTTGGACTTTTAATTCTGCGAACCCACAAAGTCACAGTTGGTGTCAGGAGAGAGACGTACCACCATGGAGGCAGCATTAGAAAAGATTCTACAGAAAATGGAAGAAATGAAGATGGCTAACGACAACCTCACCGCCAAGCTAAAGGAAATAAAGACAGCGAATGACAACCTCCTGCGAAAACAGAAGCGGCTAATACCTTGTCTGTGACGATGACCGCGAAGATGACTGAATTAACAACGAAGACGAAGGTGGCAAATAGCAACCTGGCCACAAAGTTGGAGACGACAAATCACAATCTGACCGCGAAGATGGCCGAACTGACCATGGAAATGAAGGAAGAACTATCTGAAATGGCCAAACACTTACACAGAATAGGAATTTATGCAAGTCCAAATTGTCCTCTGTGCAACAAAGAAGAGGAAATGACTGAAGAACAACTTTTAACCTGTGAAGCCCTACCTGCCGGACCCACTACACAGAAATATTGGAGAGCAAGAGAGATAAAGGCTTCATTGCCAAAGCCTAGCATTTGAAAACTACAACTATCTGAAATGAAGGCTGCGAATGAGGCCCTCGCCGAAAAATTTGAAGAGCAGTTGGCCGTCCTAAAGGAGGACGTTACGGAGTTGGGCGAGCGCTTCGAAGACCTGGCGAGCCGCGTTAACAACCTAGAGGGAAAGGCCGACACCAACACTTTGTCCCTGAACGCCATGGTGGAGGACATCGTCGGCAGAAGGTTGAAAGATTTAAAGGCCGACGCGTCGGGACGCGACACATCTGCGCGCGTCAAACCGCCGAAGTACGACGGCACGTCCACGATTGAATTCTTCCGCCGCCTATTCGACACAGTAGCCAAGCATAAGTGGAGGCCACACACTAATAGCCAGCCTCCAGAGACGGGCCATAGAAGTCCTGAACGCAGTGCAGACAGCGGTGGCGCCCAAGGACATCTGGGAGGCCCTGAAGAACCGCTTCGGGAACCACCGCTTGGCCGCAGCCAACTAAAGTAAGGACGCAGCAGCCAGGGAAGACGCTGCAGGAGTTCGATCTGGCAATTGAACAGCTGGCCAGCAAAGGTTTGGTCGACCTCCCACCTGAATTCGTATCCCGGGAAGCCGACTAAACCTTCGTTGACGGGGTACGAAATGTTGACATACGTCAGCGCCTAATGCTCAGCGACTACAAAACCATCCACGAGGCGCTAACGGCAGCATTGAGACCGAAGACCTGCCGAGGGACGTCGGCGAGGACCAAGTGGCGTGTGTTGGGGGTGTGGCCAGCCGGGACACCTGGAGAAAGACTGTCCACACTAAGTAGAGCAGTCGGAGAAACAGAAAGGGTCAGGGTGGTGATGAGCACGTTGGTGCCGTCACCACCATCCCCTCGAGTGACATTGCTCGCCGTCAGCCGGCGTATGGATGAGTCTCATCGCGGACGGTTAGGTGAGAGGGAAGCCGTGCCGTGTGCTCGTAGACACCGGGGCAGCCGTGACCATCATCAGACCCGACGTAGCCAGGGGTTTGCCGTCGAGCAAACCAAGCCGGCCATACCACCTTGTGACGGCATCGGGCGACACCTTGCCTGTGGTGAAGGAGGCGCTGCTGAAGTTGACCTTGGAACGGAGTGCCGTGCGTCAGTTGGTGTTCGTCGCAGAGGTGGCTGAGGAGGTGATACTGGGACTGGATACCCTCAGGAGCCATGAGGCGACGGTCGACGTCGGCAAGAAGGTCCTACGGCTCAATGGAGAAGAGGTAATTCCGGCAACCCGAAGAAGGCCTGGGAATTTGCAGCTCAACTCAACAGACACCGATCACGACGTTCAGGTCGGGACGGAGTTGGGGACGTGCGAGCCCGTAGTCGGTGTAATACCAATTGAATCGATGAGACCCATGAGCCGGCGTCGACACAACACCTGGGACCCCGACTGGAAGGTTTAGTGGAGACGGCGGCCGACCACCTGACCGCAGAACAGCTCGAGAAGGTTCGACAACTGCTGAGACGATACCAGCGCGTCTTCAGTCAAGTAACAACGAATACCTTCGCACGGACCGGGTGCAACACCGCATCGACACCGGAGACGCCAGGTCTATTCGGCAATCACCTAGACGCGTTCCGCTAGCGAAACGATCGGCGGTGCGGGACATGTTGGAGGACATGAGATCCAGGGGAGTGATTGAAGAGTCTGACAGCCCTTTGTGTTCCCCTGTAGTCTTGGTGACGAAGAAGAACGGCGAGCTACGCTTCTGCGTGGACTACAGGAAGCTAAACGCCGTCACCAGGAAGGATTGCTTCCCTTTACCCCGGATTGATGACACCCTGGACACACTTGCTGGTGCGCAGTGGTTCTCGACCCTGGACCTGAAGTCTGGTTACTGGCAGGTAGATCCGGACCCGAGAGACAAGGAGGAACTGCATTCTGGACAGTCCAAGGGCTTTGGTAGTTCATAGTTATGCCCTTTGGTCTTTGCAACGCACCAGCTACCTCCCAACGCCTCATGGAGTCAGTGATGAGA
This sequence comes from Mantis religiosa, assembly GCA_030765055.1. NCBI lineage: Eukaryota > Metazoa > Arthropoda > Insecta > Mantodea > Mantidae > Mantis > Mantis religiosa. The sequence continues at coordinate 107,155,522 of CM060959.1, forward strand.
GGATTGACTTATGACGCCTGCCTGCTATACCTGGACGACATCATCGTCGGCAAGACATTCGAAGACCATCTCGAATACCTGAGCAAGGTGCTACAGAGACTGTAGGCGACTAACCTGAAGCTAAACGCAATGAAGTGCCAGCTCTTCCACAAGGAAGTCAACTACTTGGGCGACATAGCCTCACCAACCGGAGTGGCCACAGACCCGGAGAAGACACAGGACCTGAGAGAATGGCCTCGGCCAAAGAATAAGAGAGAAGTGCGCAGTTTTCTGGGACTGTGCAGTTATTACCACCGTTTCATGAAGGGCTTCTCCAACATCGCCAAGCCCCTCATCCGCCTGACGGAAGAACACCGGCCGTATGTTTGGACGGAGGTCGCCGAAGTCGCTTTCCAGGAGCTGAAGAAGGCACTGTGCAGAGCTCCTATTTTGGGATTCCCACAACCAGGTGGTGCCTTCATTGTGGACACCGACGCCAGTGACCATTGCATTGGAGGTGTCTTATCCCAAATCCAGGACGGCCACAAACGGGTG